>PVHT021183506.1:157465-247518 GCA_004024745.2 Catagonus wagneri | reverse complement strand
TCCCCCGCCCCCCCCCACCTCCAATGACCATGACCATGACTTCGTGTCTTATGGCAAATGCAGATGAGAAGATGGCATGAAGAGGATGGAGAGGGAAAAAGAACTCAAACCATGAAAAAGAAGGTGAGACAGAGAGCGCGAGACGGAGAAAAGTGGTGAGATGGGCCACCCCTTCCGCCGCTGTCCCGAAGTCCTGGCCCGCAGCCTGCCCGGCCCCCAGGGCGCCTGCGCGCTGCCCACCCCCTGCCCACAGACCCAGAGCCGGCACGCCGCCCACCCTCCACCTCTCTCGTCCTTCATGCGTCGTCGGGTCTAGCTTGGGCCTCTCAACTCAGATTTTTTCTCTTCCCTTTGACAAAATTTGTCATTGGTTTAAAAAAAAAGAAAGAGAGAAAAAGAGATGAAGTAAGCCGAGGCCCAGAGCCCTCCCTTGTCCTTGGAACATCCAACCTGGGGAAGAAACTGAGGGGAGGGAAAGGGATGGGAGGCGGGAAAAAAAAGAGGAACAACGAGAAACCAAATGTGAGACTGAAGGCTGAAGAGGAGGGGATCAGGGGCTGGCCTGCTGAACCTTTAGAGGCCTGAGGGCCCCAGAATGGAGGTGTGGGGGGGGGCAAGGCAAAAAGGGGATGGTGGTGGCGTCGCCTTGTGGTCACATTTAATTTTCTTGGTGTGTGTGTGTAGAAGGGGGGCACAACGAAACAACAAAAAAATCAAAAAACGAAAAAACAAAAAATGAAAAAAAAACAGCAGTTAGGCATGAAGATGGCATGGCTGTGCCTCCCCTCCCCCCCCACCCTGGCCAGCACCCCGGGCCTGCGCACCCCACTGTGCTCCCTCTCCCGCCCCCCAGAGGGGCCTGGGCCAGGGGCCCCGGCTGGGAGCAGCAGGCGGGCAGCGGGGGGCTTGTGGGGTGCTGGCTGGACAACTATGGCCCAGGAGGCTGGGGGGGCTCAGCTGTGCTCTTGTCCGAGTGGGAGGCTCCGTGGCGTTCTGGGTTGGGGGGCTTTGGCAGGGAGGGAGGGGCCTTTTCTTTTTGCAGTGGAGACTGTTTGGATGGGCTGGGGACGCTGGGCGTTGTGGTTTCGGTTTCATCGTCCACTTACAAGGTGATGGAGGAGTCAAGGCGGCGCCGTCTGGGGCAGTGCTGGTGGATTTGGAATCAGGCATAGGAAGGGGCACAGGTCTGGCCACTGGAGGCGGCGGTGGTAGCAAAAATGACCCCGGGACTTTGCCCTGGCCGCTACCGTTGGGCTGCGAACAACATAAATAGAGTGACGCATGAAGGCACATCACACACAGACACACGCTCCCCTGCGCGGCCACGCCAGCTCGCTCCTGAGAGCGGGCGCTCCCGGCGGAAGATGCAGGATGAGGCTCTCTCCTCCAGGGCACAGGGTGGGTGGGGAGGGGTGAGGCCTCATTTGGTCTCTCAGGTGTTTCTCTCTTTTTTTTTTTTCGAGTCCTCTTTTGAAGTTGTGGGAGGGGAAAAAGGGGGATGTCTGACGGGTGTTTTCGTTACTTCTTAGGGAATAGGTTTTAGGTACCAAACTGTGCCACCTAGCCACACAAGCAGCCACACAGCAGCTGCACTCAGAACTCACACGCTCTTGAAGACCTTCTCCTGTGGCAGGAAAGATGCGCCAGCTTCCCCTTCTGTCCCCCTAAGACACGACGCGTGCCTGCCCTCTGTGGGCCCCTGGGGTAGGCCAGCTGACCCAACAAGGACCACAGGCCCACCGGCGTCTGCCCCATGTCGTGGCCTCCGGGGGACACCAGGGAGCGCGCCCCAGGCGCTGGTAGCCTGAGGACCATGGGCTATTGGCCCATCTACTACAGAACAGCCCAAGAGGAAAATCCACTGCTGGCAGCTCTGGTTCCCTCAAGGTTCTGAGGATCTTTCCCTCAGAAGCTGGGGACGTCCAGTCACAAGCTCCACTAATGGCCCTTTATTCTCCCTTGTGCTCAACCTTGAGCTTCCTCCTCCAGGCCCCATGTATGGCCTCGTGGTCATCAGCCTTTGGGCTTGAAGGCACATAGGCACCACAAGGAGGGGCCGAGGTCCCTGGCCTCTTGCAGACACAGCCCCCCTGGAACTCTGGCCACATAGCTCCTGCTGCTCTGGGCAGTGCCCTCGGTGCCAACCTGCAGCCTGGATTCAAGGGGGCCAGGCCAGAGCTCTTCATCCTAAACCGACCCCACTCCCATGACCTCTGTCCTCCCAGCCACCCAGATTCAAGACTCAGCGGTTCCTGTGCTCCTCCTTCTGCAGGTGGGCGAACCCCGGGGAGGCCCTCCTTCTATCCTTACTGGTGTCACCTGGAGTAGGACAAGGAGCCTCCCGAGGGGCCTGCCCCGCGCTGACAGCGTGCTCATCAGCTCAGCGCCCTTGGCACCTGGCTCTGAACCAGGCGCTTCCCTCGTGTTGCGTCCAGTCCTCCAACTACTCTCTAGGGCGGCGGTTCTTGCTTAGGGGCGTTCTGCCTCCCAGCGCGTACTGGCAACATTACTGCGGACGTTCTGGGTAGCACAGCTTCGGGGTGGAGGCTGAGGAGGCCGCCCGACACCCTAGGGCAGCCCCAGGACAAAGGCTCATTGGTCCGAATGTTAACAGTCCGAGGCTGCGAAAGCCTGTGGCAGGGGACGCTCCACTCTCCCTGGCCCGCACCTGGGGCAGCTGGGCTCCTCCTAACTAAGTCGTCTAGCCAAGGTCACCCAGCTGCCGTTGGAAAGGTCTGAAATTCACAGCCATGTCTGCCTGACTCCGAGGTTCCTGTGGATTCTTTCCAGTAGGGTCATCGACCTTCTTCCAAAATCCAAAGGAATTTAGACTTCTCTGGGCCCCAGAAACCTTCCGCAGCTACGACTACATCTGACGTAAAACGTAAGATCCCCAGTTGGGCACTCAGGGTCCCCCGAGCTACAGCCCAGATGGGGTCTTCCACCACTCATGCCCCACACTCCCTGCCCTGCCAAGTACTTCCTATTGCGAACCTACTGGGTTTTCCAGAACACAGTCAGGGCTGCTAACTGTGGAACCCTTTGTTCTAGAACACCCTTTCCCACACTCTTCAAGGCCTGCTCAGGAAATACTGTCCCCAGTGGGGGACCAGCTAGATTTCCTGAATCACCATCCATCTTTGTCTTGTTCTTCCATGATACTCCCTTTTCCTTTTTTTTTTTTCCCTTTTTAGGGCTGCACCTGGGTCCAACCAGAGCTGTAGCTGCCAGCCTACAACGCCACAGCCACAGCAACGCGGGATCTGCATCTGTGATCTACACCACAGCTCACGGCAACGCCGGATCCTTAACCCGCTGGGCGAGGCCAGGGATGGAACCCGCAACCTCATGGTTCCTAGTCGGATTTGTTTCTGCTGCGCCACAATGAGAACTCCACTGGTCGGGTTCTGAATCCATGGAGCCACAATGGGAACTCCCTCCCAGGATACCCTTGACCTCCTCCGGAGCTTCTGAAGCAGGCTACCTCCCAGGATCCCCAGCCAGCAGGAATGTCAGCTCTGTGTGGCCAAGCATACAGCATTCAAGTTCCACTGAGTTGAACCCGCTACTCCATCCCGCTGCACTTTAAAACCATAGAAACCCCTGGCTGACCCGTGCAGAACACACCCGTTCCACCTGCCATCCTTCACGTCTAACGACCAGCCGCCTAGGTCTGACATTGTCCCTCCAAACGGTTCCCTTCACTTGATCTTTCCTGTCCACACAGAGGCCCCTGACGAAAGCAAGCGGTGGCAGCTGCTGTGAGTGCTTGTCTGTCCTGGGCTGAGGACCCTTTATGGCTGGTGTCATTTTGGAAATGGACCCTTCAGTTCCAAGCAACAGCACAGGACAGAAGGTGAGAGTTTCCAGCTTTGCAGGGTGATGCTGACATACAAGGGGCAACTCGTTTCTACAGCCTGTCTGGTTCCTAGCTTGTCCTTTTGTCAGTGCAGGAAATGGAACGATCCCAGCAGATCACAGCCTCACTCCTTCTCTCCAGGCCAACCTGAACTTGGGCTCCAGGGGGGCTGAGACACAGAGGCTTTCCAGGCAGCCCCTGCTCCCACTGGGTGACCTCTGCTTCCTTCCAGTCCTCAGAGTCCACCTCCCCCAGGAGGATCTAAATTGCTAATCCTACTCGATAAAGCAAATACCAGCCCAGTATGGACACTGAAACCTGCTGATTTACAACGCTCAGTCTCTGGCAGCAACCTCCAACTAGGCTAAGATGTCTCAGCTCCAGTTGGAGTACAAGCTGAGGTATGAAAAATCTCAAAGTCAGGTGGCTTTGAAGTGCCTTCAGACCTTGTGAATTAAGAGCTAGAAGGAACTAGAAGCTGGGATAGCTCCTCACTTTCCTTTTTTTTTCCTGTCTTTTTAGGGCCACACCTACGGCACATGGAGGTTCCCAGGCTAGGGGTCCAATCGGAGCCGTAGCCACCGACCTGCGCCACAGCCACAGCAACGTGGGATCCGAGCCACGTCTGTGACCTACACCACATCCAACAACGCCGGATCCTTAACCCACTGAGCGAGGCCAGGGATCAAACCCGTATCCTCATGGATGCTAGTCGGGATCGTTACCCGCTGAGCCACAACGGGAACTCCGGATAGCTCCTCACTTTCATGACGAAGATGAAGATGCGGGTCTGGCCATTCTGGCACTGGTGGTGGTGGGGGCTGAGCTAGCAGACTTTCTGCCTCCTAGAGTCTTGCTCTCCCATCAGGACCTGTGACTTCTCCTTCGTGTGCACTTGTCGTCCCTATGCCGGACATACAGCTAACAAGGCGTCCTCTTTCTGCTCTTTGCATCTCCTCTGAGTGGTGTCTCCATTTGGCTTTGGCCATTACTAATTGGGTTTTCTCAATCAGGGCCTTATGCTGGGGTCTAAAGACAAGCCAGACAGGCCCCTGGGAACCATTCTGCAAACTGTCTGGATAATTCTGTACGCATGTATTTTTCTGCCAAGATGATCCACAACTTCGGGTTCTCAAGGAGATTAGGAATTTACTCCTGTAGTCTCTACCGGTGGTTCCCAAAATGCATCCCCTGACTAAAAGCCACAGCATCGCCGGGGAACTTGGGGGAGAAATACAGATTTTCAGCCCCATGCAAGACGAGCTGAATCAGGATCAGGTGAGGCCTAGCCGCCTGTGTGTTTGGGAGGCCTCCAAGTGACTCTGATGCATGCTAAGGCTGAGAACTACCGCTCTGGAGGTGGCCACGGGGTAAGCACAGCCTGGTCCCACCACCCTCTGCCCCCAGGTCAGCTGCAGAGCCCAGGGCCTCTGGCTCTCTCCTCATCTATATCACGGTTCCACCTCTAGCCTCCTCTCAGATGCTGGACCCTGTGCATCAGGCTCACTGCAGAATTCCACACACACACCACACACCCCTCAACTCTTGGGTACAACAGACAAGAGAAAAACTATAGAGACTGCTCTCTAGCTGAACTTGACCCTCTGTTTAACCAGAGAGTGCTCCCGTCAGTAGCATTTTGTCCATGGTCTTCTTGGAGCAAGCACCTGCCTTGAGAAGAGAACCCTCCAGGCCAAGTGAGCCCTTGATCTTGAGTGATCGAGACAAGGGCCTGGTCGCCAGGATGCCCAGGGATGGACTAACCCATACTCTCGAAGGTCCTGTAGCTTAGCTTAGGTTTTTTTTTTTTTGGCTAAGTCAGTCCACCAGGTTGGTCTCATTCTGATTTCAAACCCCAGCCGCCTCTGTGGGTGTGAAGCAGGCACGGCAGTG
The DNA here is from genome assembly GCA_004024745.2 of Catagonus wagneri. Taxonomy (NCBI): domain Eukaryota; kingdom Metazoa; phylum Chordata; class Mammalia; order Artiodactyla; family Tayassuidae; genus Catagonus; species Catagonus wagneri. The sequence continues at coordinate 241,766 of PVHT021183506.1, read as the reverse complement.
TTCCCGGCCCCTCGGATCCGTATTCCAGACTCCAGGCCCCTTGGGAGCTGGGACACGGGCTGGCAGCTCCCGTAGACTCTGCCAGCATCTCTGAAGGGAGTGCGGCGGCCGCTGGGAGTCGTGTCCACTTTTCCCTCCACGCCCCTAAAAGTGGACAGAGCTTGTCCGCAAGGCGGGCAAGACTGAGTACACTCGGAGCTGCGGAGCCAGCAAGAAAAACCCTCGCAGAGCAGAGGGGGAAAGGAGACGAGCAAAGTGGGAGAGGGAAGAAGAGCAGGAGGGAGGGAAGAAGTCTGGCTTCTGTCCGGACAGCGGAGCAAGGAGCCTGCGCCACGGCCCAGCCCCAACTCAGCACACCAGCCCCGCGTAGGGCGCCCTGAGGCAGCGCCAGGCGGAGAAGCCAAGGCCCGCTCCTCCTGGGCTGCCGCTGGTACCGGTTTCTAAGCGTCTTTCTCTACCCCGGCACTGTGCGTGTCTTTACCAGCTAATCTCTCGCAGCCGGGTCCCAGGCTAGACTGGCGGTAGGAGGAAGGAGCTGGGCCTTCTGATAGCATGCCAGGCTGCTGGGGGTTCCAGAACATTCCCAGAGGTCTGAAGACCACCACGCCCCGACCTCGAATGGCCTCCCAGGGGCTAAAACAAGGACCACTCTCCCACTGAAGGGTCACCTCTGGCCCACCTGCCGGCAGGATAACTCCTTGGCTGCACGGCTCTGTGTTTCTGCTCATCAGTGACCAGGCCTAGGGCTTGCTGATGGAGAAAGGCAGTGAGGCCACAGGGCTCCATGGGGACCCAGCCTCTCTCCCAGGCTGACGAGCAGGAGGACTTCACTCCAGAACAGTGACTGACCTGAGAACCCCTTGTTCAGAGTCCTGCTCACCGGAGTCTCATGACAGAGCCTGTGGAACGGGGCCTTCCCTCCACCGAGGGCTCTTCCCTGGGGGGTGATGACGGCGCCTCAGGGCACACTGAAATCTGGAGACACTCACGATCAACACAACTGGGGAGCAGGGGGTGTTGCTGACATCGAGCGGGTGGGGGCCAGGGATGCTGCTCAGTGCCCCACAGTGCACAGGACAGCCCCACACACAGCACAGAATGAAACAGCCCCCATGTCAATAGTGGGAAACCCTGGCTTAGAACCTACCAGATCCTTGCAGCCTGGAGGTTTAAGAGGGGAGTTAGGAGCTACGGAGCCCAGATCTGGTCCATTCCTGCTGAGGAAGAGACCACAAGAAGAGCAAGGAGCCCAAGCAAGGTGGGCCCAGGCTGCCCCCACCTCGCTGGCTCGTGATGAACGGGCCCCGGCCTGAGACAAAGACCCTCGCTCCCAGGCCCAGAAGCTCAAGGTATTCGGCGCTACCGGCTCTCTGCTGCTCCAGCCCCAGGTGGGCGCCTGGCTTTTGGGCCCTCTCCCTGTGAGCCCTGAGACGGACGGACGGACGGACGCAAAGATGAGCAGCAGAGGGGCTCCTGGGGCCCTCTGGACTCACCTGTCCGGCGGCCTGGCCCGAGCCATCCGAGCACACAAACTGCACAAACTCCTTCAGCGAGTCCTGCCCGTGGTGGTGGTGGTAGCGGATGGTCGGGTGCGTGAAGTACGGGCTCGACTGCTGGATGATGGACGTGGAGGGGAAGTGCAGCGCCGACGCGGTGGCCCGTGGGCTCCCTGCGTGCACGTGGCAGGAAGAAAAAGGCACCGTTAGGGCCCAGGAAGCAGCGCGGGGGCGGCGCCAAGGAGGCGGGGGCCTGCCTGCCGGGCCGGGCCGGGCCGGAGCGCTGGGCACCCCGAGGACAGGGCGGAAGCGGGGCGGGGACCGGGCTGAGGAAAGAGAGGCGCCAGCCTCCAGCGAGAAAGTTAGGATGGCACCGAAAAAACAGTGAAATCAAGGTGAATAACATTTTGATGCAATATTTTAAAAAGTCAAATTGGGAAACTGGGCCCACAGACCAGCGGCTTCTCTTTGTAAACAAAGTTTGACTGGAACCGGAGTTAGGGTGAGATGCGTGAGGCAGGGTCATGCAGGTACAAGGTCCGTTCTGTCTCTTATTTACTAAAATACTGATATTCGCTCGTTGTATATATATTTGGGCCGTGCCTGTGGCATGTGGAAGTTCTCAGGCCAGGGACTGAACCCATGCCATAGCAGCGACCCAAGCCACAGCCGTGACAACACCTCATTATATATTTTTTTCCAATAGGGTTTTGTTTTTTTTTGGGGGGGGTGCACTTCGCAGGCGGTCGCTTGATGTGGGATCTCAGTTCCCAGACCAGGGACTGAACCTGAGCTGCAGCAGTGAAAGCTCCAAATCCCAACCACTAGACAACCAGGGAGCTCCCATGACAGTTTTAATTTTTAGAAATACTGCATTAAATATCGCTTATCTTGATGACTGAGGTTTTTGGTGCCCCCTGACTTTTCGAGCCGAGGTGTGTGAGGCACTCCGGTCCAAGGCCTGGGTGGGAGCCTTGATGAGGACTGAGAGGAGGCAGACAGTCCCACGGGCTCCAGATAAACACACAGCCCTGGAGTTCCCGTCGTGGCGCAGCGGAAACGAATCCCACTAGGAACCATGAGGTTGCAGGTTCGATCCCCGGCCTCGCCCAGTGGGTTAAGGATCCGGCGTTGCCATGAGCTGTGATGTAGGTCGCAGACGCGGCGCAGATGTGGCGTGGCTGTGGCTGTGGTGTAGGCCGGCGGCTGTAGCTCCAATTCGACCCCTAGCCTGGGAACCTCCATATGCCGCGGGTGCGGCCAAAAAAAAAAAAGGCAACACACACACACACACACACACACACACTCACACAGCCCTGTGCTGGGGCAGGATGGGCCTCTGCAGTGCACACGCACGTCTCCTGCGTGCATGTGGGTGTGCACCTGGCTGCCGCTGCCCAGGCCACATTCTTATGCGCTCAGCCCCATCACTTGTACACACGTTCTCCAATGAACGCCCGCCTCCCACCCCGGAGCAGGCCCCAGCTCTCCCCCTGCCAAGTCCTCCCCATCCTGTCTGTTTCTAATCAGCTCACTCTTGCTCTCAGTTTCATTAGGGGGCTGAAGGAACTTGGCTTCTCTCTGGAGTTCATAAAAGCTGAGTGGAGCAGGGCCTGCTGCCCTCCCGCTGCCTGTGCAGAGGGCCTGGGCTCCCTGCCCCCACCTCGCGGCCCGCCACGCCCTACCCCGCTGCCGCTGCTGCCGCCGCCACCAGGAGGCCCTGAGGAAGAAGCCGGGAGGGTAACCTCACTGTTCTCCGTGTCCTACAGAAGGGCCTAGGAGGCGGCGGCAGCCGGTGGACACAGGGCAGTGTTCAGAGAAAGTCCAGGCCCCTTTCTGCCACATGCGTGCCAAGAGAGGGGAGAGGCAGGTGAGCGGGCAGCAGGCTGAGGACACAGCTCCCACAGTTTCCTGCCTGAGTCCAGACTCTGCAGAACCTGGAAGCGCCCTCCCCTCAAGCACTCTCTCTGTGGGACTGAAGCAAGAGAGCCCCCAAGGCAGCGTGATCAGCTTCTTTCCCTGGAAAGCAGCCCAGCCGCCACCTTCCCCGTGGCCTAGCCCTTCACTTCTGGAAAAGAGCAGGGAGGCCTAAAGGAGGGAGCCCGGGCTCCCACGAGGACTTCTCTCGATCTGTGCCCCACGCCAGCCTGGGCTGGGGCTGGGAGAACCCCAGAACTGACCCCGGGCTCCGTGAGGAGCTGAGCAAGAAGAGCTGAAGAGAGGGCGGAGGGAGAAGGCTGTGCTTTCCTACTCTCAGCCGGGGGGGGGGGGGGGGGGGAGAACGGGGGCCAACGCCACACAGCACACACACACACACACACACACACGCGCGCACACACAGTGCACACACACACACACATACAGCACACACACAGCACGCACACATACACACAGCACACACACACAGCGCACACACACACAGCGCACACACACACAGCACACACACACACACAGCACACACACACACAGCTCACACACACACACAGCACACACACAGCACACACATACACAGCGCACACACACACACACGTGCGCACACGTCCACACTCAAACACAGGCGCATACATGCACCCAGTGCGTGCGCACAGCACCCATGCACGCACATAAGTGAACACACTGCACACAAGCAAGCACGCCCGCACCCGTGCACAGGGGGTGTGAGAAGCACGAGGGAGAGTGCTCAAACAAGACGGGGAGGCCCAAGGGCCCGTCTGACCCTGGAGGAGGTGCTGCTGGGAGGGAGGGCCCGTTCCCACGCCCACCCGGTGCACACCGTGGCCGCGCAGAGAGTGTGGGGCTGTCACGTGGGGTCAGCCCTGGCCCCTCAGCCTGGCCAGCCGCCCCTCAGGGCGCCTCCACCACCCCCGCTGCCCCCCTCCGGGCCCTCCATTTCTCACCTGGTCTGACTCCAGCAAGCACAGGCAGCGGGTGGTGAGTGAAAGCCATGCGCGGGGAGCTGCCCTGAGAGGAGAGGGCACTGCAGAAGTCCAGCTTTCCTGACTTCTTTAGAGAAGCCGGGCCTGGGGGGAGGAATCAGCAACACAGAGCAGGTTTAGCTGGGCTGGGGAGGGAGCAGGGGAAGGCAGGAAGCAGCGGCTCATTCCTCCTCTCCTCGGGCCCTCCTGGCTGCCCCTTCCCCACACCAGGCCCCCCCACCTCCTGCCTCTTTGCCAGTTTATGGCTCTGTTTCTCGGACCATCCATCTGGCGTGGGCGCCGCTGACAGGAGAGGAAAATAAGGCCCTTCGGTGCACTGGGCAGGGAGGGGAGGAAGGGGGACCATTTTGCCCTCCAGCAAGCAGATAAGGAGCTCAACGGGCAGAGAGTGAAAGGCGGGGATGCAGGGTCACCAGGCAGGGAAGGTGGGAGAGGGAGCCCCAGGGAGCCCCAGCTTCAGAGTGGGGGCGGGGGGCTCGCTCCGAGGAGGGACCGCCGAGGGCTGCTCCTCAGGGACCTGGGCTATGGGAGGTTCCGATGGGAAGAAGCCAGGGCTCCTTAGGGAAGGGAAAGCACAGCCCCAGGCCCTTGGGAGGGACCACAGTGGAGATACAAGAGAGCCGGGGAGGCTGGAGGGCCCGGGCCGGTGCTGGGGCAGAGCCCGATGGGAAAGGACTCCCTCAGCCAGGGGACCCAGAGGCTGGACTGTCACAGGATGGGTCATTCCAGGGCTCCGCTCTGTTCCCAGCACCAGAGGTGGGTGGCATTCAGCAGGAGACAGGGACACAGACAACACCCCGTTTAAGCTCTGTTTCTAGGAGCCTGTCGTCGGCAGCCAAGGTCATCTCTGTGCCTAGTGGGCCCGACACCTAAGATGCTATGATAAAGCAGGGCCCCCAGGCCGAGTCCCCTAGGGAACTTTGTCTCCTGTCCTGGGCTGAGCCTGGAGGCTGTGCCCGGCTTAGGGAGGGATAAGGTGGAGTCAGGGGGCAGATCTCCAGAGCTGCCACTTCTGGGACACAGAGAGAATTGGTTTTGGTGGGTGAGGAGCTGCAGAACAGAGAATTAAGAGCTGTCTTAACCGCAGAGGGAAGAGGCGGGGGAAGGGCGAACTCCCAGCCGCCAGCAGAGGTGTTATCTGGTGGCAGCTGTGTGCCACCTGATAGCTGGCACGATGGGGGGGGCGGAGCACCCCCACCAGCTGTGCACAGCTGTCCCCACGGCCGCACAGCGCCTCCCCAGCTGTTCCCAGTCCTGCAGCTGGGCTGCTTAATTGGCGATTTGTCCCAGAACAGGGAAACAACACAGGGCTGGTGGGAGGAGGGGGTGAGTATGGAGGAAGAGGGGGGAAAGCCAGGAGGGGGCCGGGGGTGCCTCGGGGAGGATGCTGGGGGCCGTGCGTGGCAGGACTGCCGGAAGGAGCAGAGATGGCGGCTCGAGAGCAGACAGCCAAGAGAGCAGGACTGAGTGGGGAGGGCTCCTTGGGAGCCAGGTCCGGGCGGAGGGGCCTGGGGGCCTGCGCCCTCGCCCTCGGAGCCTCTGACATGGCGCTCAAGGCACTTGAGTCCTTTGAGGGGACACTTAACTGACGCCCCCGCTGGGGCGTGTTCAGGGCCTTCTCAGCCTCTTCTCTGAGTTTCCAGAGGTTCCCCCAGGGGAACATCTGGGCCGTGTGGACCCAGGTCCCCAGTGGCCGTGAGGACACCCGGAGAGGGGCACCCAGAGCCGGAGGTGCTGTCCCGCAGAGGCGAGCCTTGCTGATGGTCTAGCCCCCTCCTTCAGCCCAAGGCCCGGAGGCGAGCCGCTCTCTCCCTCCCAGGCTGCTGAGAGCACAAGCCCGAGCGGCACGTGGGGCAGCAGAGGAGCAGAGGCACCTCCCCGCCCAGCAGTCTTGCTTCTCCCCCAGCCCTGGCCCCTGCCCATCGCCTTGGCCCTTCCCGGCAGGGGAACATCTGAGAAACACCGAGCAAAGCAAGCAGGTAGACTCTCATCGTCCTGCATCAGAGAACGAGGCCCCTGTCCCCACACCCGACCGGAGCAGACCACCCCACATTCGCCTGTACACGCAGGCCTGAACTCCCTGGCCCAAGACACCCACACCTGGCGGGCACACACAGGCTGCAGTGTGTCAGGCCGAAACATCCTGCAGGCAGCCTCCTTATACACACCTGTGCACCACACACACACACACACACACACACACACACACACACGCGCGCGCGCGTGCACCTGCACACGCCCCTCCCTCTATTCCACCTGAACTCTCCAGGGGTGCCCAGGAGGTGAAGGAGGTGGATTCACCAGGAAGAGAGTGGTTCGCGAGAACTGAGAGGCTCAAAAACAGTTCTGCTCACTCTTGACTAGGCTCTGCTCCTCTCCGTGAAGCCGGGCCTTGTAGACCAGTGGTTCTCAACTCAGGAAGATTCTATCTCCTCCAGGGGACGCTCAGCCACGTCCACAGAGACATTCTCAGTCGTCACACCCGGTGAGGAGGTTTGCTGCTGGCATCCATGGGTGGAGGCCCGGGCTGCCGCTCAGCACCCTTCAGTGCACATAACGGCCCCGCTAGAGAATACAGTGGCCCCAAATGTCAGCAGTGCCAGGTTTGAGAAACTGCTTTTTAAACCATGAAGGTCGTAGGGCTTGGGCAACCTCTCTGGAGAAATACCAAGAGAAGGAAGCCGAGGAGGCTCTGAAGAGGAGGCCATGGCCCCCACTGCAGGGCACCAGAGACTCAGTGCCAGGGCCTCTGCTTTCCTTCTGCCGCGCCTGTGGGCTCTGCTGCCCACTCACTGACAACCCAACTGCTCGCCTCTGCCCAACCTGGCCTGCCCTCCGCTGTAAGATCAAGAGGTGAGAAGACAGGCAGTGCCACCAGCAGCAGAAGGAACCAGTGGGAGGCTTGCTGGGTGAACTGAGGGGGAAGAAGAGGCTCCGCGCTGCCCTTGCTCTGGGCTGGGCCTCCTGACGCCCATACCTGCATCCACATCGTTGGGCCACCCGCTGGACTGGCTGCTGCCAGCCGCTGGGGAGCGGCCCGTGCCCGGGTAGAAGACGTCGTCAACAGGGCTTTCCATCTCGCTGTCATCGATGGACTTGGGGCGCTTGGTGGTGCTGGGGAAGGAGGAAAGGGGTCAGGCGGGCCACAGGTAAGCCCAGGTCCTGGTATTCAGGCGGAGAAAGCCTGCACTGAGGGCCCTCTGTGCGGGGAGCAGGAGCCCGCTGACAGCGGTACTTCCGGGCACTCACCATGTGCCTACCCCCTCCCCCTCAAGATCAGACCTAGAGCCCCTTGGGCCCGGCACCCCCTGCCCCGCGCCCCCTCCCCGAGGAGGAGTCCATGACACCCTCCATCATCTGCAGAGCTGCTCAGGTTAAAGAAGTGGGCAGAACCCTCAGCTGCTTCCAGGGGAGCCCTGCCTCCTATTTCCCATCAGCTCCCACGGGTGGGGCGAGGCCAGTGAGGCACTGGCCGGGGACCAAAATGCCAGGGGGTGACACAAAACTCAGTCATCAAGATATCATGTTATTTTGTATTAAGATGTGATTAAAATGAAAATATCGTAATATTCAGTGCAATGTTCAAACATATCAAAAGGAATGCCTAAACATCTTAATAAGTCAAAATGTCCAAGTTCTTTTGAAAAAAGGGACAGGATCCCAACTTGCCCTATGCGAATGCTGTATCTGCCTCCCAAATTTCTCTCAACTCCATCCCTCTCTCTCAGGGCAACCCCCCCCCCTTTTTCTGGCTTTTTTAGGGCCGCACTTGCGGCATATGGAGGTTCCAGGCTAGGCGTCTAATCGGATTCCCAGGGTAGGGGTCTAATTGGAGCTGTAGCTGCCGGCCTACACCACAGCCACAGCAACGTGGGATCCGAGCCGCATCTGCAACCTACACCACAGCTCATGGCAACGCCGGATCCTTAACCCACTGAGTGAGGCCAGGGATCGAACCTGCAACCTCATGGTTCCTAGTCAGATTCGTTAACCACTGAGCCACGACGGGAACTCCCCCAACGCCCCCCCTCGACTCAGGCCCTCCTCTCCTCCAGCCTTGAGGGACGGCTAACTGGCTGTCTATCCTGCCCACGCACACGGCTTCTAGAAGAACTTTCTGGAACACATATTCCAGCACCTCCTACCTCAAATCCTTCAGCGGATTTTAAGTCTAAACACCTTCCTCTGGCCTCCGAAGCCCTCCGTGGGGGTAGTCCTGCCACCCCGTCCAGCCTTGGTCGGGCTGGAGCCTTCTCCCTCTTCCTGGAACATCCACCCGTGCCTGTACCAGCCCCCTGGGCAGCTGCGCTCAAATGTCACATCCTCTAGAGAGACACCTTCCTTGATCCCCACAGGGAGCACCTTCTAGGCAGAGCCGTGGCCTGTTTGAGTGTGTGTCCCCAGGGCCAAGCGCCCGTGATCACACAAAGCAGGGAGCTCGGGGGTGGGGAGCACAGCGGGTCCCAGCTCTGGAGCCGGCACCCACAACACAGGGTGACTTTCTTTTTTTTTTTTTGGTCTTTTTGCCTTTATGCAGAGCCGCATCCGCGGCATATGGAGGTTCCCAGGCTATGGGTCTAACAGGAGCTGTAGCTGCCGGCCTTCGCCACACCCACAGCAACGCGGGATCCGAGCTGCGTCTGCAACCTACATCACAGCTCACGGCAACACCGGATCCTTAACCCGCTGAGCAAGGCCAGGGATCGAATCCACAACCTCATGGTTCTTAGTTGGATTCGTTAACCACTGAGCCACGACAGGAACTCCAACACAGGGTGACTTTCTGAAGTACCCAGGCCACAGCGGTACAATGGCCCAACGCACCTGAGACGGCCTGGGGGGCCGGGGGCGCAGCGGCGTGGGGCTCACCTGGTGGAAGGAGGGGAGGTGATGGACCGCCGCCCCAGGGTCACCTGGTTTATGTTGTAGTAGCTGGGACTCTCCAGGTCTGCCAGCGAGAAGTTGGGCCCTGATGCTGTCGCAACAGGAGCTGGGAAAAAGGGAGACTGCTATGAGATTTGGAAAGTGTGGCAGGCCCAATGGGGGTCTGTCTGGGCTGAGTTCGCTGTGCAGGCTGCTGAGGAAACCTCCTTTTGGCTGGAGGTCGCCGGGAAGAGCCATTGGTTATGATTTTTTTTCCCTCCAAAGCAGTGAGGTTAGAAGTGGGGCTCTGAATGCCTCCATTCCTTAGCCCAGTGCCAATGAGGAAGAGAGTGTGTCCCAGGAAGCCTGCCTGCTCCCTCCCCAACCAAGACCCAAACAGCGTGGGGGGCTACGTGGGGCCCAATTCCCACCTCCTCACCCCCATCCCTGCCAGCTCAGCCCTGGCCCAGAAGGAAGGACTCACTCTGTGATACTCTCACCAGCTCCGTCACATTCCAGACCCCGGAAGTCACAAAACAGTCCTGGAAACTTAAGTGCCCTGAGGAGGCAAAAGAGCAAGTGAGTGAGTCCAGGCGGGGCCAGGAGAGACCGTCTGCCTCCTTCCCCAAAGCTCTCCCCACCCTCAACTTGCTCCACCTCGTGCCCCATGTCCCAGCCCCAGCTGGCCCTCAAGGGCCCAGCAAGCTCCATGGAAGCGGGGATGTGCTCCAGGTGGGTGCCCTCCCCTCGGGACAGCAGCCCGAGATCAGCCTCCGAAGCGAACGGCCGGGAGGCGAACGGCCGGGGCAGGTGGGCCAGGGCAGGGGAGAGCAGAGGCGGGTGTGGTGGGCCCAGGGGAGGTCGGGTACAGGCAGGAAGGCCGGGGGCACTGACCGTTGGGCAGTGGTTTGATGTCCGCATCTCCTTGCTGGTTTGAACTATCTGATTGTCCGGATTCTGCAGGAGAAACAAAGGGGGGGGAATGGGTCAAGACCAAAGTGCCCCCCAAAACACCAGGCAAGCCGCTGCCCTTCCAGCCCTGTAAACACCGTCACTCGCTCTCAACTCCCTGGGCAGCCCAGGGAGACCAGAGAGACCAAGAGAGGGGAAAGCACCTACCACCACCTCGGTGGGGCTCTCCTGGACACTGCAGGGTGTTGGGCGGCATCTCCAGCCTCCACCCACTAGATGCCAGTAGTATCCCAGTTGTGACAACAGCAACAGCAACAACAAAAAACCCGTCTCCAAACATAGCTTGATGTGCCCTGGGGGCAAGTTGCCCACGGGTGAGCAGCGCTGGCCGAGAGTCAGGGCAAGGAGGACGCGGGCAGGAGGGTCTGCAGAGCTGGGATGGACCCAAGGGCCCCGCATTCTCTACCCGGTTCAAGCTCCGGGGAAGCAGCCGCTTCCTTCCCTCACTTCGTTAATTAGAGTCGTTCCTATCTGCCTGCGCCACCCCCACCTCACCTTTATGCTTACAGGCAGTGCCTGGCAACACAGAGGGGGGAGGTTTGCCCTGACGCTGTCGCCCGCTCTGTGCCAGCCTGTCTGGGCCGTCTCATGCCCCAGTGCCACAGCTGCTCAGAGGGAGCCCCAAGACAAGGGCCCATTGTGCGGTGGGAGCTCGCCGAGGGCTGGGGGCAGGGTGGAGTGTGCGTGTGAATATTTTGCTGAGCTTGGGAAAGCCCCCCGCCCCTGCCCCCCAGGTCCTCAAAGCTTTGTGTGCTGGGGCACAACAGGGACCTCCAGGATGCCTGCCTGGGCACGACAGCTGGCGAGAGGGTGGCGGAGGGGGGCCGGGGCAGGTTGTAGGGCAGGAGAAAGGCAGGCATCTGGTAAAGGATCGGTGGCTCGCAGGGGGACCACATGGGGGGTGGCCTCAGAAAAGTGGGCCCTGGTATTGGGCTGGCGCTTTGCTCAACTCTTTGGAGTGACCCTGCCTACTGGGTCTCGCCCAGCACCCCGCAATCAGCTTGCTTGCCAAGCAAGTACATCCCCCACGGGGCTCAGAGCAGAGCTGCTTCAGCTGGAGGGTGAGCGGCAAGGAGGTCCTGAGGAGAGACAGGGGCCCAAGAGACAGAGGTAGAGAGACACTGCAGTCACTTGAGAGGGACGGTGGAGCGCCCGGTGCTGCGGCTGATGGGCAGAACAGTGGCCAAGGCCCTACTGCAGCTCACTCGGCCAAGGTCCTAGCCTCCTGCCCCAGTGTGGCCTGTGAGGAAAAAAAAAAAAAAACAGGCCGCCTCCAGGATGGTTTTAGGCTCCGCTTTCCCTACCCTTTATTTCATTCCATTTTTTTTTTTCAATTCCAAAAAATAATATGAAATCTTGTCACAGACCAAGAAAATGGAGGTTTATAAACGCTACACCTGTCTTGGCACTCAACCCCCCCTGTGCTTTTTTTTTTTTTTTTGGCTTTTTAGGGCCACACCCGTGGCCTATGGAGGTTCCCGGGCTAGGGGTTCAATTGGAGCTGCCGCTGCCGGCCTGCACCACAGCCACAGCAAGGCGGGATATAAGCCACGTCTGCAACCTACACCACAGCTTGTGGCAACGCCAGATCCTTAACCCACTGAGCGAGGCCAAGGATCAAACCTGCAACCTCATGGTTCCCAGTCAGATTTGTTTCCGCTGTACCACGAAGGGAACTCCCCGCCGTGTGTTTACAGAGGGTGAATCCCACCTCAGGCCACCTCTGTGCTAGTGGCACTCTGCTCCAAAAAGAGCCCACAGGACTTTCTCCCATGCTCCTGGAACGGCAACCTCTCTGCGGATGTGAATCTTTTCTTTTTTCTTTTTTAGGGCCGTACCTGCCGCATATGGAGGTTCCCAGGCTAGGGGTCTAATTGGAGCTACAGCTGTAGGCCTTCACCACAGCCACAGCCGTGCAGGATGCTTGACCCACTGGGCTGGGCCAGGGCTCCAACCTGCATCCTCATGGATACTAGTCGTGTCTGTTACTCCTGAGCCACAACGGGATCTCCCCAGATGTGAATTTTCTTGTTGCCCTCTCACTTCAGCCCATTGCTGACTTTCTGGGTCTGATTCAAGGCCCGGCCGGTTCAGGAGGGAGCAGGCAAGGAGCTGAAGCAGTAGGCGGCCCACCCTTAGGGCCTCTCTGGACCAGGACCCTGAACCCGATGCCTCTCAGGCAGGGCCGTCCTTTCCCGGATTCATAATTCAGGAGAAGCACCGCTGTAGGACCCACGTGCGGCGCCCAGCCAGGGGCACGCGGTCGAGGCTGCGCTGCCCAGGGGTCCCTGCTACCAACTCCACCTCTCCCAGGACAAACTCAGTCCCCACGGACCCTCCAGACCAAGGACAGCGGGGTAGGAGAAGATGGAGGAGGCCGACCTGTGAGAGCGGCCCCAGCCCTGCCGAAACGGCCAGGTGGAAACAGAAAGCGCGCATGCGCACGCGCACACCAGGGACAGAAAGAGGAGCGAAGCCGACAAAGAGATGGAGGTGGGCCAGCGACTGAGGCAGAGACAAATGGGGCTCCAGGAGAGCGCGACAGACAGGAAATCCTCCTAAACCAGGACAGCGTCCTGAAACGTTATTGCTGTTATTACTATTAGTTCACGTAAAGGAGAAAGCAGGAGCGGGGACGCAGCGCCGGGCAAGGCCCGCTGCCACGCGCCTCCAGGCGAGGCTCCCGGCGCTGCTGGCAGCCATCTTAGCCCTTGGCAGCCATCTTACGGCTGGCGGCCGCGGCCGGCGTCCACAATGCCACCGCCGCCGGCCGGCGTGCTCAGCTCAGCTCCAGGACAAAAGGCAGAGACGCTGGAAATCTGGCCCGGGGCTCGGAGCAGAGGAGCCAGCCCTGCAGCAGGGGCAGCTGTGGCCAGGGCCCCACCACCCCGCTCGGGCAGCAGCCCCTTCATGCTCCTGGGCAGTACCGAGCGGAAAGGACCGGGAGGGTGGCGGCTGGGGGCCCAGGGACGCCGCGACCCGCTCAAATGTGGCGGAGGCCCCTACGGGCCATCTCCAGGCGCAGGACCTCGGCTAGTCTACCAGATAGACACCTGTTCCCAACAAGGTGACAGGGTCCTCAGGACAGGTCCCAGGAAGGGGCATTATGGGGGCCGGTCCTTGGGCAGACGGGGAGAGGGCGCTGGCTGGAACCCAGTCCCCAGCTGTGGGGCTCAGACAGGCCACTGGGCCCGCAGTGCACAGGCTCCTGGGGAGGGTGGGGAGATGCCCTTCCCAACAAGGACGGGACCCAGCCGGGGCAGCTTCCTTTTTTTTCCTCTCTCTCTTTTTCCTTTTTTTTGTTGCTTTTTTAGGGGCGCACCTGCAGCATGTGGAGGTTCCCAGGCTAGGGGTCTAATAGGAGCTATAGCCACCGGCCTGTGCCACAGCCACAGCAACGCAGGATCTGAGCCACGTCTGCAACCTACACCACAGCTCACGGCGACTTCGGATCCTTAACCCACTGAACGAGGCCAGGGATCGAACCCGCATCCTCATGGATGCTAGTCGGGTTCGTTAACCGCTGAGCCACGACAGGAACCCCCAGGTCAGCTTTCTTAAATGACGGGCTCTTCGGGGAGCTGTGCCCTGAGATCAGGGCCTGCTCCAGACAGCCTTTGGGGATCAGGCTCCGAACGTATTACCCCAAGCGGGCATACCAGAGAGCGCGACATGCCAGCGCCTCAACTCCCTTCCCTGTCTGGGCTCCCTGGGGCAGGGAGGGGGTAACCCCAGGCCTTGGGACAGAAAAAAGGCAGGTCCCTTTATGACACCCCTCCCCAGGCCCCGCCTCATAGCTGCTTGGCTTTTATCTAGCAGAATGGGGCTTATCAGAGCCACCAGCTGAACAAACACACAAATCCACAGTTAGTGAGAGAAAACCCTCTGCCTGAACTCTTTATCTCCTGTTCGCAGGCCCCACGCACTGCCCCCTGCCAACAGCACAGGAGGGGACCTGACTGCTGTGCAGCGAGGGCTCGTCTCTCCGCCACCCCCCTCCTCCCCTCACCCCGACCCAGCACGGAGTGGGTCTTCCTTGGCAGTCCCTACCAGGCGGGCGTGCATGAGCGAGCTCCTGCCACACAGGGGCCCCCCTCCAGTGTCTGCTTTCTCACTGGGGACAATGGGCCAGCTGGTGGTCTGTGGGCCAGTGGAGGGGCAGGGAAAGTGTTGGCTGGCACTAGGCGGGCAGGTGCTGGGCTCCATCTTTTATCCTCTCCCGCCTGGCCCACGCCCCCGAGCCTGTCGCTCTGATTCCCCAGCCTTCCAGGGCCACGTCCCCTGGCAGCCTTTCCGGCCTTGGCTTTCTCTCCAGCCTGGTTACCAGAGCAATACGAGACCCTAACCACACACCCCCAGTTCAGGGCCACCGTGACTAAACCCCAACTCCCACGCCTGCACCTCTCCTCAGAGACTAGGGCTGCCTTCACACTTCTTGGGGAGATTTCAGAGGGACCAGGGGCACTGCCACCTCCCTTCGGTCCTGAGACAACTCAACATTTTCCTGCATCCCGGTGCTTGAGGACCAGAGAGTGCCTTCCCCGCTCGCAGCTTCCTCCCACTCAGTCCGATAAATGCGGCTCCCTCAAAACCAAGTCCAGCCACGGTGTCTTATGACAGGTGCCCAGACACACAGCCATCAGGCCCCTGCTGGCCCCCGCTTGGGGATGAAGAGCATTTTGGAGGCTACAACTTGTTCTTGATGCTGCCAGGGTGGGGAGGGGTGTGTTCAGGCCGGCTCGTGTCGTACTCGAGAGCGCGCTCTGCTGACTGTCCTCCCAGGACTGGGACTACTCATGCCATCCACACCTCCAAGGCAGAGGCCTCGCTTGCCAGCAGTGCCTCTGGGCTCTGGCCACCGCAGAGGCTTCCAGAAGGGAGGACTAGGCAGGGACAGGTGACAGATTTGGACTCTCTCTAGGTGTGGGCCCAAGTGGGCTCTGCGGAGCTACTTGGGCTCTGAAATGAGATTTGGCTCAGGGGTCCCGGGCTGCTCCCCGTTCACCCCCACACAGGTCATCGGTCACCCCCTGGGTCAGTACTTGTGAGGAACACTGAGGGAGGCCTCCTGCAGCACCCAGAACTGGGCGAGGCGCAGCCAAAGGTTGGCAGTGCGAGACCCTCTCTTCCTCAGGGTCTCTGAGAATCTCCTGGAACCCTCCCCTCCAGCTTTCCTTATTCTCTACCTCTGCTCAGCTCTGGAAGCCCCCCTTCTCCCTTTATTCAGCTCTTTGCCTTTCCCTCTAGAATCCTATTTCTGGCCTCATTTTGCTCTGTTTTGGCTCCATGCCCCTCTCTCTGTCCTTCTTTCTCCTTCACTTTCCCTCTCTTTGGCCCCCTTTCCTCTCCCAGTCCTGCCTGTTTGCACGTGTGTGTGTGCGCGTGCGTGTGTGTGTGTGTGTGTGCGCACACATATGTGCATGTTTCCGAGAAGGCTCTGCCTTTTCATCAGAGCTCTAGAGGGGAAGCTCCAGTGGCCAGGAGGAGCCCAGCACAGCACATAAATCCTGATAGCATGTTTTTAATATATATGTATTTCCAGCCATAGACAGGGAGGTATATATGGCTCCTACTAGGTGAGGGAGGAATTCCTGCTCGCTGCAGCAAATGCTCTGCCTCGGTGCCCACCCGAAACAAATTCTCTGAGAAAGGGGCCACATGTAACTCGCTGGCTGGCTGGCTGGCTGGCTGCCCCCACGCACATCACAGATTGTGCAAGTTTTTCAGGGGTTGAGGGGGCGCACAGGCCCAGCTCAACTGCACCCACACGTGTGTACCCAGGCATGTGTGTACACTAGAGCACACATTTGCTATACATCCAGACACACACACACACACACGCCACCGGCCACTTCGTGCCGTCCAGCTGGGATGGAATGAGATGGTGTGTCCGAGTGCTCACTGCTAAGGGGAACCCCCTTTAGCTTGGTCCAGACCAATGGCCTTTGAGGGCTGGAGTGGCCAGTTCTTGGGGTGCACCAGCCCTTGCCCTCCTCCAGCCCTCCCCAGGCCTGGGGTTCAAGAAGCAGATTGGGTGTGCTCTGTCCTGGGGGTGCCATCCTCCGAAGGGCCAGTTCAGGAGCTGATCCCCGGCCCTACGCAGGGCAGCACACCACCTCCCCCCAACCCCCACTTTCTCTGCAATTCAGGAGCCTCCAGGGCACGAGAAACCCAATCTCAAGGGGAGCCAGAGGCTTGGCCTGCAGCAATCAGAGCTGGAGAATGTAACTATTGTGCCTCTTGAAACCCAAGTCTGAGAATCTGAGACACCCTGAGGAGGGGAGAGGCAGACGGATGGGGGGCTAGGGGAACAGGTCACAGATGGGTTCTCCCTGTCTCTGCAAACGGGAGACTCAAGATCGAGGAAGTCCCTGAGAATAATGCAGGGCAGCCAGAGGGCAGAGGGGGGCGGGGCTCGGCCTGGGCCAGGCCCAGGGGCTTCTAGATCTCCCCTTGCTTCCCTCGGCTCTCTGCAGCACCTCCACGAGCCGGTGTGCCTGCGCACACGACCTGGCGCCGTCCTGAGCTTATTCCTCGCTCTGTCACCCCTGGACCCCCACGTGGCTGGAGACAGCAGCCTGACCAGGGCTGTGCTCTGAAGCTGGGGGTGGGGGTGCGGCCAGGGGCAAGTAAAGCCGGGAGACAGGTCACTCCCCTTCATCCTCCCCTTCTCTTCTCTCATTTCCCCTCTTTTCATAGACCCAAAGGGGCTCGAGCCTTTGACCTGAGTCACCTGTGCTGGAGAGGAGGAGATGAGTGACAAGGAAGAGAAAGAAACCCAGTTACACCTGTCGCACACGTGTGGTCTGGATCTGCTCTGGCTGCCCGTGGGGCCTGGGCTCCAGGAAGGCCATAGAGGAAGGGGGACTGGGAGCAGCAGATCAGGCCACAGGGATCCGGCAGGTAAGGACTGACAGCATCAAGAAGGGAGATTCCAGGAGTTTCTGTCATGGCTTGGTGGTTAATGAGCCCAACTAGCATCCATGAGGACGTGGATTCAATCCCTGGCCTCGTTCAGTGGGTTAAGGACCCGGCATTGCTGTGAGCTGTGGTGTAGGTCGCAGACACAGCTCGGATCTGGCGTTGCTGTGGTTATGGCATAGATTGGCGGCTACAGCTCTGATTTTACCCCTAGCCTGGTAACCTCCATATGCCACAGGTGTGGCCTTAAGAAGAAGAAAAAAAAAAAAAGACAAAAAGAAAAAGGATGAGAGATTCTATTATTGGTCCCTGAGCCCAGCAAAACTCCCTTTTCCACTGCATTACACCCTACCTCCACAGCTGCTGTCTTGGTGTTCCCCCAAGGAGAAAGGGCCAGTCTGGCTTATAGCAGGGCTTGTGGCTTGGCAGTGAAGCTGCGGGAAGGGAGGACAAGGAAAGTCCATGGGCTTATCTGGTACCCAAGGGACCAGGAGAGTGGGATCTGAAGGCTGAGCTCAGGCAAGCAGCCCCAGGCTGGCTCCCCTGTGTGAGCCGCTCAGTGTTCTCTGTCTGGCACCTGCCAGCAGAACCTTTATTAGCACCACCCAAACCCAGGGAGAGAATTAGAGATGGGGCCTGGGCACTGAACCCCGGGGGAATTAAGTGCCCAGTCGCTCATCCCCAAGGGACCACAGATAATAGCAAAGGAGAGAGGAGGAGGGACACACCCAGCAAGCTGATGGAGGGAAAGAGTTTGGGCCCATCAGCCGCCTCTCGAAGCCCCGTCCAGCAGTTAACGGATGAGATCCCCACCCACAGCGGCACCGGGAGACGCAGACGGGCCTGCAGGCTCCTCCTGGGTGTGCTCTTTGCAGGGGACCCAACACTGACCCCAGCACCTCAGACATCAGCGGTCCACAGCTGTCTGCAGGGTGAACGTGCAGAGCCAGGGCCAGGCAGTAACACTATCCTGGATGTTCCAGAGGCGCCAGGGGCTGGGAAGTGCCATCAGAGCAGAATTCCATCAGAGAGAGAACAGAGGGGAGACAGCCACTACTGAAGGAAGCAAAAGGAGGGACCTGTGGGGAGACACAGGGAGGCAGGAGCCCTTGGCCCCAGGCCTGCCTCCACCTCCACCCTGAGCCTGCCCTTGGCTCACCCAGGGAGGTATCCTTGGTCTGGATCCTGTGGCCACTAAAGGGAGGGCCCCGGCGCAGAGGAGGCAGAGGGGCACACAGAGAGCAAGGGGAAACGGAGGGAGGAGGTGGGCAGCCAGCAGTAATGGAAAGGGGCTCCCCTGAGTTCACATCCATGCTCTAGGACCTACTGGCCCAGTGACCTTGGCCAAGTTCTGAGCTGTCTCCCCCTCTGTAAAATAGAGATACTGCCTGTCCCCTAGGATGAGAAAGCAGGTATAAGGTGCTTAGTCCTGGGCCCAGCCATTAGCAGGAGTTCCATAAGCGTCAGCTAGATCACCAGTTCTCTTCACCTCCCTTGCCTGGAACTCTGTTCCTCCTTCTGGGTTCAGCTCAAGTGCCACCTTGGTGGGGAAGCTGTGGCTAACCCCGGCATGTGGAAGTTCTGAGGCTAGGGATCGAACCTGAGCCACAGCTGTGATCTGTGCCACAGCTGCGGCAGCAACAGATGCTTAACTTGCTGTACCACAAAGAAACCTCTGAGTTCATATTCCTTTTTTTTTTTTTTAGGGCCACACCTAGGGCATATGGAGATTCCCAGGCTAGGGGTTGAATTAGAGCTACAGCCCCTGGCTTACGCCACAGCCACAGCAATGCCAGATCTGAACTGTATCTTCAACCTGTACCACAGGCCGCAACAATGCTGGATCCTTAACTGGCTGAGCCAGGCCAGGGATCAAACCTGCATCCTCATGGATACTAGTCAGATTCATTTCCTCTGAGTCACAACAGGAACTCCTGAGTTCACATATATATATATTTTTTTGTCTTTCCTGGGCTGCACCCGCAGTATATGGAGGTTCCCAGGCCAGGGGTCTCTGACCTACACCACAGCTCACGGCAACGCTGGATCCTTAACTCACTGAGCGAGGCCAGGAATCGAACGCGCAACCTCAAGGTTCCTAGTCAGATTCGTTAACTGCTGTGCCACGATGGGAACTCCCCTGAATTCATATTCTTAACGATACATCAAGTACACCCTAGAGTACAGATTTTGGTGTCTCACCCCAGAGACCACCGCCAGTGAGCAGAGGACCCCTCTGCTGGGTCCCCTCAAGACCTGGCCCATTTCATCTGCAAAGAGGGGCAGAGAGGTTTCTCTGGAAATAAAAGGCAAAGTAGGACATTCTAAGAGGCTTCCCTCCCCAAATTCAGCGGCCGCAGGAAATGGTCTCAGGACAGTCGTCACGCTGGAAATAGCGGGAGAGAGGCAGGGGAAGAAAAGGCCAGAAGACAGGCAAGGCCAACAGGGAAGGGGAGAAATGCTGTGTCCCTGGATTCTGAGGGTGCTGGACACAAGGCCCTGCCCATCCTAGCTCAGCCCTGGGCAGACAGAGAGCTGAGGACACCAGGCGCAGAGGCACTGCCACACAATCAGCTGGGCTCCTCTCCTGGCAGCACGGGCTGGTGCCACGACTCAGCCGGCAGCTGGAGCCAACATTTCTCAGAGGGCCCGGGGCCAGAAGTCATGTGACGGTGGGGCCCAGAAAAGTGGCCCTTGGGCCCTGAAGCTCCTGTTCCCTCCCCAACCTGAGAGGTAGAGACCGAGAGCAGAGGATGCCCTCACATTCTGCACACCAAGAAAAGACGGGGACCCTAGAGGCAGAGTGGCCGCACCCCGGTCAGGGCCGGCAGAGCCGCTCCCGCACCCTTGCCCACTCTATTTCCAGTGCTGCCCTTTCTGGCCCTTTGAGCTGCCCAGGCCAGGCCTGGCCAGACAACCGCCCCCACCTCCAGCTGCTCTCAGGACTATTAATAGTGTCCCTACCTCCCAGAACTAGCCGGCCGTCACCTTCCCCCCAACCCCCAAATACACTTGCCCTTGGTCTAATTATTTGTAAAGAGATAAAGTCCTCTGGGCACTAATGCCAACTTGAGATGAGAAGGGGGACGCCAAGGCTCTGGAGGCCATTTGAGGGACGTTCTTGGGACCAGCAGGAATTTAACGGAAGGAAAGAAAAAGGCAGTGAACCCAAGAGCAAGAGAATCACAAAAAAGACAAGATTAAAACTAAAAGAGAGGAGTTCCCATCATGGCTCAGTGGTTAACAAAGCCGGCTCGTATCCATAAGGACACAGGTTCCATCCCTGGCCCCGCTTAGTGGGTTAAAGATCTGGCATTTCCATGAGCTGTGGTGTAGGTCGCAGACATAGGTTGGATCCCAGGTTGCTGTGGCTGTGGCGTAAGCCGGCAGCTACAGCTCCGATTCAACCCCTGGTATGGGAACCTCCATATGCTGCAAATGTGGCCCTAAAAAGACCAAAAAAAAAAAGTAAAAGAGAGAGAGAAAGAGAGAGGGAGGACCCAAGACAGAAAAATCAGAGTCAAAGTGGTTCTAAGAAAGAAGTGGTGATAGAAAGGATCAGAGAAGTAGAAGTTTATAAGGGAGTCAGGGAAAACGGGAGAAAGCAGAGAGAGAAGGAGAAAGCCATGGAGGAAATGATTTCTTTAAACCAACAAACAAAACAAACCAACAAACAAAACAGAAGGAGAAGACACTTTCCTAAAATACCCTGGGATGGCTTCACGAGCACAACCGCCTGGTCTGCGTCTAGTTGCCAGCACCCGTCTGGAGGGCACTCAGCAGAGCAGAGGGCTGGGGGCTCCAGGCCAAGGCACCCCTACCCATCCACCCATGAGACGTTCTAGGTAAGGGAGGAGATGCGGAGAAGGAAGAACTGATCAGAAAAGGAGGTGGGAAAACAGAGTCCCCAGGATTAGGAAATTCACCCTCCGCCCCGGGGAAAGGGAAGGCCCCCGGCTCAGAGCCTCCTCACCTGGAAAGGGAGCGGGGTGAGCTGGGCGCGAGCCAGAGGACAGTGGAAACGGGAGCATAGGGGCCACCTGGCTTCCTTGCGCTCCAGGTTCCTTCTCTCCTGCTGACTGCAAGCAGAGTCCTGTCCCGTCTGCCTCTCACCGCCCCTTTTCCTTGGGGAAGGACCCCAGGGAAGAAGAACGCGCCCAGCTCCACCCTCCCTCGGGGAAGCAGACAGAGGCCACCTGCCCCTCACCCTCAGGTGCTCTTCCTCGGGCTCCTGAGAGCAACCGGAGCCCGGGTTGGCAACCCTAACAGAGGCTCCTCTGCCAAGGACCTGCCTTGTCGGGGGAGTCACACTGGGGCTCACAGAAGAGCCACAAACACAAATACACACCATAATCGAGTGTCTACGTGGAGAGCTTCTGCCTTGGAGGATGGAAGCTGAGCCACCCATCTTTCAAATCCCACCCACACTGGGAGCCTCTGGCTGGGACAGGGCTGGGGGAAGAGGAGACTCTGGTTCCGGACAGCCTGAGAGCCCAAGGACCTGGGCACCAGACCCCCTAAGCTAGGGGTTCCTGGCCAGGAGTGCTCCACCAGACCACCAGTCCCCTGGGATCAAGGCTTATCAGTGTTTTATTCACTGCTGTCCCCTCCACACCTGGAAGCTCTGTTCGACTGGATAAGACTCTGAAGAGACCCATCTAGATCCTTCTTCCAACTATGGCTACACAGACCACCCAGGAGACAGAAATGCCAGCTGGCTGGCACCTTCCCTCTCCCAAAAGGACATCTCTCCTGCAGTTCCAACCCTTGACAGTCATTCCCAAGGAACTGATTTGGAAGGCCCAGACCTGCTAACACTCCTGCAAAGTCCACTTGGCTCTAGAGGCAGGATTAGACACACTGGCCTCCATGCCTGAGGACCGGACCGACCGGAGGAAGGAACAAGAATCTCCCTGAGGAGGGACGGGCAGGGCAGTGCTCCTGCAGGCCTGCTCCTCTCCCCATCCCGGAGGCCTTAAGGCAGCCACTATTCAGATGAGACATGAGGAATTTGGGGCTTTGACTGCAAATCTTCAACTCGGAGCCCTGAAAGTCCAAATCAGTGGGCAGGCAGGCGGTCTCCCTGGGGGATGAGATGGCTCTGGATGCTGGAAGGAGCCCTGGGCTTGGAATCGGGAACCTGGGGTCCAAATCCTAGACCTGCCGCTATTAGGCACCTAGCCTGCCTCCCAGGCTTCCTCTCCCTCTCTGTGCAGTAAACCCCAGGCTTGCCTCAGAGGGCACAGTGAGATGTGAGCACGGATTTTTACAGCAAATAAGACAGGACGGTTTTATATACCGTAAAGTGACAAGCATATGTAGGAAGCCACTGATGGGATGGAAAGGCAGCTTCTGGGACTCTGTATTTCAGGGTTGCTACCATCCTGAGGAGCAGCAGCAGGGCTTCCTCCAGAAGCCCAAACTTGCACAGAATATAGAGGCTGGCACAGGAGGCAGCTACACAGACTCAGGGCTGGGATAATCCAAACTGCTAAAGGGACAAAATGACATCAGTCCTACAGGCTGGCCGGTGCCAAATTCCCCATTCTAAGCGTTCTTAAGTACCAAAAGGGGCTTCCCAGGGCTGCGGGGCTCCAGGGCCCCGCACCCCGGAGAGCAGAGCACTGCACTCCCGGACTCGGCAGCTAGGTGGCACAGCGAGTTAACACTAGCCGCCCTCCGCGGGCTGAGGCGGGGGCGGAGGCGGTGAACTTCCTCGCTGTCGGCCTTGGGGTCCCAGGGGCCAGGGTCCCTTTGCACTTTCGCAAGGTTCAAACAGTAACGAGGAGGGCCCGGCCAGGCTCCGGTCCTCGGACCCAGGATTGCGCTGCCCGAGGCAGCAGCTCTGCCTGCTGCCGCTGCCAAGCACATCCCGTGATGTGATATGAGGGCCGAGCTTCCCGTTCTCATTGATTAGGAACAGCTTGCGGTGCGGGGGCCGGATGCTAGGGGGCCGGGGAATCGGCGAGTGAAGAGAAGCAGGAGGTGGGGCGGTTGGGAGGGGAAGCTGCCAGGTGCATGGCTGGGAGGGGTGATCCAGGGAGCTCGGGCCCACCCTGCGCAGCCGCCACCGCGCCTCTGAGGCCCTGCCTGCCTCCCTCGGAGCGGGGCTGCCTTGAATGTGGGCGAGTCTGCGGCCGCGTGCCCCCAGGGGTGTTACCAGTACGGCCACGATGCCCCCACCTTTTGGCAGCACAGACCTGCCTCTGCGCCTGATAAACGCTCGAAGAGGAAGATTCCCCCTTCCCCCCAAAAAAACGGAGACTAAAAGAGATCGGGAACCAAAAAGAGGGAAAGAAATGGAGAAAAGTCAGGAAGGAAAAAAAAAAAAAAAATACAGGCCAGCACTCTCTGCAGTGGTGGCAGCAGCCGGGCAGGCACACCCTCCCAGGGCAGGCGTGGAGAAAGGCCCCTTTGTTCCGCTGAGAGGTTAGCGGAGGTGAGGCCCGCCCTGCCCCCTCCCCCCTGACCCTGGGCAGCTCGCAGATCGCTTCTCAGGGCCCCAAATGGGCCCGGCTGCTTCTCCGACCCCCCAATCCTTCTCCCGATTCTCGATTCTCGTGCCAGACAGTAGAACAGCCCAGCAGCCAGGGAAGGACTGGTCCCTGCCCCCTGCCTTGCCCAAGCACCAAAGGTCACACGTGTGGGGTGGGGCTGGCGGGGGGCTCCTCCGACAGGCCCCGTGGATGCCCTTGCCGCCAGCCACTAGCAGCTTGCCCGGGCTGCTCTTTAACTGTGTGGTGGGGGGGGGGCAGATTCTGCATGCAGCAGGACCGCCCACAAAGGCATGGGCGAACAAGGTGATACGTGTAAGGATTCGCTGCCCCAGGAGGCACAGGCTGACTGACCATGCCCCTCCTGCCCATGGTGAGGCCCCAGGGTGTCCCTTGTACCCATTCCAGATGTGAGTCTCTTCTGATGCCCTCGGGCTCTGGGCAAGGGATGGCTTGTGCAGGGCTTCCTCAAAGTGACGGCTGGGCTCCAGTGCTGGGGTTGCCCTCAGATGCAAGGCAGAGGCCAAGTTCGCTCCACTTATTCCCCAAGGAGGGGCCAGGGTGGGGTCCTAAAGGGGGGCCCGAGAACAGGCTCACCCCCAGAGCCTGCCAAGGCAAAGACTGCAGCAAGGGTGGGCAGGGAGAGATAACGAAAAGCATCCCTTTGGCTCCGCAGCACATCCCCAGCACAAGGGCTCAGGCTGCCCAGGGGGCCTGAGGGATGGCGGGACTGGGTGCCCTCCACTGGCACGCACCCTGTCCATCAGGGCTCCTAGCCACTCCAGAAGGGACACAGGCTCCCCAGAGACCTCAGACCTTTCAGGCAGAGACTGGTGGCTTTACAGTTGGTCAAGAAGTGCACCCCATTTCCAACCAGCAGCACTCTCTAGTTCCCGCCCCAGCCCCACGCGTGGACAGCAGAAGACCTGGAATGTTGCGGGGGCGGGCGGTACCCACTCTGCAGAAGGCCCAGTCCTCCTACCAGCAAGTAGTAAGAAGTGAGGCGGTGAGAGAACAGCTGAGTGAGGTGTCGCTGACCTCGCCTTCCCAGGCCAGGAAGTGGGGGAAGGCGAGAGGGGAGAGGAGCAGCAGCAGCTGGAATCGCAGGGAGCCTGACCGTCCTGCAGAGCACCGAAAACGGCTGGAAGAAGCTGCAGCTCAGATACACAATGTCCTGCCAAACCCCAGTCCTTTAATTCAATTAAGCGCAGGACAGACTTCCCAGATTTTTCTGCGTGTTCGAGAGCATGTGAAAACTCGGATGGTTGGATCCTGGGAGCTTGTGTGTGCATGTGTGCTCACGTGTGGATGTGTGAATCCTGACGGTGGAGGCAGAAGATGAGAGGACGCAGCAAATATGGGGGGGGGGTGCAGGACAGGGGTGGGGCAGGATGGCTCAGGGGGAGAGTGAGCACCGAAATCTTTTCTTTTCGGAGGGCCAATCTGCAGATCAGGGTTCTCAACCCCCACCCTATGGACCGCTCTCTGTGGTGGAGCCATCCTGTGCACTGCAGGATGCGAGCATCTCTGGCCTCCGCCCACTAGATGCCAGTAGCATCATGCCCCCTCAGTATGGGACAACCAAAAAACCCCTCCACCATTGCCAAACGTCCCCTGAGGCCAGAATCAGCCCTGGTGGAACCCGCTGCTCCAGGCCACTAGATGAAAACCCCTGGTTTGTGTATTTGCTACCAGCACTTCGCCACACTTCTCCCCCTTTGGACTTAAGTCCCAGGCTGCTTGGCTTCCCAAGGGTCTCAGATCTGGCTCTTTTTTCTGAGATACTCTCCCCACCTTACCCGTCTGACCAGAGGAGGTCTTAGGGCTACTCGGGCTCAGCAATGGCTTTAGAAAGCGGCTGGAGGTAGGAAGCATAAGCGGTGGGGGAGGCCCTCGGCCAGGGAAAGTGAAAGTGAAGAGCACTTAAAGAAGTCACGAGCCTGAGGCCATGCCTGAGTCCCAAATTGAGCTCTGCATTGCTGGGGGCAAAGCCCCCAGGAGAGGTGGGGACCTGCCTGAGTACAGACCCAGGAAAGGTGCCAGAGGAAGCCGTGCACAATTCTAGCCATCAGATCACCCTCTTACTTGGGGGCTCCAGAGAAGCAGGAACTTAGGGGTCCCCAGCTCAACTCCAACCCAGGCCAATCTCCACACCCCATTCCTGGGGTCACTTGTTGCTGTCCTGGTGGAGGTGGGGGTACCAAGTTCCAGCAGCCCTTCTCCCCTCAGGCTCAGGGAGCTTGCCTCTCTCCCTGGCCCTCTAGGAGCCCTGAACAGCCCCCTTCTGGGAGCAGAGCCAAAAAGATGGAAGAAGGATGTTTATAAGCTGCTAAAAGGGAAAAGGAAAAAAGTGGGAGGTGGGGCAGAGAGGCCCAGGCCTCCAGGTAGCGTGGACTGGGGCCTCGGTGGGGAGAGAGTGAAGCAGCCTTTTCCAGGGACCCGGACTTGGGGCTAACCGGCTAAGCAGCAAGGTGGCGCCCCCTGCCCTGCCTCGCTGGACCACAACCAGGCCTAACTGTGCACAGGCAGGGATCCTTCACCCCGGTGGCTTTCCAAATCATAGTTTCTTGACACTCTTATCCAGACCCACAGGAATCTGAGACACTACTGGTTTTGGCCTGTCCCCCTGCTCAGCCTGGGAAGGGCAGACCTAGGGAAGGGTGCAGGGCCCCGGAGATCCGAGGCTGGGGGTGTGGTGACAGGAGCCCGGCTCATGGGAGCGAAAAAGCCGACTCCCCAGCTCATAGGGCTCCGCACACAGCTAATGGGAGGCTGGCAGCGGCAAATTGTTGTTTACTTTTAATTAAGTAAACAATGTCGGCTTTCCGCCTCCTCCCCTGCCATCCCAGCCAGTAATTTGGGGGATGACAATGGGGTTGTTTCCTTCCTCCTGCCTTCTTCCCGCCCGCCAAGCACTCCTGCTCTCTCCCTGCTCTGCACAGCGCAGCCACTGAGACTCGCTGGTGCCCGTGAGGGGCTGGGGGTGGGGGAGGGGGTGGGAAGGTCCGGGCTGACCTGGTGCCTGTGGGCCCAGCCAGGCGGCAGGTTCTGCCTCGTGGGCGTTGTTCCATCATCAGTTTCTCTAGAGGGTGGCATGGGGAGCCTTGCTCTGAGAACCTGTAAGCCCATAAGTGGTGGCCCATTCTCTGCTCCCTCCTCCCTAACCACCGTCTCTACGGTCCAAAAAGTGGGTGATCCAGAGTCTAAAGCAGCAGCAGCTGCTCACCCCAAGTGCGAGAGATCTTCCCAGAAGTCGGATAGGGAAGGAACCACCAGGTTGAACTTTCTGGTCCACTCAGGCAGAACAGAGGCAGGCCCGAGACTTGGTCAACCCCTTGGGCCAGAGCTCATTGAGCCAGCTGGCCTCTGGGCAGTGAGTACCTGCCTTCCTTGAAGCAGGGCTGGCTTTCACGGCCTTAGTTTCTGCTCTTCCTGTCGTGAAATTCTTAATTTCTGAACAACGGGCCTTGTGCTTTCATTCTGCACTGGGCCCTACAAGTTCTGTAGGTGGTTCTGCTCGAAGGCCCGAGTGAGTGAGGAAACAGGAAGGAGAAAAAAAGCTCAGCCGGTCTTGGCCTTTCACCGACTGGGTCTCCTGGCCTGGGGTGCAGGCACTGGGCCTCTCTGAGTGAAGAGGCCGGGCCGGAGGGGTTGAACCCCGAGTCTCTGAGGAAGGCCGAATTTCAAAAGACTCCGCCTGGGTAGACAGACAGATTCCACATGGCTTTTATGTGGAAATAAAGCGCTCCTAACACCCTTTCCCCGGGAAGACTGCACCTGGGCCCACCTCTCCAAGAACCCCCTGTGCGGTGGGCGCTCACCAAGGCAGCAGCAGAACCGGGCAGAAGGCGGAAAAGAGGAGTCACCCGGTCCCCTCGCCCGGCCTCTGCCTCCCCAGGATCAGGCATTCGGGTTCCCAGTCAAGCCTAGCCCTGGAGCGCACTCCCGTCCCTTCCTCCCTCCCTCCTGGGGAGGCTGACGAATCTCTCCGAGGTGCTGGGGGTTGGGGGGCTGAGTCGTGTGCAAGCCCCGCTCCTGCTCCTCCCGCTGCCCCAGACTGCTCCCCCACCTCCTTCCGAAAGGGCGGGACTGCTGCGGTGGAGTTGGCTGGGGCTGGATGCAATTTCAGCCGCAGAGCAGGGCTCCCTGGCTGGAAGCAATTTTCTCATTAGGACCCCAGGCCTGCCTGCACGTTGGTTCTCAGCCCTCACTCCCCTCCTTCGAAACCACACCCCACAGGCCTCCCCACAGACCGCTCACACGCACAGGGAGCCACACGTGTACAAGGCAGAGGGACCAGAGTGGGGTCAGCGCGGCAGGGGTGCAGGAGAGAGGATCTGGCGCAGACCCCCGCAGGGGAGGCCCACGCGGAGGTCACCGCTCCTCACCCAGCTCCTGGCCACCCGTTGCTGCCTGTTTCAGGCTCCCGCACACAGACAGCCGGCCCCTCCTTGCCTGCCACGGGGGTGGGTGGGGGGGTGAGGATCCCAGGCCCCAAAGACCAAAAGGGGAAGCTGGGGGACCTCAAGCCCGAGGGCTGGCCTCACACGACACTCCCCGCCTCTCCCGTTGCCCAGCCAGCTCACCAGCCCACCCCTCCTCGCTCAGCTGGGCTGAGGGCAAGCAGATGGGCTCTCGGTAAGCAGACCCCCTCCCCCAGCCCCAAGGCTGCTCGGAGCGAAGGGTGGTCTCAGGCGAAGGAGGGGGAACCGAGGCCCTGAGAGGGGCGGCTCCACGCTCACTCACTCTGCAGACACATGTGGTTGGACTTAAAAAGCTATTAGGGAGCGAGGAGCTGGCGGGAGTGTGGCCGGCCCTCGCACCAGAGGCGGGGAGGGGAAGGCAGATGCCGAGGCGGTGAGCTCAGCACCTCCTGCTCCCTCCCCAGCAGGGGGACTCCTCGGGGACCCTCACTCCGCAGGCAGGCGAGTGGGGCGAGCCCTCAGGGGAAGGTAGGCCGGCTGCTGGGCCAGGGTCCCGAGCACAGATTTCAAAAAGTGCAGCTATCTGAGGGCTATAGACCTGTGATGGTGACCTCTGGGGACCGGGGGCAGGGCTGGGCTGTGCTGGGCTGGGGGAGGTGTCGTGTCAGGGCTCGGCTAGGGCCCAGGAGGGCACAGACAGGTCCTTGGCCTTACTTCCTCTTTCTTGGGGTGACAGCTGGCTGGAGGTCTCCTGTGTGTTTGGCAGGGCTGGGGAGGGGTGATTATTAGGAAAGCCGGGGAGAGAGGGAAGGGAAAAGTGAGCCCCACCCATCACGAGGCCAGAAAGAACCGACGGAAAGTTCCCTAGAGCTGCCAGCTTGTAAAAAGCTTCTTTTCTTTCCAAATTATGAACATTTTTTAACGAGAAGGGGGGAAGAAAACTCAGGGCAGCAATCTAGGACTCCATTAGGACCGTGTGTGCCCGTGAGTGACTGGTGACTGAAGGTGACAGGTTTGTATGTGCTGAGTTTCCAGAAAGTTCTACTCCCGAAGCCCAGCCATCGCCCTCTGGGGCTCCCTGCCCCACCCCCCTCCTCAGTGCCCTTATTTTCAAAGACCTATAACTCCCCCTGCCCCAGGCCTAACCCAGAGAGGGCCGCTGTTACAGGCCGGGCGGTTGCCAGGAGGGGCAGGGGGAACCAGGCCCGAGATGGGTGAGTCGCTTGCTCAGGACCCAGCTCCATTCCTTAGGAGGGAGGGACTCCCTGTCAGGCTGACCTTAGCGACCCCCAGGAGGAAGGCTTAGGCTCTGGACTGTGCCCCCAAAAGGACTGTAGCAAAACACCCCCCATCTAAGGCTCTTGCCGATCCTTAGAGCTCTCCAGCCATCCACTGGGGTCACCCAGAGCCCCCCAGCCTCCAGGGTGCAATGCAGAAGAGGGGAGCTCAAGCTATGCAGTGTCTCTGCTGGGTGGCGGGCAGGACCTGGATGTCTGGGAAACATTTAATCTGCCTGACAGCCCCATGGGGTGGCTGTTATTTCCCCCAGTTTTACAGATGAGAATATCAAGGTTCCGTGGAACCCACCGAGATCAGCCAGAGCCTGGGTGCACTGAGTCTCCACAGGCCTGGTGGCAGAGGCCCCTGAGCCCTTCCTTCTCGGCCCAGACCTGCTGACAGGAGGCACAGGAGCCACAAGGGGACCACGGGCAGGGCAATAGAGAAGAGACTACTCTGAGCCAGGAGGAGTTGGGCCGATGGGGGAGGAGCTGACCACGGAGCTGGTGCCGGGATCTTGCTCAGGAAACACGCAAAGAATGCGGCTGGCAACGGGCCAGTGGGCCAGGACCACAAAGAGGCCTTTGTTTTAGGAGGTGTCCAGGGAGTGGACGGACAGAACGCAGAGGTGGGGGTAGCACCCCCTTGGGGGTTTGACTGGGGGAGGACAGCAGCGGTGCCTGCACTGTCCCCACATGTCACCCCCTCCTGTCTTCCCCCACTCCCGGCCCCAGCAGCGGTGGGTTCTCATAGGAGGCCCCAGACTCCAGGGGAGGGAGCCCCTGGGGCCAGGTTCCCCAGTTCTCAGCTTCCACCTCCTTTTCCTTGGGGAGTGCTCTATCCCAAATCCACCCTTCGAACCCAGAAGTCACTTCCCTTGTATGTGACAGTGCAGTTCCTAGGAGCCCCATGGACATTTTCCTCTGACTACGCCTTCCAGTGCCGGCTAGGGGTTTTCTGAGGAGTGGGGAGGGGATGGTGAAGGGGCTCTCTGACCTCCAGGTGGGCTGCGCGAAGCACTGGAATCACCCTGCTCCCCTAGCTGTCCCTCTTTTCCACTGGAGTGGGGGGTGGTCCTTGGAACACGTTCCCTCCTCCTTCCCCCTTTGCAAGTTGCAGGGTTTCTCCAGCCCCTTCTTGGCATCTGGAAAAGTTTGGAAAACTTGAAAAAAATTTTTTTGAAGAGTTTGTCTATTGCTCACCAACATTGGGGAGCCACAGCCAAGAAGAAGGGAAGGGGGAGTGGGGGACAGAGCAGAAAGTCAGAAGAGAAGCGGAGCTAACCGCTAACTGGGAAGACACTGGGAAGACGAGGAGCGCCTGGGTGTGCCGGCCCGGCCAGACCGACCCCTTGGCCTACCAGCTTCTCCACAACTGGCAGGAAAGACCCCTGCAAAATGCTATCAAGCCCACCCCAGCACACCAGGCCCGTGGTGGCCACTCCCCACTGGGGTCCCACCCAGCACTCTGTTCGGCACCTTCCCTGGGCCACCCCCTGGCAGACACACGTGCACTCAGTTGCAACAGCAGCCTGTGGCTGGGACCCCCGGGAAAAGGGAGGACATCTTAGGATGGGCGGCCAGAGGCAGTAACAGCAGCTCCCAGTGGGGACCTAGGAGAAGGCAGGTGTTGTCCAGGCCTGTGGGGTTTCTATCTAGGTTTCAAACTCCCCGCGAGCAGGATGAGAACAACACAGACACCCACAGGCCAGGAGGGACCAGGAGGGACAGGAACAGTCAATGTCCCTGGGTCCAATTTCTCCCTCCTCTGGTGTGTGTGTGTGTGTGTGTGTGTGTGTGTGTGTGTGTGTGTGTGTGAAGAGCAGGAATGGCCCCCAGAGCACAGAGCAGCCAACGCAGGGCTGAGAGGGCCCGCGGTCCACTCAATGGGGCATGTTCTAAGCAGAACTAGAGGTTCATCCTAAGAAAGGGGACAAGTGTGACACACGACGATTTCTCTAAGAGGACCTAGACCATCAAGTCAGGAGGGCACCCCTCACCTTCACACGGCCCCTATTAGAGTCAGGGCCAGGGAAGGCAGGACGCTCCCCTTCAGGACCCCAAGGATACACTGTGGCCCCCTCCTGGCAGCCCCTGTGTTGTCACCAGGCCACCCTCAGGTGACCCACCCCTGTGCTCTCAGCAGACAGTGATCCTTCACAGGGAGGGGTTCACACCCCACTAGGACACTTCCTATTTGAACTCCCTGCCCGGTGGCCAGCACTGTGCCTTCTCAGCCTCCAGGTTCGGGTAGGGGTGGCCTGGAAGACCAGTAGCACCTGGGAACTAGTGGGCAATGCGGGCGCCTTCTGGGAAGGCCCAGGAATCCGCTGCAATAAGCCCTCCAGCAGATTTCGATGCAGGCTCTGGTGTGGGAGTCTCTGGCCAAAGGGGAGGATCCTGACTGGGACTGGAAACGGGAGGAGGAGAGGCGGGGAGGGAGAGCAGAGTGCAGATGGGGGCGGGTGGGATACACAGGCAGCTCCACCTGGATGCAGGGGGGTCCTGCGGTCCCCAAGTCCCGCAGGCAGAGTGGAGAGCAAAGGAAAGGCAGAAAGGAAGCGGTGGTGGAAAGGAGGGGGACAGCAGGGCGGTCTGCAGAGGAAGAGCAGGAAAGGGGGAGCGGGAGGCCGGCGCAGTGGGGAGGGAGCGGGGCCGCGGAAGCGCCTTCCCACCACAGCCCAAGCTCCCAGGAGCCACCCCGCCCTCCCGCTCCCAGGCACCTGCTAAGGCAGCAGCACCGGGTTGTGTTTCTTTAACCCCTGGGGCCTGTTGACACAGATTAGTATCGCTGGTCAGGGGTCAATAGGGAAGGCTCTTGAGGTCAAGACCTGAACAACTGGAGTTGTAATGAGCCACGTGGGGAAGAGGCCCAGGGAGAGGAGAGGGCTGAGGAGGGAGGAGGAGGAGGAGGAGGGCTGAGCTGTGCCTAGGAAGGCAGCGGTCTCCTCCAGGAGCGGGGCCGGTGGGCTTCCAGCTTGTCTGGGGAACCCACCTGCACTTGGGGCTTGGAGAAAATCCCGCTCACCGAATGCAGGTACAGGAGAGATGCAGTGCTGGCTGACCAGGGCCGGACCCCCAGCCAGGTAAGAACACCCCCAGCCAGGTATGAACGGGGAGGATCCAGTGAGAGGCGAAGACTAGAGGGTGGCCTCGCCGGACTGCTGAGGACCCCTCAGGGGCAGCCAGCGTCACTCTTCCCTTCTTTCTCTATCTTCTGTACCCTGAGTGAGCGTGCCCCCCTCCCTGAGCCTGCAGCGGGGTGGCAGGGAAGGCAGGGCGGGGGATGCTGTGCCTACCCTTGGCCACCTGGCAGAACCTGAGCTGGGTGACTCATCTCGAGCCCGAGTGGGTCTGGTGCGTGGGCTGGGCAGCGTCCCAAACACCTGGGGGGACTGCCTCTGCCCCACCTCCTGGGACAGCATCTGGGATCCGAGGTCCAAGGCATCCACCTATGCCCCGGGCGGCTACTGCCCAGCTCCTCTGCTCACCCCCGCCCTGACCTCAGGAAGGTCCCAGAGGTGCACAGGGTGCTCGAGTCCAGCCTACGTTCATGGCCAACAGCGTTGGGCCCTGCAGGCCGCTCCGGGGCCACCTCCAGAGGGGCTGGTGTGGGTGGGAGGAAAGGACAATGTGGGGCCATGGAGGAGCGCATGGGAGCACTCCGACACCCCAGGGCCCAGAGGGTGATAAGAGATGAGCTGTGAGCGTGAGTTCGTTTGAACACCTGCAGGGGCCCTGGGGTGGATCACACACAGATCTGTGACATGCAGGAAAAGCAATACAGTGCCTTAAGTTTAATTCAGCAAGTTTCTTAAGCGCCTATTACCGCTAGATGCTCTCAAATACAGAACCAGAGAAGCTGCCTGGGGAAACTCCCACTGCAGTTGGAAACTGGGTACGTATTGGACAAAACGCAGCCCCACCCCCACCTCAGAGAAGGAGAGACAAGTTCTGGGGGTGAGAAGTGATGAGGGAAAAGGCTGCACCAAGTGGGGTTGACAGCTGGGTTGGGGTGTGAAAGACAGAGGTGTTCGGACAACGGGGGGGAAAGAGGCAGGCTGAGAAACCTGAGTAGAAGCCCAGAGGGGAGGACTAGCAAGCAAAACGCGGGGCCTGCGGAGAGCTCCATTTCCTGGAATACACAGTGCCTGGGAAGTGATGGGAGAGGACGCTGGCATGGTCGGTGAGGGCCTGACTCTCGGAGACCCCAGGCGCCTGCCTCAGAGGACGGCCCCTCTGGGAGACACTGTGACCAGCCACCCATCTGAAGGTGGTTATGAAACTCCAGGAGGCAGCAATTCCCTGCTAGGTATACACTCAAGAGAATCAAAAACCTATGTCCACATAAATACGTGTATGAAAATACACATAGCAGCAATATTCGCAATCACCACAAAGGGGAAATAATCTCCATGACTGACCATCTACAGAAGAACAGAGGAACAAAACACGGTGTGTCCGCACAATGGGATATTATTCAGCTACAAAAAGAAATGAAGTTTTGATGCGTGCTATGTTGCGGACGAACCTTGAAAACATTACGCTCAGTGAAAGAAGCCAACCACAAAAGGCCACAGAGTATATGATGCCATTGATATAAAATGTCCAGCACAGGCAAACTCATAGAGACAGAAAGCGGGCTGATAGTTTCCAGGAGCTAGTAAGAAGAAGGAATTGTGATAAGGAACCGCTCTAGAATTAGACAGTGATGACGGCTGCCCACCATTATGAATGCACTAAATGCCACGGATGACTACACTTTAAAATAGTGAATTTTATAACCCAGTAAAAAAAATCCAGAAGAGAGAAGAAGAAGCCGAATTTGGAAAGTAAGTGGTGAAAAGCCAGAGACACTCTGGAGCCACCACAGGGCCACACTCTTTTGGTTGTGAGAGCTCACAAGCTTGGGTAGCTGGTGATACCCCCCCAACCAGGACGAGGCACAGAACGGACAAAAAAGACGGGAGCCGGGCGTGAGAGATCACTTATGGACACCGCGTGAGGTATCAGCTGGATGTCAGCCAAGGTGCTGCAAAGAAGAGTTTGAAGAAATCAGACCCGAGATAAGCCGAGGGGGATCAGCAGTGAGGGGTGGATGTGCACGGAGGCCCCAAGCTGCCATCCTCTAGTGCAAGGTCTACAGCAAGGCTCTTCTCTACACTGGGCTTCCGGGCGTAACTCAAGGATTATAACAGCACCTAGTGTACCGGACTTTGGTGGACTTAAATGAGACGGGCTCGGTGACACTGACAAGTAGCATAGCTGATTACAGGGGGGAGAGCACGAAGAGAAGAGGAGATGAGCAGATCCGGGGGAAACCCACCTTTACAGGGCGGTCTGCACAAGAGGACTCAGGCAAGGTGCATGGAAAGAAAAGGGCCAGGATGCCTCAGGGCAGAGAGAGGGGTCTATCTTCTTCGGGTCCCCGGACCAATCAGACCAGAGGCAATTGCACGGGCAAAGCCAAACCCAGGAGAGGAGGCCAAGCGCGGAGTTCTCAGGGCCTGCCCACACGTGGGACGTGGAGGAAACAAGGCTCTCATCGCCAGAGCCTCCTGATCCCATGCTTCCACCCTCCTCACCCTGAGTGACAGCCCTGCCCACGGTGCTGGGCCCTGGAGCTCAACACATGGCACCACTCAATGGTTTCTGGCACCGGAGAGGAATTTATTTCCCGGACGAAGCAGCCAAAATCGTTCTGCACCTTTGTTCACGAGCATGGTGCAGTCGGCGCCGACATTTTCTAGCGGGGCTGGCTGGGGAGGAGGAACTCAAAATGGATTCAAGGAGGGTATCGGCCGAGGAGAAGCTGAAATGCGGAGCATTCCGTGGTCTGGAGCTGGTGGCAGGAAAAAAGGATGTGGTCGAGCTTATAAAGTCAAGTAAACCAGGGTTTTTAGTGAGTTTGCTGTAAGTCAAATCCTGGGATAGGTAAGCCACCTGAAGCTTAAAAAGGGACTGATCTAAGGCAACAAGAAATTTTACCTTTTTTTGCCTTTTTGCCTTATCTAGGGCCGCACCCGCAGCATATGGAGGTTCCCAGGCTAGGAGTCTAACAGGAGCGGTAGCCGCCGGCCTTCACCACAGCCACAGCAACGCGGGATCCGAGCCGCATCTGCAAACCACACCACAGCTCACGGCAACACCGGATCCTTAACCCGCTGAGCGATGCCAGGGATCGAACCCGCAACCTCATGGTTCCTAGTCGGATTCATTAACCACTGAGCCACGACGGGAACTCCAAGAAATTTTACTTTAAAAAAAAAAAAAAAGGGAACAGTAGTGGCTTTGCAGACTGTACTACCAAAGACAGAGCTTCATGTCTAGGGAAAAACAGACTCGCATTCATAGGTGGAAGAGTGACATTGCTCCCAAGAATCTAAAGGGATCAGTCGACGCTGGGAATAGTTCCCTCCACGACCTACCTCTCAGGACCTCAGAGTCCTGAATAACTGGACTTCAAGGTCAGGGTCCAGACCCATGGCCTTAGAGGATGGGCCCACTGTTCTTTCCCAGACCTCTGAAGAGCCAGCCCAGAGCCACAGTGACAGGTAGTAGCTTCTCTCCTTCCTTCTTCTTCTTTCTTTTTTTTTTTTTAACGGCCACACCTGCAGCATATGGAAGTTCCCAGGCCAGAGGTCGAATGGGAGCTGCAGCTGCCGGCCTACACTACGGCCACAGCAACGCCAGATCCGAGTCACATCTGTGACCTACACTGCAGCAACACCGGATCCTTAAACCCCTGAGCGAGGCAAGGGATAGAACCTGCATCCTCATGGATACTAGCTGGGCCCTTAACCCGCTGAGTCACAATGGGAACTCCAGTGACTTCTTTTCTGATGTTCTCCTTGGCCCCAAAGGGTCTGGGTTGGGCCCTCTCCTGATAAGGGGCCTGTGATTTAGACCAAGACAATTCCTCCGAAGGAAGAGAACCATCCTAGGGCCCTCAGAAGCCATCCCTCTCCTCTCTCCTCCCTTCTTCTTCCTTTCCTTCTCTTCCCTTTATCTCTGCTCCTGACATTCACACGCGGAGATGTGCACAGACACAAAAAGGCGCTCTCGCTCTCGTGCACAGGGATCCGTGCGGAACCACTGCCTCACAGCCTATTTACAGACATTCTACCAAACAAAACATCAACCACAATGTTTGACAGGAAGCCCCTCCCCTATTGTCAGGAGCAATCCCTCCTAAAGGGGGTTCCCAGCGATGAGCAGCAAAAACCCCAGGAAGGGGAAAGGGAAAAAAAATGAACGTGTGGGGCGGGAGAAGGTAAAATTATAAGGTTGGAGCTGTCAAGGCAAAAAAAAAAGGGGGGGGGGGAGGCAAAGCGACTCCACTATTAGGGACTCGGTGTGAACACGGAATTCACAACAGCCAAAAATCTCTGTGCTTTGTCTGAGGAAAACAGAGACGCAGCGGCCTGAGGGCTAGGAGGCGTCAGGAGCCATGCTGCACACAGCCAGCTCGCCAGCAAGGCACATACCCTAAGATACAGGACGAGTGCCCACACCCACCCTGCCCAGCCCCACAAGCCACTCCCCACTGTGCCTCCTAACTGACCATCCTGTCCTCTCTCCCAAGGGGCACCCTGGAAGGGGCCCGAGCTGGAAAACAAAGTGGAAAGGGGGCAGCAGTGCCCCTTCCATGGACAGGAATAAATGGTGGAGGAAGGCTTCCCGTGCCTATCCAGAAAAGAGCAAATTCTGGGAGTTCCTGTGGTGGCTCAGCGGTAACGAACCCAACTAGTATCCATGAGGATGCAGGTTCGATCCCAGGCCACGTTCAGTGGGTTAAGGATCTGGCATTGCCGTGAGCTGTGGGTGTAGATTACAGACGCAGCTCAGATCCTGAGGTGCTGTGGCTGTGGCGTAGGCCGGCAGCTGTAGCTCCCATTCCACCCCTAGCCTGGGAACTTCCATATGCCGCGGGTACAGTCCTAAAATGACAAAAAAAAAAAAAAAAGGCAAACTGGTTTACTGATGAGGCCTTCATCCTACTCTGCTCCCTGCCTCAGAATGGAAGCTCAACCCGACGTGCTTTCTGGAGAAGCCAGAGTGTGGCCAGTGCAGGATGGGAACAGGGGGCTGCAAGAGCTTCCCGTCCCTGCACACCTGCCTCCAGACCCCTCCCAAAGAGGCCCGTGAGGCTCAAGCTGAGCGAGACGGTCCGAGCCCCTCCTTCCCAGGTGCCTTGGTGGGCAACGAGGACGTGAGGGGGGAAAGCAAGGGCAAGTGTCCCAATCTGGGTCCAGCTCTTGCTGCTGGCAAAGGAAAAGGCCTGCCAGAAAAGGGAGCGGACGGACAGGAGTAGCTACGGCTTGCAGTCCTGTGACACCCATCACAGGGTCAGCACACTGGCGTCGTCAGCCTCGGGTATCTGCTCTCTGCAGCCTCCCCAGTGGCGGACCTGCTGAGCACCCTGGGCTGAGGTCTCCAGATGCAGCATCAGGGGAGCCTTGGGGCCCCCCTTTGTCCTGACTGGCCTGCTGCCATCTCTTTCCTCTGCTGTGGTCAGGGCTCCCCACCATGACACACCCTGACCCTGGGTAGGGTCGTTCTCTGTGTGGGTCTGTCCCATTCCTT
Source organism: Catagonus wagneri (assembly GCA_004024745.2). Lineage (NCBI taxonomy): Eukaryota > Metazoa > Chordata > Mammalia > Artiodactyla > Tayassuidae > Catagonus > Catagonus wagneri. Next base: position 203,797 of record PVHT021183506.1, on the reverse strand, counting down.
GTAAGACGGCAGCAGCCCAGGCCTTAACGGACTAAAGGCTCACAGTGACCACCTCCCACCTCCAAGCAGTAACGACCAAAGTTGTCTCTAGAGACGGCCAGACGTCCCCTGGAGGCAGAATCACCCCCACCGAGAAACCCTGTGCTTTATGATTACCTGCATCCTCTTTCAGGATCATGTTACACACAGACACACAGCTTTGGGCCCGTGCCACAGACCAGGCACTTGTTGGTCCACACCAACCAACGGGGAGCTGGTGGCTGCAGAACCCCCTAAGAAGAGACCGACTATCCCACTTGAACAACCACCACGTTTCCTCCATTCTGTGCCAGCCGAGACCTACCCCTTCAGCAGGCCTGTGAGGTCGGGGCGCCTGGGGGCCTCCTCTGCTCCCCCTTCCCTCAGCCCTGGTGACCTCCGTAGGGCATGCAGAGCCTTAGTGAGATCCCAGCCCAACCCCCAGGGCCTGCCCAGCCCCTCAGGAAGGGCTGTTATCCCCGCATCATATCAAAACACAGAGCTTTTAATAGCAGCTTCCTGTAGGGCTGTGCTCCCCCCCCACCCTTCGCCTCTCACTCAGCCCTGCTCCTGACGGTGGAGCACAGCGCCCTGTAATTACAGCAATTGTAATCTCTTTTACTAACAGGTAGATTAATAGCGAGGCAGGTTCACAAAGAGCCCCAGATAGGCGCTGCTCAGCTGTTGAGCGGGCTGGAAGGGCCTGGCACTTCATAAGCAAGTGTGCACCCACTGACTCAGACACTCACTCCCAGCCCAAAGGGCTCAGGGCCTGAAGGCCGGGCTGGCTGTGCCCCTGGGTGACCTGGGTACTCACCAGGTGACTGGGGACAGGTAACTGCTCTCTCCCAAGGCTTCTATGTCTTTGTGGGAGCAATAAGAGTTTGAACCTCGTGACCCTCAGAGTTTCCTCTTAGGCCTTATGTCGCACTTTGACCCTCACTGGTACACAGACGCCCACCTGACACTCAGGCACACGCACAGACACTCGCAGGGTAACATGTGCTGAACACCCACAGAGTCAAAGAACGAACACACAAGTCCCAGCCATGATGGCATGGCCGTGGACCCTCCAGGCACGGGACGCCTGGCACTGCCGCTGTAAGAAAAGGGGAAAGGCTTCTGTTGCCTCTCCCTGTCCTGCTCAACCCTTTCTGCTACTGCACCTCACAGGCTTCTCGCGGGGCCTCAGGATTCACAGGGCCTGAGGACAGCTAAATTCTGGGCAAGACGGAGCGTCAGGTAGAAGAGCGTCGGTCACAGGGTGCCAGAGGCCCGAGACACTGCAGCCTGAGTGGGCCGAAGAGATGTAGAAAGTGAGGTGAGGCCCGAAGTGAATGAACACACGCGTGTGTGCCCACAGGTGCCAGGGCATGTGGCTAGAGCCAGTGGGGACCGCGCCCGACGAGAGCACACGCACACACGTATGCTTAGGGACTTTGGGGGAGGAGATGGCCCTGGCCCTGGGGGAGGGCACAAGGAGCTGTGTGTCCCAGACTGGGTGGCCCTGGGGAGGCATCTCTGGGGCACAGGGTGTGTGTGTGTGTGTGTGTGTGTGTGTACTGAGTCTGCAACCTTGAGCAAAGAACTCACCCTCCCTCGGCTCACCCTCAGTCACAGGAGGACACGCACTTCACCAGACAGGCCCAGGGTCCTGGTGGCCGACGGTGGGGCTGGCCTCAGGCATCGGCAACAACCGCTTCCTCGGGAATTCTTGGGGTGTCGCTGGCGGCCACCGTGGGCTTGCACTTTGGCGGTGGTGCTGGGGGACTGCTGCCATTAAGACGCCACGGCCAGCACCTGCTCGCTGCCAGGCAGTCCCCAGGCTCCCCTGCCAGCTCCCGGCCCAAGGGAACCGACACTGCCATGCCTGAAGCCCCAAGGAACTCTCCCCTTCTGGCAGTGCTAGCAAAGGGAGGCCCGGGAGAGGGGACCTCAGACTCAAAAAAAAAAAAAACCCACCGGTTGGAGGATGTGAATGTGTGTGGTGAAGTCCAAAATTAGCTCTTTCACTGGATGGGGACATGTGAGGTGACGCAACCATCACACACTTACGTCAGGGACGGGAGTGTGGGTTCATGAAGAGCATATCCTAGGAGTTCCCGCTGTGGCACAATGGGATCGCCAGCGTCTTGGGAGCACTGGGACACAGGATCCATCCCTGGCCTGGCACAGTGGGTTAAGGATCTGGTATTGCCCAAGTTGCAGGTCACAGCTGTGGCTCAGATCTGATCCCTGGCCCTGGAACTCCATATGCCGCGGGGCAGCCAAAAAAGAAAAAAAAATGGAAAAAGAGCATGTCCTGATGTGACATGTACATGACATGTATGCGACGTGTGCAGGTGAGGGTGGTGTCTCTCGGCCTCTGGGTTGCACGAACGGGGCGCAGCCAGGCACGTGGTTAGACAGACCCTCACGCGCTGTCTGTGAGCATCACATTTCCAGACAGCGATTTAACAACACGTGTGAGTCTTCGTAAGCGTCTGTACCCTTTGCCTGGTAATTCAACTGCTGGGAAGTCTTGTGTGAAGTTCATCAACAGAGTTACAAAGCTTAGTGCACCGGGATGTCCATCCCAGCCGAAATGTACAAATTAAAGCCCTCTGCCAATGAGGGATTTCATCAGGTCTAGAATACCGAAGTGTCATGAGCCAGTCAAAAGGCATGCTTATATTTTTCAGATCGGTATAGATTACATTTACAACAAAAGGTGATTTCTTATTTCCAAGATAAAAAACAGGGTAGAAGTCATTAGAAATGTTGAGAATCAGGGATAATGCAGCTAATAAGATGCTAAACTACCACGAAGTAGTTTTTTAAAAAAAATCTGACATGGTAGAATAAACAATGGTGTTAAATTTTATAAGTAGCACCCAAATGCGTTTATCATAAACTCCAATTAAAAAAAATAAAACATGTGCATGAATAGGTATGAGAAATGCAATAAAATGTTATTAGTGGTTGAGTGGTAGAATTTTGATAATTTTTATTTACCCCTCTAGACTTTATGCCTATTTGGTATTTTTATTATGAATGTGCCCTTGTCTTGTAATCAGAAAAACGCCTCTTTGGAGTTTCTGCTGTGGCACAGTGGGTTGGGAATCTAACTGCAGTGTCTCGAGTTGCTATGGAGGCACGGGTTCGCTCTCTTGGCCTGGAGCAGTGGGTTCTAAAGGATCCGGCATTGCCTCAGCTGTGGTGTAGGTCACAGCTTTGGCTTGGACTCAGTCCCTGGCCCGGGGACTTCCATATGCCACGGGTGTGGCCATAAAAAAAATTGTAAAAGAAAAGAAGAAAAACGCTGTTTTTAAAAACAAGAGACAGACGAGAAACTCTATGTATGTGACTCTGTCCCCAAGTCCTAGAAGAGCATAATGAGGTGCGCATGATAGCCCTGCCGGTTTGCCAGATTTGTGTTTGCTTGAGCCAGGCAGGCCTTGGCCTCAGGAACTTGCATGTTCAAGGGGACTCCAGGCCAAGGGGACACAGAGCAGGAAGGAGGGCAACAGCCCCAAACCACTGTCACACTGCAGCACGCCTGCACAGCACACTCCCCAGAGCACTGGGACGCCTGGCCGCCCCTCCACCGACAAGGGAACCTTTGCAAGGGTAAGTGAGTCTACAAGAAAGTCAAGGACAGACAGGCCCATGGCACCAGGGGAAAGAGGTTCAGGACCCAGGAGGAAGTGGTTGGCCGGAAATTCGTAAGGCGGAGAGGGAAGAGCTGGGAACTCACTCGAAAACTAATAGAACTGACTCTAAAGTCTGAGATGAGTGATGGGACAGCGGCGGCAGCAGAACTGACTACAGGGCCGGCTCGGAGAAGTGGCTGTGTGTGCACCAGTACGTAAGAAACCTACTGTTCGTGTTCCTTTAATAATTTATTGTTGAGAACCAAATCTAGCCACCAGAGCTGGGGGCACACGCACCAGCTGCGGAATGGCAGCCATCTTCACCCCTGGACGCCTGGGCCAGAGCGGTCCGCGGGAGACAGAGCGCAGGAAGAGCCAGCCACTGGTCTGCATCCGCGGCTATGTGAGGAGTCTGGGGGCCAGGGCTTTAAGGGAATGAGGAGTGGGTGAGGGGGAGCCCCCGAGCAAAAGGCAAACATCTCCACGCCCTGCCAACCTATGCTGCAGGCACGCCAGAGCTCCTGGGGTGGGGGTGTCTGGCATGGAAGGAGTTCCTGTCACAGGTGGGCTGGGGGCTGGCAGTGGGCGTGGGGAGCGCGACTGTCTCACCCCTTCTGTCTAGCAGGGCTAGCCAAGGGGACAGAGGTAAAGCCTGGGTGAGGTGGGGTGGGCTAAGCTGTAGCCTGTGCCCCCCCCAGTACTGGCCCCTCTAACAGGGGCAGAGGGTGGAGGAGGGGGCCAGGGAGAGGGCTGCTCTTTCTCCGTTTTTCAGATACCTCATTCCCATTCCCAAAAAGAGAAAAAAAAATTTTGAGAATCCAAGTCCCGTTTAATCCATTAACCCACAGCTTCCCACTTGCCCGTCCCATTCCTTCCAGCCTTCCAGAAGTTTCCATCCTTTCTCATCTGTCACCACTCTCTCTTCATGATGCCCACTCAGAAAGCACACCAGCCACTCTCTCCTGCCATGCGCCTTCCTTCGTCAGACCCATTTCTTTTTTTTTCTTTTTTTTTTGTCTTTTGCCTTTTTAGGGCCGAACCCGCGGCATATGGAGGTTCCCAGGCTAGGGGTCAAATCGGAGCTGTAGCTGCTGGCCTACATCACAGTCACGGCAACTCGAGATCCAAGCCGCGTCTGCGACCTACACCACAACTCAAGGCAACGCCGGATCCTTAATCCACTAAGCGAGGCCAGGGATCGAACCCGTGTCCTCATAGATGCTAGCTGGGTTCGTTAACCACTGAGCCATGATGGGAACTCCTACATTTCTAATTTTCATGTCATTTCATGCCTTTGCACCATCTCAAGGATGAGATGGGTTGTCAGCTGCTTCCCATTTGAAGGTAATTCAATATTTGAAATGGGTTTATGGGGTTGTATAAAACTATACACTGGGTGACAGCCAGATGCCAAGGCAGATAAAACATAGTCCCAGTTCTAAGATTCCAGCCTAGCAAGAGAAACGTACAAAATTAAGTGCAAAGTGTCACAAGGGAGCAAAATTACCCGGCCCTCAGCCAAGCCTGGGTCCAACTTGCATTCAAATAGGGCCTCACCCAGCTGACTGCTCACTTTTGCTGAAGATGCTCCAGAGGGGCCTGTCTCACACGGAGGCAAATAAAGGCAGGCCTCGGCACCACGGTAGTGCCCAGCCTCTCCCAGGGAGGGTGCACCGAGGAAACCAACACATGTCTCTGACCGCCGTCCACAAACCAGGGAGCAGGGCTCTGGCTCACCAGGGGCATCCTTGCAGCCACAGTGCTTTGTTGGAGAGGAACACAATTCAAGAGGACTTGCCAAGCCAGGCTGGCATTGCAGTAATTATATTAATGAATCTCTAAATTTCAAAATCTAATATTAGACGGTGGCTTATGGACCATCATCCTCAGTTACTGTCCCACGTGGCCACGAATGCTCCTGGGAAGCAGCATGGCTTGAACAGACTGTGTGTGTGCGTGTGTGTGTGTGTGTGTGTGTGTGTTCATTTTTTTTAAATGCATGTATTTGAAACTATGCCCAGAGATCTGTATTCCAGGCCCACTTTATAAACCACAATACCATGAATAAGTGAGAGAAATCTGGCCCATCCTTGGGGCAGGGGCCTCTCATTTGGCCATATCTCTCAGGCTGGCAGTACCCTGAGGGCTACTACTCTGTGGAGCAATGGCCTTTGTGTTCAAAGCCAGCGCTGCTCCCCACAGAGTTCCCCTTGGCACAGCAGGCAGGACTTGCCTGCAAACCCACGGGCCCTGCTTTCCCATCCGTGCTCATTAGCTGTCTCAATCCCAAATCCAAACTCAAAACTTGGGCTTGACACACACAAGGGGCCGCTGATCCTCCTGCTGTGGCCAGCTGCTTGGTGCAGACCAGACCATTGCACTGCCATGCTGGCCATCAGCTTCGGGCCAGCAGAAATGATGACCCCGGCTGGCCACACTAGGCATGTGGTCAGGACCAGTGGGGACCAAGTAAACCGCAGTCAGGTAGTAAACCAAACAGGCGCTAGACACAGGTGAGAAAGAACGAACTTGTTCTACGCTTGTGACTACCTTTCACGTATGCCATGCAAAATATAATCTGCTATAAATGACATCAGGTAACTCAGAATCCAGATTTCTGTAAAGTCCACATGACAGAATAGGATTGAGCTCCCTCATCTGCTCCGTGTGTGAAGGCTCTTTGGGTGTCAGACACCGGCCCGCGTCTAAGAAATGGGCTTTTGCAGAAGTGAGTTTTCATCCCGGGACTGGCCCACTCAGGGGGCCTCATAGCCCAGAGGCTGCAGGGGTCTGTTAAGATATGTATGGGAAGAGCTGGCCTAAAAGATGGGGAAGCCGACAAGTCTCGCCTCTCGGAAGCTCTCTGGTAGGCTACAAGGGATAGCTGTTTAATGAGTCTTTCACTACTATTATTTTTTTAATAACAGGCTAGATCCACAACAGTGCCACACTGCCAGATGGGGCTTACTCTCAGCACCGTCTGAACTGCAAAAAAGACTCTGAGCTTTGAAAGTGCAAAAGACCCTCTCGGAAGCCCTACAGTTTCCCCAAAAAAAGACCTCCCAAGCCCAGAACCCTGCACACAGCCAATCAAAACATGGAAAACGGAGCTGTAAGAAATTCAGAAAATAGGCTGGGGGAAGGCTGGGGGGCCTCCGCTCGTAGAGGCAAGAGAGGGCTGTTGTCAGGAGAGACACGCAAGTTCTGTTTACCCACCTCCCAGGCAGGGTTTCTCGGCCTCACCACTACAGACAATCCACGACTTTCTGGTGACTCAACTCACGACTCTTGACTTTACATGGGGAGAAGAAATATGCATTCAGCAGAAACCGGATTTAAAATTTAAAATTGTGCTCTTTCTCTGAGCTAGTGATATGCAGTGGGATAGCACGATCTTCCCTGGTGATTCTGGGCAGGGGCAGCAAGCCGCAGCTCCCGTCAGCCAGGGCATCGGGAGGGCAGGCAACCGACACACTTATAACCATTCTGTACCCATACAGTCGTTCTGTTTTTACTTTCAGTACAGTGTTCCATAAATTCCATGAGGTAGTCAGCAGTTTATTATCAAATAGACTTTGCGTTAGATGACTTTGCCCAACCATAGGCTAATACAAATGTTCTGAGCACGTTTAGGGTAGGCTAGGCTAAACTATCATGGTCAGTAGGTTAGGTGTAATAAATGCATTTTTGACTTACGATATTTCCTTCCTTCCTTCCTTCCTTCCTTCCTTCCTTCCTTCCTTCCTTCCTTCCTCTCTCTCTCTCTCTTTCTGTCTTTTTACGGCCACACCCACAGCATATGGAAGTTCCCAGGCCTAGGGATTGAATCAGAGCTGTAGCCACCGGCCTAAGCCACAGCCAGCACCAGATCTGAGCCGCTTCTGCGATCTACATCACAGCTCCCGGCAATGCTGGATCCTTAACCCACTGAGCGAGGCCAGGGATGGAACCTGCGTCTTCACGGATACTAGTCAGATTCGTTTCCACTTGAGCCACGACAGGAACTCCAATATTTTCAACTCACTATGGGTTTATCAGGACACAGCCCTATTGCAAGTTGGGGAAGATCTGTAGGGACATTTGGGGCCAGGCGATTCCTTGTTGAGAGAATGTGCTGTGCACTGGCCTTGACTCAATAGATGCCAACAGCACCCTCCCCTGGTTGTGACAATCAAAAGCGTCTATGGACATTGCCTTCCCAAATGTTCTCTGGGGGGCAAAATCGCCCCTGGTTGAAAACCACTGCTCTGGCATGAACAATCGTCCTGTTTTTCAGGGGACAAAAGGCTTTCCTCGGAAGAGGACTTTCAGTGCTGAAGTCAGGAAGCTCCTGGGCAAACTGGGAAGGGTTGGTCACCCTCCTCCCTCCCTCCCAGCTAACTTCAGTCCCTCCACCTGCCATCAAAACACACCTCCTCCTCGTCCCTCAGGGATGCGAGCAGCAGCTCCTCATTGTCCTCTATGAAATCACCTCCCACACACCTAACAAGATTACCTTCTGCCCCACAGCTTCTTCTAGGGCCAGAATATTAACCTCGTCTCTTCCTTCCCCGGCACCATCTCCCAGCACCGCGACTTCCGTGCGGCTCTCTGAGATGTGTGCCGAACCGCTCCCGTATCTCCCAGATTACTAAGGCCAAAACTGACCGAAAACGCCTGGTAGTGGAGACAGCCCCACCCTGTGGGGGGACAGGGCTGAGGTGCAGAGCTTCGGTCCACCCGCGTTCAGTTCCCCGTCAGTACGCCACCCCAGAGCCGCGGAGAGATCACCCGGGAGACAGAGGATGGGGAAAAGACCGTGTGCTCCCCTGGTCTCCCGGACACTCAGTCTCACGTGACTTGCTGGACACAGACGTGGGACCTGAGCACCTCTAAAGAGGAGATGAAAGGAAAGAAAATTTTCTGTCCTAGTACTGGCTGAATACCTGAGAGTCCTCTGCACAGGGGACCCCGCTGGGTCAGCCCCAGGCTTAGCATCCCCCCCAAACTTTCTATCCATTTGCCTCCTCTCTTCATGTGGTTCCCCCCGGGGAGCGAGCGGTCTTGCTACAACAACAACGACGTCATGTGGCTGGGTGGGGCTGCAGGTCCCTTCCACCACTCCCTGACTAGGTACCATGCCTGCCTACATCACGGCTCAGAAATTTATAGCCCAGCGCTGGGTATTTATAAGGTGGCTCCGGTGTGACCACAGATTCAATGCAGGGCTGGTGACTATTTATAGCCAGAGGATATACACTTATTACATGCGCCCCCCTCCCCCTTATCTGGGCCACGTGTTATATAACCGCCGTTATGCAATAACGCCCATTACATAATAATTATGTACTAATGGGGATATAATCTGCAGGCATAATAAGGACATAGTCCCCAAGAGCTGCACTCTGCGGGCCTCCTGCAGGCCACTTGCAGGGATCTCCTCCTCTCTCCACATACCCCGCCCAGCCCAGAAGAGTCACCAGGTGTCACCCTACCCCTAGCTGTTATCTCTTTAGCTTCCCCTAGACCATTAGACCCGACCACAAGACTCTCTCCAGATTCCTGCTCCTGTCTTACCTCTGCCCCCAGCCTGGAGAGAACACTACGGTCTGCCTTATCTTTAAGGCCGACACAAAGAATCATGATGGGATAAATCCTGGAAGGTTGAGGGATACTTCCCTCTCCGTTGCAAGAAAGGAAAGAAAGCAGCAGCAGCAGTCAGCCCTGGGAGGAGTCTCAGGGTCTATCTAGAAAAGCCTGCAGGATGCCAGGCCAGGTGGCAGAGGGTTAGCCCGACGCAGAGGAGCACCCTGGCCCTGAAGGAAAGAACTGGAGGGAGGCGAGGGGATGTGGCCAACCGCGCACAGCCCAGCAGGCCACTTCTCAGTGGCTCCTCCTTCCCTCAGCATCCTGTGGTGGTCGGGCCTCTGGCGGGCCCTGACTTTTGCCATCAGGATTACACTGCCAGCAGGAATGCCCCAGAGCAGGATCCTGGCTGCTCAGACACCAATATATGCTCTGTTGGAAGGACAGAGAAACTGTCACCTCAGGGGAAAAGAGGACAGAGACACCAGCTCTAAGCCTCAGATGACAGGGCACGCTGGCGGAATGGGCAGGGAGTAGGAAAGTTTAAGCCTACAGTGGCACTTGATGGAGCCAAGTCAAGTAGCTCAAACATATTTTCTGCTCTTAAAATAGATATCTCTGTGGTTCTATAGATATCTCCGTATTTAAAAGTTATTTGATGGGGAGTTCCTGTTGTGGCACAGAGGAAACGAATCCAACTAGCATCCATGAGGATGAGGGTTCGATCTCTGGCCTCGATCAGTGGGCTGGGGATCCGGTGTTGCCGTGAGCTGCGGTGCAGGTGGAAGATGCGGCTTGGACCCCGTGTTGCTGTGGCTGTGGTGTAGACCAGCAGCTGTAGCTCCAATTCGACCCCTAATCTGGGAACTTCCACATGCCTCGAGTGTGGCCCTAAAAAAAGCAAAAAAAAAAGTTATTTGATGAAAAGTTAATTGATGAAAAAACTAGAACCTACATGGATCTGGGAAGTGAGTTTCTCTCTGGCATGGGAGGGTGGTTTGGGGAGCCTCTTACATTTCTCTCTTGTTTGAATTTTTCATAAAGAATATGTTTTGCTACTGTAATAACAAAAATACTTTCTGAAAGGAGTAGTGCTAGAGTTCCCTGGTGGCCTAGCAGGTTAAGGATCCAGCATTGCTACTGCTGGTGTGGGTTCCATTCCTGGCCTGGGAACTTCCATATGCCACAGACCTGGCCCCCCAAAAAAGGAGTAGTGCTGAGGCTCAGATGACATTTCTTTGGGTTTGTTTTTTTGTTTGTTTGGTTGGTTTTGGTTATTTTGGCTGCACGCGCAGCATGTGGAAGTTCCTGGGCCAGGGATCGAACTCAAGCCACAGCAGCGACCCAAGCCACTGCAGTGGCATGCGGGATCCTTAACCTGCTGCTCTACAAGAGAACTCCTCCAGTGACACTCCTGATCTCTGCATCCCTTGCTGCAGAGACAAAGGTTTGCTGCTCTTTGGGGTCTGGGATGGGCCTGGTGGTGTCCCCGGCTCACTACATAGGCCTGGGGCAGCCGAGTAGCAGATTCCTTCTTCCAGTCCCCAGCTTAGCCGCCCCGGCACACAGAGAGGCCACAATGCAAGGCGTCAGAAGGGATGTTCAGTAGGAGCCTTGGAGGGGAACTCATGATTCCCAAGGCGGAGAAGGACCCCCAGACGGTTTCAGCCCAGGATCCTCCTGCCCAGAAGAAGGAAAATGGAACAGGGGAAGAGCCAGGGCTCAGAGGTTTTGTTGCCATGCGAGAAAAGGTAAATAAGACCCTAAACTGGAGGATAGGCAAGAGGTGAAACTGGGGTACTTTCTGTCTAAATGCCTCTGTTTCTTACAGGCCAGAGGATCTCAGCTGGAGCAACTCTGTCCCCAGGGACACGTAGAAATGTATGGAAATATTTTGGTTGTTACACCTGCACGTACCAGGTTGAGGCCAGAGATGTTGCCAAGCACCCTATGATGCAGGACAGTCTTCACGACACAAAAAAAAATCTGACCCCGAAGTCAATAGTGCCATGGTTGGGAAGCCCTGCTCTATGGGAGCTGATCTCAATGGTTAAGAGGTTAAGTCCCTCCAGGGAAAGCCTGCAGCAGTGAGCTAACCTCTCTCACAACCTAGCCCCCCCTCAGCATGACGGGAGAATTTTTATACAGCAGCCCCAAAGTTTTCAAACTTTAAGAAAGGGGATAAGAGTGAGAGTCTACATGAATTCAGGAGCATAAAAGGCACTGGAAAGCAGATTACTGCAAAACTTCCAGCGATCATCTGGTTAATTAGGATAATTACATTCATTTTTATTTCAAACGGCAATTCCAAGCAGACTCCCAGGAAAAGGGCATGACAGAGCAAAGATCAGGGATCCCAAGATTCAACCGAGCAGGCCCAGCCCACGCACCTGGGCTTCCCGCACACTCTACCTGCCCTCCCCATGCTCCAGGTAGCGGCGTCAAGAAGCTGAGCTGGCCACAGCCGGGTGGGGGCATCCGGCTGACCCCCCCACCACCTATGCTGGCATGCTTCCTCTCAGGTCAGAAGCACCAGGGCTGGCCGGTGAGAAGGGAGACCGGTGTCAGAAACAGGCCAGGTTCTCTGTCTCGGTTTCTACCCCACGTGCTCGGCGGCTGGGGGAGCCCTTGAGCTGAGCCACAGGCTGGGCTCCATCCCCTTGCCTCTCCTAGGGATGGTGCAGCTTTTTCTTTCGAGACTCCACCAAGGCCAGCAATCCCGGGGAAGTTCAAGGAGTGGCAAGGCCCAAGGAGGGAAGCCAAGGTGCTCGGTGATCTGAAACCTGGGGTCCCTCTGCTGGAAACTCATCATGTGACCCAAGCGCCCTGACACCTCTGTACCGGGTTCCCTTCTCGGTGGGATAACAATACCTGTCCTACCTAGATCACTCAACCATTGTGAGGAGGGAACCAGCTCCAGGCAAGCTGAAAAGGCTCAGCCAGCTGACAAAAACAAGCTAATTCCTCACTGTCTTTCAAGGTGCAGTTCAAGCAGGTCATCTTCCAGGAAGCCTCCCAGGTCCTCGAGTCTGGTTCACCAACCCCTCACTACACACGGAGACCCCTGTGGGGTGTCACCTGAGTACACACACGCACGACCGGGAATGCAGGCTTAAAACTAGAATCGGTGTCAGAATTTGGGTGGTTAACGCACAAACAGGACTCAACACCATGCCTCGGCCATACTGGGCCTTCAGCGGAAAAACGGTATTGAAGCAGGAGATGGAGACCGTGGGTGTGCCCCTTCCCCACCCACGCTGAACAAATGCGTGTCCCTTACGCTACTGAGCGTCCCCCAAATTAACAACAAATGATGGCCCTGGCCTTGGGGCAGTGGCATGCCAGGTCATCATTAGGACATCAAAAGTGAGAAGAGTCAGGAGTTCCCGCTGTGGCATAACGGGGCACGGGGACGCAGGTTCGATCCCAGCCCGGCACTGTGGATTATGGATACGGCGTTGCTGCAACTGCAGCACAGGTCAAACCTGCGGCTCAGATCCGATCCCTGGCCCAGGAACTCCAAAGACCGCGAGGCAGACAAAAAAAGGAAAAAAAAAAGTGAGATCAGCCAGAACATCCTCCCTACCAATGAACGGGCCACGGTAGCTGGTGGGGGTGCAAGTCACTTAGGAGACAGGCCCACAAGGGGCAATCCCAAAATAGATTTTTTAATCTTTAGTGGGCCAGACAATCTGATATCAGATATCCACACAAAGTAAGGAACCCAGGTACCCAGGGGGCTAAGGCCCAGTCCAGCCAAACCCCCTGCCACAGCCCCTCTGCACGCTGGGACCCTTTCCTAAAGCCAACAACTCTTCGACTCAAACGTGCTTAAAATGGCGACAGCGGCCTGCAGGGCCAGGCATTTGTCGTACTGTTTGCCACGGTGCCCTTGGTGCCAAGAAAAACCTATCATGAGAAATGCCATCAGCTATATTTATCTATCTCTCAGCCCCCCAGCCTCCTCCTTCCGTCTGCCAACCAGGCCCTGTGGAGCCCCCCTCACCCAGTGGGCACACTTCCCTGTTGCTGACGCCTGTGACCACCTGCCCAAGCCTCGCTTTCCAGCGCTCTCTTCCCCAGCCCCGGCAGTCAGGCCTCCACACAGGCGAAACACCCTAGGGGCTGCACCCCTTCTTACTGGTGTGTTGGGATGTGCCCACATATACTCAAGGTTTGCACACACACACACACACACACACACACAACACACACCCCAGGTACTGGTCACAGCGTGTCCAGTCCCAAACCACAAGCATCAGTGGCCCTCCGTTTCCTTTCAGCCGCAGCTCCCTGATCAGCAGGCAGGACCAGCCTGCCCTCAGTCCTCCAGGAGCCATGGGCTGGCTCCTCTGGGAGGGGACCCATGCTGCAGCGTCTCACAAGCCAGTCGTCCCGAGGAGGCGACAGGCACAGGGTGAGAAAGCAAACCTGGAAGGACAGGGGCTCCTCCCAGGCCTGTGGACCACTGCCCGCAGGACCGCGCTGCGGGGAGACCTCTCACCCTCCACTTCCCGGATGGGGAGAGTGAGGAGCCCTGGCCTGTATTTCAAAGTGCTAAGAATTTCCAAGGAGTTTGCATGTTCAACGGACCCTCACCCCCTTCCCATTCAACCAAGAGGGAAATGGCAGAATCTGGGATGACAATGGGAAAACAGCAAAGTCAAGGTCCAGGACTACTCAGATCCTGCAGCTGTGACGAGGCCGCAGCTAGGGGCGGGCTGGCGGGAATGTCTTTGGTGCCAGGCACTTCAGACCTTTCCCTCCCCAGGCAGCAAGGCTCCAGCCTGATCCTTCCCACCCTCAGGCCTCGCACTGAACTTTCAAGGTGAACCAGTGAGCACCTCCTAAGTGACCCCCAACCTCCTCCTCCTGCTTCTGGAGGCAGCGCCCACTTCCCACCCCGGCCTTCTCCCCAGAAGGCTGCCTCTTGCCGCCAAGCCCCCAACTCAGAAAAGAGTTCCAGGGAGCCACCTCCTCTGAGAATGAAGCAACCCAAATAAAAATTTTAAAACCCAGAAGCTCTTTCTCTCCTGCCCCCTCCCCCTCCGCTAGCAAATGAAAACAAACAAGAAATCAAAGAGGCCTTTTGTGCGAGCACCGCGCTGACACTGCTGGGGCCTTTGAAAGGCCTTCTGAGTCGGACACTGAAGGATAAAATAACTGAGGCGTGGCAGCTCCTGAGACGGGGGCGGGGTGGGGGTGGGCTGACAGGGCAAAGAGAAAAAGCGGGGGAAGGGAGACACCTTCTTCCCAGGGCACAGAGGAGGGTGTTTTTAGCTGTGCCCTCTGGGCCGGCAGCTGCAGGACGCCAAAACAGAGGGGGACATGGCACGGCCTTCCACCCCCACCCCAGCCTCCTCGCCCTCAGCACAACAGGTCCCTGCAGCTCTAGAAGGTGCAGCTCTAGAAGGTGTCTTCACGGCCCACCTGGAGCTGTCCCTGATGAAGCCCAGCCGGGTCTCCCCTCGCCTCCCGCCTGGATCACTGCACATTCACATCTACAAGACGGTGCCTCCCAGAAGTTATCAGGAGGCCTTCACCCAAACCCCACGAAACCACATGCAGAAGTCTCTCGTTCTTAGAAGGGCCTTGCTCTCGGTAGGTTCACCGGATCCATACGTATTGCATGAATACAGGAAATTCAACCATCCTCCGGCAGTGCCAAAAAGTAAACTGAATCCTCGGCACGTCCTTCTGCACGCCTGGACCCCATCCCTCCCGCTACAGAGTGGCCCTGCTTCCTCTGGGTGGGCAGTGGAGCACAGCTGGTCACCACGCTCAGGCTCCCAGGTCCCCTCCGGCTCATTCACAGGCCCAAACTCTGCCAGCTCAAGCTTAGACAAAGATAGCTCTTTTTTTCCCCCTGAGCTACAGCTTGCAATTCGGCCATCAGACTGAGCACTCCACCAAGGCCCCCTGCACACCACAGCCAGTGGGGACCCCAGACCGTCTGGGCAAACACGTACGGCAAAGGGAAGGAGATACAGTCACAGGACTGGGTCTGGGCATTTTTAACCTCCTCTTTAGGGTCACGCCCTCTCCAAAGCCAGCCCGAGCCGCGCCACCCTCTCACACCATGCAGGACCAGGCACCCCATGTCACATTAACAGGGCAAAGGTAGTGGAGTCAGCTTCTCAGGTGTGTGACCTGGGCAGTAACACGGATCCCACGCTTGGTTTAGTGATCTAACCATTGCCTCACTGTAATTCCTAACCATTTTGTACTAGGAGCCCCTCGTTTTCATTTTGCACTGGGCCCCGCAAATCATATAGCTGGAAGCCCCAGGAAATCGTGCAGTTACCATGGGATCTGATCAAACTTGGAGTTTCTGTGTTCAATATAGAACGCTTCGTTTTAAAAGGACCTCAAGGGGGTGGTGACCAAAACGCAAGGGCGCAGAGAGCCATTTGTGGGAGGAGGGCGCGCAAAATGTGGGAGGAGTGAGAGACTGGCTAGTGTTTGACCTGGGGAAGGGACAGCTTCCTAGGAAGAGAGGTGGAAAGGAACCATGAGAGCGGTCTTCGGCATTAGAAAGGCTTGTGTATCACAGAAAAAATAGCTCTCACCTGGGTCATTCCTTAAAGCAGAAATAAAAGCAGTTGGTAAATGTGATAGGGAGATGTCCTTGGCCTCGTGGAATCATAAGCATCGTAACTGCAGCAGCTGCCGTACACTGCTTGCCTGCTCTGTGCTGGTATCTTTACAGATTAGCTGGTTTAATCCCGTTAGCCATCTTCTGAATTAGACAGACAGAGGAATTTTACAATGACCAAAGCTGACCTTTAAACAAAAGCGGTATCGCTCCTGGGACGCTCTAAAGGGCATCTAAGCCCACATTGATCTATCTTGCTAATTTTAGGAATCTGGTAACTGGGCCCTGCAGTCTTCAATCGCCCTGGCACCAGATGGCGCTGCCTGAAAAATGCAGACCAGTGCCATTTCTGGGCCTTGAAATAAGAGGCATGGGTGAGGTGACACAGGGGTCTCGAGAGGGCGGCTGGTACACCTGTGGCCCCTCCCACGCACCCGCACCAGAGCCACCGGACAGGCCAGGCATCCAGTAAAGGCCTGGGGGACATCACTGGCATCGGCCGCATCTTGGCAGGGCTGACATGGAGGAGCAGCACCCTCCACCGAGGAAGAAGGACACAGACGCGGAGCCCTCCCTTGGAACAGAAAACCAGTGCTCACTTTTATTCCCAGGCCCCGAGGCAGGGCATAAAAACCAGGGAGCTCTAATACCTGAGAAGGGCGACCTTGCACTTGAAAAAGTTCACTTAGACAAATGCTTCGGTGTAAATCCATTTCCTGTGACAGGTAAGGGGACCTGGAGGCGGGCAGGAGGAAGGCAGAATCTCTTTTCAGAGCATCACGCTGGGCCAGACAGGGAAACCCTACAGAATAAACCACCAGGTTCCTTCCACCCAAAAACTGCCAGGAAAGAAACCAAGACGAAGGAGGAAGAGGAAGACCACCTAGAGATTACAAATCTTGAAAGATGGAGCCACTCACTGCAACGCATGGACCTGATTTGACTGACCCAGGCCAGCAAAATGAGGAGGTAATTAGAGAAATGTGAACACTGACCAGCTCTATGACCATACAAAGAAACCACTGATTATTTTTAGATGCCATAGTGATATTGTGGTTATATTTCTCAAGAGTTCTTATCTTTAGAGACATGTACAGAAATATTTACAAACAAAACACTATAATGCGTCGATTTTTTTCTTCTCAACGACCCAGTGTGGGTGGGCAGCGGGGCTGTGGATGGATAGAGACCGGCCATACGTTGGCGCTGGTGATGGGGGTGCCTTCTACATGTAAATTTCTCTGTAATGAAAAAGCTGAGATGGAGAAAAGAGCCACCATCTGAACACCTGGGCTTCACGGGCTCCCACCGTGGGCCTGTTAGAGGGATCTGATGGGGGAGAAGCTGACATTTTCATTCAATAAAGCGTTTTATTACTTTCAGATTTTTTTTTTTCTTTCCCAGTACTGAGGCCTAGGTTAAGGATGGTCTGAAAATAACAGTTTTTCCTCAGACTTGCGCAAATGCTTTGGAGATAGTTTAGCTGTGCTTCCAGACCAGTTCAGCCATCTTTCCTCACACAAGCATCCTTCCTTCTGGCCCCAGGCTCCCCTCTGCCTCCAGCCACTGCCCTGGGGCCCCCTCCTCTGGATGGAAGGACATCACCAGAAAAGTACTACCTCCTGCCCTTGGCAGTGCTCTCTGACCCTGTTCTGCAACCTCCCCTCCTGACTGGAGCAGACACATAGCAGCGTTCCCTCCAGGCAGGAAGGCCACCCTCAGGGAGTACAGAACACTCCGGGGGGCCTTTTAGGGCCTCGTATTCTGGAAGTGGAGCTCCTGACATCACACATATGTCCTTTGGCCCCTCTCCACCATGCCACCTTTTAAAGCTTCATGTGGTACAAAACGAGGGCCCGCAAGGGCCTTGGATGATGGACGACAATGGTGCCTGGCTTACACTCCCAGGCTTACCACCACGTCCTTTGCTTGTCACCAAACCTGGCACCACCAGCTCAGCCCAAACCAGCTTCTTCAGCCCAGTTTGAAAGGAAGAAAAGCATTTATTTTAGGATTCAAAGTAACTCTTTTCTGAGCCCTTGCCACCCTAGCCCCCACCCCCAGTTCATACTGGAAGGAAGGAGCAAGGGACACCCTACTGAGTGTGCCTTTGCACGTGGACAAGGGGAAGGAAGGCCGTACTGTCGGATCGACACTGTTTGGAGGCTCAGCCAGAAGAAGACATTTTCTAGCAAAGTGGGGTGGCTTGGAGAGAAAGCTATGCCCACTCCATGCCATCTTGAGACCACCTACCAAAGGCCCACTGGTGGCCCACACCACACTCACTCCCACTCCTTCCGTAAGGCATGCTTGAATTAAAGCGATTCCAGACACAAAATCCTACTATCTTCACTGAAACTACCTGGAGTCCAGGGACCTCAATTATAGACAAATTATAAGAAAATACCTTCAGTTCTCCACTCAGCTTTTGTCAAGGAACTCGGCCTCAGTGGGACAGAGGTGGCCATGGCTGCATGGATTTACCCATATTCCTGGGTGAATGATTTCGTTACGGCTGCGGAGCAAGCGGGGGTGCCTGTGTTCTCCTGACACCTGCCCGGTCAGTCCAGAAGCCAGCTGGCTGGCCAGGAAATGGTTTCCGTCACCCGTACTTCATCCTACCTGAGGCCCACGCGGCAGCAATCAAAAATTTGGACTGAAATAAAAAGAGGCCAAGGAAAGAGCTCAGCTTCAGGGATCCAGCTACAGGGGAAGAAGGTAGGAGTCAGCCAGCTGAAGAGGAAGATGGGCATTGATTTCGTCTTAGACGTCCTTGTTCTAAAACTGGAAGGTACAGAGCCCCCCCCTCGGAAGAGCTATCTGACAGACACAAGCTCAAGGCTCCAAGCCTGCCCCAAGCCACTTCCAACACTACCAGGCATACACACTCCCGGCTCTGATTTGCTGTGTAAACAGAGAATGAGGGAATAACTTTACATTTTTGTCTTTAGTCTCTTTTCCAAAAAGAAAAAGGATGAATGGGGAAGAGGACTGGCAGTTGGTCATTCTTCACGAGAGGTCATGACAGTCACACAGGGCCAGGTACAGGCCAAGAAAGATCCACAGAGGGAGGAGGCAGGATAGGAGGCGGGCGGCGGGGGGAGGGGGGGAATGTCCACGCCTCCAATCAGCTACCAAAGTCACCTCTCAGAACGAGAGAATGAGCAAAAGAGAGGCCTCAAATATCACCTTTTCCTCCCCAGAGTTCTCCAGCTCAATATAAACTCTCAGTGCTAATCCCAGTCGAGATTCCATTCCTGACGCAATGCTGAAATCGCCCCAAAATTTCCTTTTTGGATTAAATCATACCTCTCCTCCTAACTTCCCAAACAGGCAAGGGGGTGACCACAGCAGAAAAGTGAGTTGCTTTTCTTTTTTGTGAATGAACAGGAAGGAAGATACACACACACACACACACACACACACACACACACATACACACACACATATTTGCGGGAAAGAACATTCACTAGAGTTGAAGTTAAGCCACATTCTCTTACATTCGTATAAAGAAAGAAGAGGGAAGGGGGGGGGGATACTGGAATGGTGGAAAGGAAAAAAAAGCACAGAGAGAGAGAAAGGTTTGGTAGCCCTCTCATTACAAGTTGGTTGGGCATAATGTAAACACACTTCTGCCTTGCTTAATCACAGAGTGCCGCCCGTTTAGGTTTCAAAGGCGGCAGTAAATTGGGCGTAGCTGAGTGGAGGCTAAAAATTAACCAGCCATCTCTGTTTCAATTTGTAAGAAAACAAAAGCGGAAAGAAATTATGAAAAGGGAAAGGGTAAGGAAAAAAAAAAAAAAAGGAACAGAGGAGGAGAACTGAACCACCACAACCCAAAATGCCGGGTGAAATTGGAAAAGCCAAGCGGAGAGCTGGAACTACTTGGAACACAAAAGGAAAAGGAGGTTTTACAGAGTTTTGATTGTTTGTTTCTTTAAGACCTCTTCCGCAGCAACACCCGCTGCCTGGCGTGCCAACGCTGGGAGAGCCTCTCTGCCCCCCAGCAGAGTGCGGGGGCCTGGGGGCATCCATCCCAGGGTCTTTAGTCTTTAGCCCCCCACTTCGGCTAAAACGTAAAGGGATGGTGAAGGGGAAGAGCGCGAGGAATCTCATGCTCCTTTTCACTCTACAGAATCAAGTGACTTTTCTCCTCTCCATCAGCCAAATCCCAGCCAAAACAGCCTCCCGCTTGGGCATCTGGGCCCCAGAATCTGCCCGCCCCTGTCTTCTCTCCTCTTTTCTATTCATTCCGTCTCATATCCGGGGGTTTTACACGCCCCTCTCTGCCCCCCGAACCGCTGCCCACCCTGCTTGTGCCAAATCCGGCTTTTCCCCAGGACTTGACGGGAAGCTGCAGGAAAGCCAGTACTTGCCCCTCCAATACCTCTTTTTGACTCATTTTAAATCAGAGCAAGGAGTGATCTTTTTTTTTTCTTTTTTGGCGGTGGTGGTGGCGGCGTCGGCGGCGTTCATCACAAACTCTCACCATAGTGGATAAGTCTGGGGCATTTTGGCCCCAGCCCTAGGACCTGCAGCGTGTTTTGGGTAAGACGCGACCTCCAAAGATGGAGATGCAGGAAAACCGGTAACATGGCAAGAGAGGAAGAACAGAGAGGGCGGATAGGATCAGAAGGGAAAAGGGAACATCAAACGTGCTGCAGGCCTCATCGGGACAAGCGCAGCGCTAGGCCCATGGAGCGTGTAAACAAGCATGTACCGTTTGCAGGGGAGAGGTACAATATACAGACCAAATGCCAGCAAGTAAAATAAAATGAGGCAGGCGGAGAAGGGGGATTGAGAGCAACCTACCCGGAGTGTGGACAAAGTAAGCCAGATAAAGATCCAGTTCTTTGATTGTGACTCCAATGTGATGTGGCTGGACGCACAGGCCGGGGTTCGAGCACTGGGGCGACTTGTAGAGCCGCTCCCCGTCAGTACTTTCCAGGGGGATCCCCTTAAACAAAATCACCATGACCAGGTCCAGCCGCCACACCTTGTCGGCCTGGCGAAGGCAGTCAATCCGCCGGATCTTGCCCTTCTGGTCGGGGTTGGAGAGCACGCAGCAGGGGGGCTTCTTGCCTGTGATGGTCAGCACAAAGTCCTCTCGGAACTCGGGCCGGATGTCTTTGCGCAGCTTGGCCAGCAGCCGGGATGCCCACTTCTGCTTGATCTCAGGCTTCTCGCCCAGCAGCTCGTCCTTCACCGCCCGCTCCTCGTCCTTCGACATCCGCTTCTCGTGCTTCTTGAAGTACTTGCGCTTCCGCGCCTGCAGGTTGAACCAGGTGTAGGAGAAGGCGCGGACGTGAGGCAGCAGCGCCTCGATGAACGGGTGGAACTCATCCTGCAGGCGGCAAGCCGGGAGCATGCGGGGCGAGGGAGGACGGGAGGAGGGGAAGACGGGGCGAGGGGGAAAGAGAGAAAGAGAAAAGAAGCGTTAGAAGAGGGGCACGAGAAAAATCGCCTTCTCCTCCTCCTCCCCCCCCACAACAATTTTCTCTTGCAATTGTTCTAGGAAAGTGTGGTCTGGAGCCGCCACCAGCCTAGCCAGCCGTTTGCTCCCATCTCAGCCTCAGCAGCCAGACAGAGACACCCAGAGCCTGAGCACACACCTATTCTCTCTCTCTCTCTCTCTCTCTCTCTCTCTCTCACTCACACACACGCGCGCACAGACAACGTTGCCGTCCACACACACACGCTGCTGGTATCCCCGCCAGGCTCTGTCGCGCCCATGACATCTCCATGTTCTATCGGAGCCTCGAACTCATGTCGGCTCGCCCCGGCTCGGTGTCCAGTCTGCGCGAATGCCTGTAGACGCACACGCGGGGCATGCGGGGGCCGCCTCACGCCCCGACACTGGCAGGGTTTTGGCCACCCCCAAGAAGAGAGAACATGACATCCAGGAGCGAGCGAGGAAACAGATTTGGCTTCCCCCTCCCCAGGCTGTTTTCATTCTCTTTTCTCCTGCTCCAATTGGAACGTCCACCCCAGCATTTTAAAAATCAGATCTAAATCCTAAATATGTGATTTCAGCTTTGTTATAAACACCAGTACTAATGTTAATCACAGTAATACGGAACAAAACGCTTCTTGTTAGCTCCAATAAAGTGGTGATCTCAGCCACATTAGGGTTAAAAGCTACGGGGGGCATCCTGCGCCCCGTCCCCACTCACCCCTTCACCCTCTTTCCCACTCAGTCAGGTGACAGAGGGCCGGGCTCTCGCTTTTGTTTTTTTTTTCTTTTCCTTTTTTTTTTTTTTTTTTTTTTGCTGGTTTGCTTGTTTGCAGTTTAAATAATAATTGATTTCTGTTTACAAAAATAAAACTGGAAAAAAATTAAATAATTACCATTGATCTGAAGCACCCGGCAAAGCCCAACGCCCGATTCTGAGCTTCTGGACTCAACAGAGTTGTGAGTTGGGGGCGGGTGGGGGGAGGGGGGAGGGGGAGGAGCAGGGGAGGAAGGTAAATGTTTTAAAGGGGGTTATTATTGGTGTTCTGGGGAATAGGGGCCGGGCTTGGGTGGATTCTCAAACCCTTCCCCCTCCCCCCCCATGCTCCACTGCACAGAAGGGGGAAATTAATATTTTTTTTTTAAAAGGAGCAAAAAGAAAGAAAGGTCAGGGACAGCAAGCAGAGAGAGGGAGCAAGTCAGTTACCACACACCACAGGTAAACAAAAGCCAACAAAAAAAATTTTTTTTTCAGTTTCACCCCCCTGTGCATCCTCTTCCAGGTTTTTTAAAAAAGAAATAAATAAACGAAAGAAAAATATGCAAAATTTAAAAATCAAAACCCACCTCCACCCCACCCCTTCACACACAGCACACCCTACCCCACCCCTGTGCAAAACAAAAACAAAAACAAAAACCAGGAGGGGGGGAAAAGTGGCAGCTGAAGAAAAAGGCTTTCGGCTTTGGCAGCGGCACAGGGGTGTAAACTTCGAGCTGCCTCTCTCCGCCTCTGAGCCTGATCGCAGGCAAAGGGGGAGCTCGCAGATTCCCGGGGAAGAGGACGAGTTCGGACCGGCTGCAGACCGTCGCTGGCAGAAGCGTGCAAAAGAGGGAGGGAGCAAGGGGAGGGAGGGAGGGAAGAAGAGAGAGAGAGGGAGAGAGAGAGGGAGAATGTGGATGGGATGGGGCTGTGGTGTGGTGTGTGTGCGTGTGCGTGTCTGTGTCTGTGTGTGTGTGTGTGTGTGTGTGTGTGTGTGTATGCACGCTGGTTGGATTTTGGATTTTTTTTTTGCTTCGCTTCTTTTTTCTCTCTCTCAAACTCCCTCTCTCTCTCCCCTTTCATGCTCAATCCTCATCCATTTGCTTGTGCCAAAGCCAGTAAAGGGGGGGGGGAGGAAGGGGGGAGGGTGAGAGAGAAGGATCCACCTATTTGGCAATGAGACATCCTCGAGCAGCCAATGGCTGCGTCCAAGGGAGGAGGGAACCGAGCGAGCCGAGAGGGTGGGGAGAGCCCCCGGCAGTTGGAGACCAAAAACAATTTGCCCAATCGACAAGTTCACGTCTAATGAACAAGCAAAGTCCAGCAGTTATGAATTTTTCATTCCAGGCTCCCACTCGGGTCCATTTGGCAGCGGCCGCCCAGCAAATCTGAAGGGGGTGAGGGGGACGAGGACCGAGGAAGACACAGAATTTTTTTTTTTTTAAGCCAGAAAAATAAATAAATAAAGGCCTGACTCCGGGTGGGCTGGCGGGCGGAGGGAGCCCCAGAAGGCCTTGGGGAAAGCAGCTGCGCCTTCTCTCTGTGTTTTGGTTTCAGTCTCTTTCTCTCAGGCCCGCACACTCTTTTCCTGGTTCTATTTCTTTTTTTATTTATGGGGCGCACAGGGGCAAGTGGAAGTTTTCCTCCCTGGTCATACACACATGTCTGCCGTGCTATGAATAGAAAGAGAAGAAGAAAGAGAGCTGGGAAAGTGTCGATGCCAGCAGCACTTCCAGGGCAGGGACCCGGCGCTCAGGGTGCGGCCACCCCTTCCCCCGGGCCTGGCTGTTGCTCACAGGAGCATTCCCAGACGAGGAGGCAGACCCCCCCACCCACCCCCAGCACCTCCCGGGCCCCCGCCCAGCCTCCAGCGAGCTCGGTGCCTCCCTCGGCCCACACCCAGCCACGCACGCTCCATTAGCGGTGAAGAGGGATGCCAACGCAATGCAGCTCCGCTCGCTCGGAGAAACTGCAACAGTTTATTAAAATAGCCTCCTGTCACAGCACTCTGCTGACAAGCACTACACGCAGCCACAAACACAACAGCCAACCCCGGGGGGAAAAGTGACAAAGGCAGGAAGATGGACACTGCTTCCAAACACAGAGTCTTGCCGAGGCCCCACCACCACCTCCCCAACTCTTAATTCTTTGCTTTCTCCAGTTTTGCCCTCTCCACTTGATCTGTGTCTGGTGTTTCTTGGTCAGAGGAGGAGGAAGGCTCACCTGTCCCCTTTTCAATTCAGACTAAAGGGCCCAATCCATTTGGGGCATCATGGTGCGAGAGCAGAAAATTAGAAACCTCAGTGAAAGGGAGAGGGCTAAGCAAGGCAATAAGGCAGCAGAGAAGAGCTCTGTCGGAAACGTGAGTCAACCCTGAGGAAACCAAGTCAGGAGAAGAGCTCCACGGGGGGGCCTCTGCTCCTGGGCCTTCCCCCCAGGCCAGAGCGTGAGGGGGCTCCAGGGAGCTGGGGGTGTGGAAGTCTCCATGGGCTCCTCTCTATTAGGCGCTCTTGAGCAGCCATGGCTTAGGCCTTTGAGAAAGAGTGAGGAAGAGACAGTTATTAAAGAAACGGAAGAGCAGAGGAGGACATGAACACAGACAGGGAGAGACCAATCCTACTCAGAACCCAGTCCCTACAGCTGCTCTCTCCCCAGGTGAGCCTCAGCCCTCAGCTGGCAACAGAAAAAAAAAAAAAAGGTCACTACTCACTTGCAACCCTTTCGTCCCCATCTGAAACCCTGTGCTTAGTGGTCTTTACGCTCAGAGGAAAGGTTTGTGGAAGAGGACCTGGGTCGTGGCAAAATAAGACATGCAGCCCTGGGCTGGCGCTGAACCCTGACAATGGGAAAGGGGCCGCCCAGCACCTGGGACCCCAGTCCAGTCTCTGAATAGTCTGAAAGTGAGCTCACATCGACCCAACCTGAGAGAAACAGTTAGAGGTGAGAGAGCAAGAGGCAGGTGTCATGGCAGACAGGCCTCTTAGGGTGGTGTTCAATAATTAACATCACGCTAATAACCAGCTTCAGTCCAATTTGCCAAGGATGTTAGCTGAGTAACACAAGCTATCAAACCCCACTTTTCCACCTTGAGAGACGCACTCTTACTTTCTAAAGTCAAGATGAGACAGTAGAAACTACAAGTGAGTTTATATTTGGCACAGGGGTGTGTTTTACTGGTATTTTGATTCTTACTAAATATTAGACACTAAACAGAGAACAGCCGGCATGAGCATCCTGGAGAATTCTAACATATTCCATCTCACAGACCACAGTGCCGGGTGCTAAACATGGGTTGATTATGAATCCGGGGGGGGGGGGGTACGACCGGCCGGGTAGGTGGGGGGAAGGATGGTAGATGGGAGGATCCACTTGGAAGTCAGAGAAGCAGGACAAGAACCCCAATTCGCTGCCGGATGAAGGGAGAGGTCAAAGGTCGGTGGAGGGTGGAGAGACTGGACATAAAAGTGGCCCAAGGAGGGTCTCAGTGGAGCCTCAGGAACCCACCACGCCCCCTCAATTCTCCCTTAACAGGAGGAGCGATAGGCTCTTCCCAGGGGAGGGAGAGGAAAGGAGAACAGTCATCAGTTGTCCTTCACCTGCCAGCGGTGTGTAACCTTGAAGGTGGGCAGAGCGGATTCCCAAGCAGCAGCGGCGGCAGCAGCGGCGGCTGGCTCTCGGGGAAGGCCTTCCTGGGTGAGCAGCCAGCGCGTTTGGACGGCTGGGGAGGAAGGAGAGGGGGCTCCCTCTCTCTCCTGTGGGGCACACGGAGGAGAGTCTCTCAGGTTCCTTTAGAGACACTCGGTGTGCCCCACCCCACAGCCCCCTCCTCCCTCCCGCAGGCCCCAGGCCCCAGACACGCCCCTCAAAAGCCCCAGACAAAAGGGGACTGTCCCCCTTTTGTTAAGAGAGTGGAGGCTCCTGTTGGAAGATTACCTGTCCCAGAGCCAGTCTCTTTCTCTTCTCCCCTCTGATCTGGGCTGGGAGCTCAGACACTCTGCACCTTGCACCCCGACCAGAGCCAAGACAAAAAAAAAAAAATCCTCTGAGGATTCAAGGCTTCTCCAGGGCTGAGTCACCCACAAATGCTAGGGCTCAGGGGATGGGGGGGAGCACAGGCAGGCCTTGGAGGAGGAGAGGGTACGGAGGAAAGGGAGTGAGAGGGAAAAACAGCCAAGGGGTAAGGAAGCCAGTGATGCTGGTGAGAGCAGGGAGCAAAAAAGAAAAAGACAGCAAGGGTTGGGGGGATGAAGAAACAGCAGGGAAATCTAGGAGACAAGGTATTTTCCCTCATTTAACAGAAAAATCAAGAAGCCAGAGGTTAGACCTTAAAAATTCACAGGGGCTTTTAGTTTGTGGAAAGGAATTTTTCTGCCTTTGTGAGAGAAAGGCCTCTTTCGTTACTGTCACATATATAGAATTGGATTTTTTTTTTTAAAAAAGCAACAGTTTCCACTGAAATATTTCTGAAATACCCATGCCAGTTTCAACCATCGCTAGAAAAAATGTGCCTCCAAAGGAAAAAAGACTGTGCAGGCCACAGGAATAAGAAGAATAGGGAGAGGGAGAAAGAAAGGAAGAATGAAGCCCAATCCTGAGAGGGAAAGCCAAGCTGGGTCCAAAACTGAAAAGAGAGAGAAGGGCAGAGATGGAGGGAAAGAGGACGTGGCTGAAATGGAAAGATGAACAAGGAGAAAAGATAAGGACTCTCAGGGCAGGGGGGGAGAAAAGGAAGAGAAGAAAGAAAAAAAAAGGAAAGCTAGTTAAAGTGACTGCTTCTAGCTCAAGAAAGTGAAATGTATCGTTTTCTAAAACTCTACAAAACAAATGAGGCCTTGTGGATTATTTAAGGGAAAATAGGGAAATGCGTACAGAATTCACTCATACAGACAGTATTCAAAAATCTTCAAGGAAACAAAATAATTTTCCCAGCCTGAGACAGGTTTTGTAACTGGGCCATACCTGCCAATAGCGAAACATCTTGAAAGCACAAGAAGTTATATCTTTAAAGACAGGGCCACTGTTTGGAGGTCTCTATCTTAAAAAAAGAAAAAAATCCTATTTGTCCACATCCCGCTTGCTTGATGGCTCAGATTTATTCTTTCAGATCCTACACACACGCTAATTTTATATATGTCCCTGCTAATTTGGAAAACCATACATGGACAGCACAAATAACTGACAAAACCTACAAAGGAATTACCAGATATCTCAGGGTTGAATTTACTACTGCATATCTGCAACCTGGGTGAAAAAAGACGCCGGGAATTTTAAAAGGCCACAAATAGAGCCCTGATCTGTCTGTCCAATTCCTGAGATTTTATAATTCAGCCGTGCCTGAACCGAAAAGCTCCCTGAAATCTCCCATCTTGTCCCACAGAAGAAGGGACACAAGAAAGCAGTGGCCCGACTCCCAGACAGAAATGGAAAAAGGACTGCAAGCAGCAAAAGGAAGGGGCCGGCTGGCTGCTTATCCGATAGGTGGGTGGGGCCTCCCCTCTCTGGGGGGGGGCAGGCAGGAAGGGGCTCCGCAGCCAGAGTAAAATCATCCAAGAGTCTGGAACCGCCAAGCATGGAAACCAGAAAATGCACATTGCGAGGAGGCTCGGGAGAATTTGGACAAAGCGGGTTTTTGGCTGACCTGGGCCTGTTTCCTCAGCTCAGGAACAGTGAACCGGACGGGGTTTTCTAGCATCCTCAGGCTCGCTGAATGGATTTGCCCCACACCCCCGGTGCTGGGTCCAGGACGAGGCCTGCCTCAGAACCAGGCTGCACACTCCTCTCCTATACGCCGCCCCCCACCACCCCTTTCCCTTCCTTTTCTCCTCCTGACTACAAACCGGGAGCGGTGGCCTGGGATCGGGCCAACAGGCAGCCTCGTTCTGGCTCCAAACACTACCCTGCTCCAGGCACATCTCTCCTCTCCCTCCAGAATCCAGGAGGAACAGGGGTATTGGGGAAGACGATCTATTCTCTCCAGCGCAACTGGAAATTGTTTACTTTTCTCATTCTCTACTCTACAGAGTATGGGAAGCAAAACCCCAGCCTTTAATTCACTATTTAGCTTGAAACTTTCCTGTCACCAAATAGAAGTAAAAGCTGGGGAGGCCCCAGCTTTTACTGTCCATCCTGGGGGCTCTGTGAGGATGCGACCCTGCAAAGATCGCCCAGGATAGATGACAGCCAAGGGCTTCAAGGAACAAGAGGGGTGTGGATCCTGAGTCTCACCCACCAAGTCCGACTGGAAAGTGTCACTCCATGGTGGCCAGGGGTCCGGAAAGAAGGAAGAATCCCACAAACCAGCTTCACAACTTTCTCTAAAGAAGAACTGAAATACTGACAAAAGGCACAGGAAGGGGAGACCAGCACGTGAAGACGAATTCTGTGCCCAGTGCATTGTGAAAATATCTGGAGGGCAAGAAAGGAGGCCAGAGCAAACCAAATGCTGAAATCTCGCCCAAGGCCCCAGCTGCCAACTCCAGACCCCAGAAAAGGCTTGGGGATCCTCCAGGGAAGACGTTCCTTTCCCTCCCCACCCCCACTCGCCCAGCACCTTGGAGACACCTTCTGCGACCTTCTCAGGCCCTCTTCGTGAGCTCCCTCCACCAGGATCTGTTGTGACACCCCCTTGCTCTGCCAGGTCTATTCCCCCTGCCACAGGAGAGAAGGGCCAGGGCAAGAAGAGAGTTTCTCTGAGCTCCGGGTGCTCTCAGCCTGGTCTGCACTCCCCTGGCCCAGAGAGAACCTCTTTCTTGCAGTTGCTGTGGCAACAGGCAGTGCCCAGAGCTCAGGGCAGAGAGTGGATGGCCAGGATGGGAACAGCCCCAGGTTTTCACTGCTCCAGGGCTCAGGGGAGCCGGGCAGGCCCTGTCCAGGCAAGTGGCTTCCCCCAAATGTACAATTTTAGGAATTGGAAGACATTTTCCAATCCCTTAAAATGTATTGTTCCCCCCAACCGTTTTATTATCAGGATCACTGCCAAGGAAATCCGAGAATCCTCATTCCCCTTGTGTCTAGCCCCTGCAGAGGCTGGCACCACGGTGCCCAGAGCTTAGGACCATGCCCACCCCTCGGCCACAATCCGTCCCTCACTGGCTCCCTTTCTTTCTTACCCTCTCTCCCCCTCTGTGTCCTCCAGCTCCAACACAAACTGTTTGCATGGGAAGTCTCCCTCTATGACCCGATTCAGCACACACAAGAGAAAACTGTGGGCGACAGACCCAACGTCCTAACGAACTTGAGTTAATTAATGCTAAGGAAGAAAAGAGGCGCCCTCGCTCTGTTGAATCACGGTTCACTAGCCCTTTCAGTTTGCTGTGGGTGGAGGAAAAAAAAAAAGAGGCTTTTTGGTTCAAATATTTTTGGGGGGCGAAGGGAAAACAAAAACACCGCAGAAGGGCCGTGGAGGGCGAAGCTGTCAGTACCTGCCCAAAGGAACAGAGGCAAGAGCGGCCAAGCGTTCTCCCCCAAGCCTCTAGCCTGAATGGTGCTGGAAAGGCCGAGAAGGGGAGAAGAAAAGGAAGGGGATTATCAACTGATTTCGGGCCTGCTCAAATAAGTCCCTCCAAAAATTATACCAACAGACTATAAGATACATATACATATATATATATATATATATATACATATATATACACACACACACACATTTTTTAAAAGCCCAAACCCAACAACTTGATTTGATCGAAGCCGTGAAAATGTTTTAACAGAGCAGAAAGCCGAAGTATGGATGGCACAAGTACAAAAAATTTAAGTGTGCAGAAAAAAAAAAAAAAAAAGAGGTGGGAATGGGGAGGGGGAGAACAGCTGCATTTTTACTTTCCAGATGTTGACAGCAAAATGTAATTGGCATGTAACTTCTTCCTTACCACTTTTTATCCTTTGGGCCTGAGATGTTAAAATCCTACAGCTAAACCTAAGAAGTCTGCAGGCGGTTTCCAGGCATTCCTCACACGTGGACAGGTCAGGAAGCCCCGTGGGCCACACGCGAGCTAGCATTTTTATCAGCCCACTAATTTTTACAAGCCCTCCCACCATTCCTTAGTGGGGAGGCCTGAGCAAAGCAGGCTGGAGAACATTTTTATTTAAATTATTATTATGTTGTTGTTATTGTTGTTGCAACCCTTGGCCTTTACTTTTGAGACTGGGACTTCCTTCCTTTTTTAAAATAAACTTTTTTCACCGAAGTGCAGCACGGTATAAAGAAAGCACAGGGTTCGAAGTCTGCCACTCGATACACTTTCATAAAGTGAATACAACAGCGTAACCCCATCCAGATTAAGAGATAGAACATATTCAGCGCTGCTAAAGGGGCCTTGATTTTTTAAAAACTTGAGTTCTTATAATTTATATGCCCTAGAAATAGCTCTTTTCGACACCAGTAGCCTCGGATTTGAGCACCTATGTGTACACACGTGTCACAGAGCTGGTGCATGACCCACGTGACCAAAAAAGTTCATAGTGAAAAGAAGCCCCTTGAATTCTAACCGCTGCAGAGGAGTTTCTGTGCCTCTGTCTGTCTCTGTCTGTCTTTCTCTTTCTCTCTCCCTCTCTCTGCCTACCCAACCTCTGATGCCATCAACAGGGCAACCAACTGTGTGGCGGGGTTAGCAGACTAGCAAGACAAGTGTAGGAAACAAACAGGGCCCACTGAGCTGAGAGTCAAACAGCCACAGTGACTGAGGACAGTAGGCAGGCAGGGAGTGGGGGGCCTTGGTATTTGTAGGTCCAGAGGGAAAAGTGGCTTTGGAGAATCAGGAGTTCCTAAAGGGTGAATGAGCACCCATCAGGACAGGCTCCCCTCATCCAAAAGACCCTTGCACAGAGAGGAAGGGGTTGGCAGTGGCATGAGAGGACAGTGAGGAGGTCCTGGAGTGGGGCTGCGGCAGGAAAGGAGGCCCCACTCTGTTGCTTCTGCCTCCCCCTTCCCTGGCTCCAGCCCCAGCTGCCCCCCCCCCACTTTCACTGTCACTAAATTTGCTTTATAATTTTAAAATTACATTTAAGAAAAAAGGCAGGAAAGAGAAAGCACTGAAGGCAAAATACCTCCCACAATATCTCTCCAAGGAGGGGAAAAAGTTTCTGCTTATGTAAAAAAAAAAAAGAATGCAAGGGATCGCTGGAAAGTCTAAGCACCGAATAACAAGGAAAATAAAAGAGGAATACATTTAATTAAAAACACCTGAAGCAAATAAATAAATAACTCTCTTTGCAACGCAAAGCCACTGCAGAGCCACTGGCGCCTGGGACACACACTCCTACCCTCAGTTTCTTGCTCCCTTTCCCCTTTTCTTTCTCATGGGAGCTAAGTCTTCCCCAAGCACCACCGAAGAAGCCTCTTTTCCTTTCAAACCCGTCCATCCGTGCGGGGAATGACCAGGGCAGTCACCTAGCCTCCCAGCAGCCTGGAGCAAACCTCTGCAGCCCCGAGGAAGAGCTGCATCGGTTCCAACACCTCCCCAGGTGGTGTCCACCACTGGCCTTGGACCCTGCTCTCCAGTCTCAAATCTAGGCCCTGTAGGTTGTGGCAGGATCATGCAGCTGGATGCCAGGCCCAGTCCAAATAGGCAGCTCTCTCCCCTACCAAGGGCTCAGGGCTGCCAAGGCAGGCAGGACTGAATTTTCTCTTCCTATTGCATGCATATAAGGCTGGAAAGAAAGACTGGTTCAGCTTAATTTAAAATATGACAAGAGATCTCAGCTTTCTGACCCCCGATCTTTTGAAATCCTGGATTACTTGATCTTTTTTGGGGGGCGGGGGTGCAGGATAGGCACCAACACTCTACATCGAGACCCCACACCCTCCAGCCACCCGGTCTGACTCTCCCACCAGCCCGCCGCCAGTGAAACGCCCTCGGCTGGCACGGGGGTACCAGAGCCCGGCTCCTTTCTTCCTTTCTTTTTTAAATCGCTCTAGCGAAAACCAGGCAGTGGGTCAGGGCCCAGAGGCGGGGGAGGGACGAGGAGAGGGTTGTCTCTGAAAGAGGGGGGTGAAAAGGAAAGCGAGGCTTCAACTCAGGGAGAAGAACGGCCGCTGCGGCAAGTTTCCCGGCTTGTGCCAGTTTGGGGATTTGCGAATCAGACCGGAGCGGAGCGGAGGGAAGGCAGTTGAGAAAAAAAAAAAAAAAGCCTGCATTAAAACTAACCGGCTTTGCCTAAAAGTGCGCTTTCCACCCTTAAATAAGACAGTGCCGAGCAGAGAGGAGAGACGAGTTATTTCTCACTCTTTAATTATTCCAATGCTTAGCATTATTAAAAAAAAAAGCCACACACATTAGCCAATGATATATTCTAACCCTCAACAAAGCTGGTATTTTTCTCTGATTACAGACTTTGCCGTGGCAAACCCGGGCTCCGACGACAGAGGCAGTGCAGAAGCGCGCTCCTAAATGAGACACAATTTTATTAAAATCATAATAACTCCTCGCTTTTCTATAGCGCCTTTTCAGCAGCAGAGATCCCCGGTGCCCCACGCCGGTTCTACCAGTGAACCGGGGACCAAAAGCCCAGTCGCCAAAGCAGGCGAGGCTCGCGCTCCGCGGACTGCCGGCACATTTTTTTTCCTTCCTTTCTTTTTAAAAATGCCTGTTTCCATCATTCAGCCTCTGTCTCACGCTTAAAAAAAAAAAAGTACTCAAACTATTTTACAATTTTTAAAATCATTTTTGAAAGAAGAGGGAAAAGATGACCCGAAAAATAAGGGGGGGGGGCGGGGGAAAGAGATACGAGTGCGGTCCGGGGAGGGGGGATGCCGCTGGGATGAGGCGCCTCCGGGTCGAAGGTGCCGATCGCGGTGTCAGCCGCGGCCCCGGGTCACCTCCCCAGTCGCAGCTGGCGCGGGCTGAGTCATCCGCACGTGGAAAAGGAAAAGGACCTAACACCATCAAAGCTCATTTAAGTAATTCGGGTGACGAGAAGTCGAGTTTACGACTGGCTTCCGAGGGGCCGGTCGGGAGCGCTTTCTCTGAACGCCCCGGGGCTGCTCGAGCTCCCGGGACTGGCTGGGGGCTGGGGGGGCGGGGGTGAAGCCTGACAGAGACCAGCCTCCCCCCACCGCCAGGAGGCTAGGTCGGGCTCACCGGGGGCACACGTTCCTTGCCCACTTTTGCCTCCTCTCCCCCGGCCTGCCCAGAAGTGCCACAAAATGGCTGATGGCAAAGCGTGGGGAGGCCTGGGCGCCCCAAATTCTACGCGGAAGGCGGTGTTGATCAGAGGGGATCTAGGGTAGGGGCGGGGGGGGGAGTTTTTTTTTTTTTTTTTTTTTTAAGATTCTTAGAGGCTGCGCGACTCCCGCGGCCTGAGGGCGGAAAGGAGGGAGAGGGAAAACGCATTTTCTGCCACTAAGTCACATTTCTTCCCAGTGCTCGCTGGAGGCCAAACGCCCCCAACCCCGGCCAACCCTCGAAACAAACATCTCCCCCGGTGAATTTCGCCGCCCTCATCATCGCCCCCCAACACACACACAAAAAAGGAGGCCTGGGGAGAAGCGCGGAGGCTCCTGCGAGGCTTGGGGGCTCTGGAGGCTGAGACGCGCACGAGGGACGCTCTCCGCATCGACGCCCCAAAGTCGCCCTCGGATTCTGGGGCTTTTAAAGCTCAAAAAGTCCCTCGAGCGGCCAAAGGGCAGGAAACATCAACATCGCATTCTTTCCAAAGCCCTCTCGCGGATAATCCCCCGTCGCGGGGGATGGCACCGGCGGAGGGGCACTGAGGCAACGGCGCCCCGGTGCCGCACCCCGCGCGCCTGGGGAAGGGATCGAACCGGCCTCGAGGCCAAGACGCCGCCATTCGAGCCCCTTCTGCGGAGGCCTCTGGTGCTGGAAATGGCTAAGGTCCCAGAACTCGAACCAGGCCGGCCCTCGACGCCCGCGCGGGGTCACTTCTGGCCGGGTGGCCCTGAGAACTTGGGCCGCCAGCCGCCCGGCCGGAGGGAGTCGCGCCTGAGAAGCGTGGGGTCCGAAAGGCACCACAGCCGCCCGTAGGGTCTCGCCGGCATCTTTCTAGGGCTCTGGCCTGCAGCGCACACCGCCCAAGGCCTCGCCTATCACCGCTGCTCCTTCACGCCCGTTCCCGGTTTCCCCTCACCTGCCCGCGGGGGCAGTGGTCCTCACTCCTCCCTCAACGCGTGGAGCGGTCCGGCCGCGGGAGCAACCCAACCCTGCGCCACAGGCTCTTTCCACATCCGGGGCTTCAACGCACCGTTTCCCGCCTTTTCGCCTCCCGCGCACGCGCACGCCCAACTTTGCTCGCTGCCCGCAAGTGCCCTAGGGTCCGGGCTGTCCGCACCGTCCAGGGCTGTACTGTCCCCTTCTACACTGTGGTGTGCTGTGCAAACGACAAGGACAGTTGGCACCCATGTTCCGTGCGTGGAAAACACCCAGCCCTCCCCTTGCCTGGGCCCAAGGGAGGCTCTCCCACAACCCCCACCCACCTATGTTCTCCCCCAATTGCAGGAGCCAGTTGCAGTGGGCGAGAGGGAGGTGGGAAGGTCACGCGAGAGAAGAATACCCGGGAGGTGACAATGAAAGGAGCCCATGGGCGGCGGGAGCCTGGCGAGGGGCACGAGCTGGGGCAAGCACACGGGCACCGGCGGCACGTCTCTGCCGGCATCTGCACCGGCACACGCGGGCAGGGCAGCTTCAGGGCGGTGTGGGGGACGGTCTGGATCCTCCCCTCCGGGCGCTCAGGCGAAGGCACGGAAGGTGATCTTTCTTCAGCCGGACTAGGGCACCCGAAGCTCTTGGGTTGGGCAGTGGAGCGGTCTAGGGAGGGAGTCCTGGGACGCCCTCCCCCACCTCCGTTCTGCGATGCGCTTCTATTTTAAGAGATCTCCCATCCCTCCAAAACCCACCCACACACGCTCCGAGGGCCGCGGTGCGCACAGGGAACCCGCCTCCACGCTCGGGGCGCACCTGAGGGCAAGTCCAGGAGGGCTGCTAGCACGCGGCCTGAGCTGCCAAGCTAGACTCAGGGGGGCACATGGAAGTTTCGCCCGAGAAAGAGGGGGGGACATTAAATGGCCTCTTTGTGGAGAGGAATTGCGGGCCGTCACTCAGGATTAATTTAAGCAGCAACAGCAAACACACCAAAAAGCAGTGTCTCGCCGCCAGCACCCACCCCCGCGATTGTGATTCGGGGAGGGCTGCGGGATTCAGTGATGTAGCCAGGCCTTTCGCGGGAAGGAGGGTCCCTAGCTTTTAAGAATGAGGGGCGTCCATAGTGCGAAGGTGCAAGGGTGGGGGGGCTGCTCCCTTCTTGCCCCATGCATGGAGATTTTTTTTTTTTTTTTTTGGCAGGTTTGGGAGAAAGCCGAATGGGGATGGTAAAACTCAAGAACAAACGTGGAGCGGGAATGGGGGAAGGTTCTTACGTATAAATATATATATATATATATATATATATATATAAAGGTACAAATTTCCAATATATATATAGCACATGCAGGGGCGCCACTGGGCAGCAGTTCTGGGGCGTCTCACCTGCACCCCAGGGACATCTGGGGAGGCGGGTGTTCTGAGAGAAACGGGGGCGGTGGGAAATAGGC
Source organism: Catagonus wagneri (assembly GCA_004024745.2). Taxonomy (NCBI): domain Eukaryota; kingdom Metazoa; phylum Chordata; class Mammalia; order Artiodactyla; family Tayassuidae; genus Catagonus; species Catagonus wagneri. The sequence continues at coordinate 168,235 of PVHT021183506.1, read as the reverse complement.
CTCCAGTCCCAGTCCCCTCCCCCAGCAACCCGAATGCGGCTTTGCAGCCAGGTGCCCTGGGCGGCCTGGCAGGTGTGCGGCTCACGTGAAATACACGCATGTGTGAAGGCTGGGGAGCTGCGTGCCGCGTGGGCCTGGAGCCACGTGCGTGGGCACCCGCAGTTCTCGCAGGCTCACCTACTCACCTGAGCTCAGGACCCCCACGGCACGCGGGGGAGTAGCTGTGCTCAGAACGCCTTGGTCAGGGTGCAAGCAAGAGTGTATGTGCGCGTGCGAGCGCTGGGCCCCATTTGATGTTGGGCAAGGACTATTTACGGGCGTGTGCGCGCCCAGCAGTTCCTTTGGGGTGTCAGGCCTAAATGTACACATGAGCTGATGGTGCCTGGATCCCCATGGGGGCGGTGCGGGCGCCGGGGTAGGGCTTGCTCCGGACGGGGCCTGAGCCCCGGTGCAGGAGCGTGCTTACGCGCGCCCGGGTGCCCCCGTCGGGGCTGACCGCTGCGCCGGGGTGTGCGCATGTGCTTGCCCGAAGAGTGGCCACGTGCGCCGGGGCCGCCGCCGCCGCCACGCTGAGCCAGGATTTTGCCCCTGAGCGGGCCAGGGGGCAGGGCCCGCCGCCGCCGCCGCCCGGCGGGTCTCGGCGGGATGTCGTTGGAGCAGTGTTGGTTTTGGCCGGGGCAGCTCTAATGGGGGAAGCCCCGGGGAGCGAAGGCGGGCAGCAAAGGAGGAGGAAGAGGAGGGGGAGGAGGAGGAAGCGCCCTGGAATGCGGAGGGCCCTGGGGAGTAAGGGTGCAGGGCACGGCTGGGGCGGAGGGACTCACCCTCCACTATGGATGGAGACAGAGATTTTGAAAACCCAGGACCTGTCTGCCTTCCAGGGTCCTGGTCCCAGTCAAAGGTGCGTAAACGTAGAATCCAGCAGGACTTGAGGCTGCAGGGTCCACAAGGAGCCAAGTAACATTTGGGCACAAGTCACATTTCCTCAGGTGAGGGCAGACAGTTTGAGCCTTCTTAAGCAAGAGGCCAGTGGGCCCCTTCCCCTTTTTCTAGGCTGGGCTGCTTACAACCTCAGTTTTCTCCATCTGAGGAATGGGGAAGGAACTCCGATGGTGAGGGCAGAAGGGGAGGAGGTCTCGGCTAGATAGGAGTAGGTTGAAAAGCCAGGGATCTGTTTAAGTCTTGCTTGTCCCTGGGGGGCAGGCTGAGTAATCCCTGCCACCAGGCTTCTAGCCTCATGACCTTGGCACTTGACCTTCCGGCCTCTGTCTCCTCATCTGTAAAACAGGTTACTCATACCTGCCTCATGTTGGGAGGGTTACAGGAGGTCACGTGCACCCGCCCACCCGCTGCCCAGGCATAATTGCTCTGGAGTTGGTAGCTGTTATTTTTATTGTGAGGAGTCTATGGCTGTGACAAGCTGTGACGCTTGGTGTGATCGCGTGAGGCTGGCTGTGTGTGTGACTGTGCCGCTGTGTGTGTGTGCGTGTGTGACAGGTTGTGTGTGAGACTGTGCGTGGACGACAGATTGTGCCGGTGTGCGGCAGTGCCTGTGACAGGCTGTCACTGCGCGACAGACTGCGGGTGGCGGGGTGTTGCGGGTACCGACTGTGAGTGGAGATGAAGTGGTGTGTGGTGCTGGGACCAGGGGACCCCCCACAAACCTACCTCAATGGAGGTCCGGCCGACAGTGAGACGGGGAGACTCCCGGGGACTAGGGCTGGGTCAGTCCAGTGTCCCCTCAGGCCTTGGCCTTTCTACTGTCCAGTGGGATCCCCACCTGCTTACAGACCTCAGGATGTGACGGTTCAGAGGGATGCTGCGATGGAGCTGCCCCCGCCCACACCGTGTCAGCTCAGATGCCCAGCCCCCAGCTTCTTGCCTGAGTTTGGGGACTCCCAGGAGGGTCATCAGGGACCTCAGGGCATGGAGGACCCCATGCTTGGCTGGCTTCTTGGAGCCACACACACCCCAAGCCTGTTCCCATGATTTCCCTGAGCTCCAGGCCTGGGCAGGGCTGGTGGACTCCCAGAGAAGAAGGGATTTAGGGAACGAACAAGAAAAGCCAGGAGAGAGATGGAGAAGGTGAGAAAAACAGAGACTTCCCTGGGACCTGGTGAACCTAGAGTTGCTTGAGGTCGGGGCCTGCAGTCGGGGTGGACACCCATCAGGTTTGCAGAAATGCCAGCTGACACTCAGGAGCATTGCTTGCATGTACCCCAGGCCTCGTGCCTCAGGTGCCGCTTTTAGGGACTCACTCCTCACTTCAATGATTCCATCCCAGGCAACTCTTCTAATCGGTGCAGGATTCTGCCTCTTACAACCTCTCCGGACCCAGCACCTCCTTCTACAGTTTGGGGAAACTGAGGCTGAGAGAGGGGAGGGGACCCATCTGAGCACCCACTCGGGCCCAGGAGAACCAAGAACACAGAACTACAGGCTCCATGGCCACGCACTTTGCCAGCGCGGAAAAACCTCACCAGCTGGAAAAACCCTGGGGCCTGTGGGCTGGGGGTAGCACCCTCCATAGGTAGCTCCCCCCACGGCCTTGGTGTGTCAGCACGTATGTGCTGTGTGTGTTATGATGAGTGCTATGGTCCATGGCTGTCATGCATCTGGTGTCACAAGCTGCAGTGTGGTGTGTGTGTGTCCCTCGGTCGATGCGGGCCTCTATATGTGTGTGTGTCCGTTCGGGGCCAGCCCCTGCCAGAGAGAGGGGAGAAGCATCGAAGCACCCCCACCCCACCCTACCCCCCCGAAAGTGTGTCTTTGATACTTGCAGCCTCGGCAGCGAAAAACAAGTTTCCACAGGGCCGCCTTGGGCTGAGGCCAGGCCGTCCTCAAATAACATTTGAAGTTACTTAGCAAACTTTGTTTAGTGCCGAGAGAGGCGGGCAGCGGGCTGGGGTGGGGGGGCAGTAAACCGGTTCCTCCGAAGTCCCTTGCCCCTCTGCGGGCACGAGTGGCCCAACCTGGGGCTTGGTTCTCCCCCAGCTTTGGGGAGGGGGATTAAGAATCTCCAAGTCCCGGTGGGGGGGGGAGCAAGAGGCTTGAGCACCCTACAAATGAAGCCCACCTTTTCCCAGTCCAGACCCTGGACTTGGACAGAAATGCCCACTCGGTCTCCCAGTGGCCCCGAGGCTGACACCAGGCCCCGGAGCTGGTCAGAGAGGGGAGGGTCTGCATTTCTCTGCCACCCCCTTTCTGCAGCCCAGCCCTGCCAACCTCCAGGCTGGTAGCATGAGCTGACTTGGAGCATATTTCCCCCTCCAGACACACACACACACCCACACACACACACACCCAGAAAGCCCCCCTCGTGTGCATATGCTTGGCCTCCCAAACCCTCTCTTCCAGGGTCCCAGCCCCAGGCAGCAGAGGCCAAAGAGCCAGCAATGGCGGGTTTGGAAGTGAGGTTGGCGCCTATGGAACGGGAGGGGGAGGAGATGCCAAAAATGGTGAGCCATTACAGGCAAGCAGGCAAGAGACGGAGGAAGCGAGCAGGGAAGATGGAAGCCAGGCGGGCATCCTCGCTGAGCTCTGGGATGGGAAGGGGCAGCAAGAGAAGCAGGCCAGGTCCCTACAGGGGGTATGCATGGGGGACAAGCCCCAGGTGGCACGGGATGGGCAGGGGGCCGGAAGGTGCCCAGCATTCCCCCACCCCCACCCCAAGCTTTGAAATTGAGACTGGCAGCAGCAGCCGCTCAGCTCTGCCTGGGCATGGGGTGGGGGTGGCGGGCAGGCAGGGCGCCAAACCAAATGCCACCAGGCTGGGCATGGTGGTTGCCAGTCGGCAGGGCTGACCCCACCAGCCCCGGCCCAGAACCCTTATACCTGGAGCTTTGGGGGTGGAGGGAGATGGGGGCCCGGTGGGAATTGCGGGGGCGGGGGTCGGTAGATAAAGCCAGGTCCCTTCGAGCCACGGGCAGGTCCCCAAGACCCTACAAAGATGGCGCAGCCTGGCACTGCCAGGGTGACAGGCTGGGGTAAAAATAAACTGGACCCGCCCCAAGGGAGCTAAATCGAGGGGCCCAGGTGGAAGTGCCACTCCGGGCCACCAGCTGCCCCCGCCCCACCCCCCAGCTTAGAGCCACAAGAGTTGAGAGGGCCTGGTGCCCATCGAGGCCCCGTTCCTGTACGGAAGAGGCCCTGGCTATCTTGTGCCCAGGTCTCAAGCAGGCAGTGTTTGGTGTACCCCAAAGTATGGATAATGGATGCCCTCAGACTACAGCAACAACGGGCCGCACATGCCGGGCAGGCGGTGGGGCTGACCATGCTCAGTCACGAACCCCTGACCCTGACCTCCCTACTGCCCCTTAGGGAGGGAAAAGGGCCTGGGGGGGCTGCACTTGCTCTGTGGCAGAGCAACGATAAGTCGAAAGTCGCACCGAGTCACAAGGCCTCCCAGGCCACCTCTGCTACCACCACAGTTGCCCAGCACTTCCGAGGGCCTGCCCTGCTCTCCGTCCCCCATAACACCCGTCACCGTCTCGAGTACTGGACCCTCCCTTGCTTGTCGGGTTCACTGTCTACCCTCCCACCGGGGTTGGCACTGCTGCCGATTTTGCCCTTGCTGAGCCCCCAGGGCCTAGAACAGGGCCTGGCACCCAGGAGGTGCTTGGTAAATATTTGTGGAAGGAATGCACAGGCCCCTGGCTGTACCCCCAGCACACAGGCTCCGGCTAGGTGCCCGGCAAGGTGTGGGAGAGGGCGCTGGGTCCTCTGCCAGGAAGCTGAGGGCAAGCCTGGCCGGTGGGTGTGCAGAGGGGCTAAGACGACTATCCACTCTCATTCTGAGCCCTGGACAGGAGACAATCCAAAGGTCAGAGCAGTAAGGAGGGTTCAAGGGTCAACAGCTCAGATATACTTCAAATCAGGGTGGGGGGCTAGGGGCCCACTCTGAAATTTGGTAAAGAGAATAAGCTGCAGTCTTGACTCCTCGGTAGCACTGAGGATGGTGGTGATCAGAGAAGAGGCTGGGCTCCACCACTTTCTCGCCCTTGACCCTGGCACGGGATGCCTCTTTTCTGGGTCTCAGTTTTTTATCTATAAAATCAAGGACTTCACATCAAGCACTCTTTTTAAAGCACTTTCAGTAAACCAACTCCTTTGATCCTTATCACAACCCTATGAGAGGACACTGAGGCCCAGAGACGTTGAGCAACTTGTCCAAGGTCACACAGCCAGTGAGTAGCAGAGCCAGGATTCAAACCCAGGAAGTTGGTTCAGAGGCTCCATAATGTCCAAATGTCCCAAATGCCAACAGAGCCAAAGTGGAGAAACCTGGCCCTGATATACTGCCCGACACACACATGGGCACAGCTAACACTTGCCACACCCGCCTCATGTGCAGGGATTCGGGGAGACAAGCTAGGAAGGTGCTTCATGCCGGTCGAGGCACAGCGAGCACACGGCACACTTGAGCCACTGCCGTAACTGCGAGGACAAACACTCACTCATTCAGTTAGTATCCTATGGAAAGCTTTCTCCCTGTACGATTCCACCAGCCATCTTTCTTCTCTTTCTCCAGAGTCAGAAATAAGGAGTCAACAGCCGGAGGATTAACGAGACACCCCGCAGCAAACGGGGGTCTCGGAGGTCAGCCTTGCCTCCATCCCGGGCTGACTCGATGGCTGCCAGGAGCAAGGCTGCAAGACGGGGGCCTTGCCGGGTATCTCGGGCAAGGGTGGGCATGTGGCCCCCAGGAGTCTCCCCGAGACTGCTACGAGCCAGCACAGGGATTCAGAGCTCCAAATTCACCAGGAGAGGTTGGGGTCGTTGGCTCTGCTGCTCCAAGACAGCCGGCGGGGCCGGCAGGTAGAGGGGAGGACGCAAGGAGGGCAAGTCTTGCCTCTCAGGCGCCATTTCCAAGCAGGTCAGGTGTGGCCCAGGTGCGGACGGTTGTGTAGGTGTCACCTTCGTCCCATGTGCTGGAGCAACACAGGATTGTGTACATACCACCCTGTTTGTGCCTGGGCGTGTGTGTGTGTGTGTGTGTGTGTGTGTGTGTAAGGTGGGGGGCCCTGCATTTGTGACAATACCTGGGTCCTGGTGAGCGAGACAGTGTCAGCCAGACACTTGTCCGGATGTGGGGTGGGGTGGGAGTGCAGTGGGTGTCGGGGGTCAGCTGGGCCCGTGTATGTGTGTTCCCGTGTGTGTCGGACAATACACCGGGGCTGAGTTTCTCCCCTTCAGCAGGGCTGACACTGGGCGCGGGATCATTTTTGAGCGGGGGGTCGTCCTGTGCACTGGAGGGTGCTGGGCAGCATCCCCGGCCTCTCCCCGGCGCCAGTGGCACCCCCCCCAAGTGGAACACCCAAATGTTTCCAGACATTGCCAAGTGTGTGCGTATCACCAGGTGTCTGCCAGTGTCACTGCATGCGTGTGCCGTGTGCTTCTCGTTGAGCGTCTGTAGGGCCGGGCACTCCTCTGTGTGCTCCTGTGTGTTTGGCGGTGGCAGTGCGTGTGTCCGTGCTGTGTGCCTCGCCGTGTGTTGCCATGTGGCTATGTGCGCCCCGGGGGCTTGCACCCACACGTGTGCCCCTGTGTGTGCAGCCCAAGCTGTTGTGTTCGGGGCGGCAGGAGCATCTCTAGGTGTCTGTGTGTGAGGCTGAGCCTCTTTGTGTGGGGACGCCTGTGTCTGTGTGCCCCTGATTTAGGGAGGTATGCTGTGCCAGGGTGTGCCGCGCCTGTGTGACAGCGTGATTCTTTGTGCCTGTGTGTGCCAGTGAGAGTGTGCGACTTTGTGTGAGATGGACCCAGAATAAAGCCCCGAGATGATTCGACCAAAGCCGGTATTTGGATGGACCCTCCTCCGGGGATGATTTGGCCCCCACCCCCAGCTCCTGGCTGCCCCGGGGATTGAAAGCCGCTTCCTGGGGCCATGGGGGTGGGGTGCACCTCTGAGCTGCCCCTTCCTCCACCTTGGCTCCTGAAGATTCAGGTGGGGACAGACCCCCGCCCTTGCCCAATCTGTGCCAGGAAGGCTGGCACTGACTGAGCTTTCAACCAAGGGGGCAGGGTCCTCGGCGGTGGTGGTGGCACTGCCCCCTGTCCGATGCTGGCCACCACCCCCCAGCTCCCGTCAGGGTGGGGCCCAGTGGGGGGGGAGAGCTCCCCAGTGCAACCCTGGCTTCCGATTGGATATGGAGCGCCGCAGTGCCCGCCACCCGCCTCCCCCTCCCTGGCTGGCGCAGCCACATCGGTAGTGATGGCAAACGCAGCTCGGAGTTCTGGGCACAGCTGCGCCTCACTGAGGCCTGCCAGCCCCACCAGAAGCCAGACACCCCAGCTCTGTGCCCCCGACCCCTCCCCACCCGCCCGCCCGCCCAGCCGGGCAGCACGGTCACCCCGGCCACTGCTCTCTCAGGCTGCCAGGCCCAGTCCTCCCAGCCCCCATGCCCACCAGGCCTGTGCCCCCTTGGCCAAGCCCGCTCAGGGGCCCAGGCCCCTGCACGAGGCCACTCCCGCCCCTCCGAGGGGCTCCTCCAGAGGGGGGAGGAGGCAAGGAAGGGGGGCGGGGAAGGGGGGAGCTAGCCCTTCTTTTAGTGAACGCGCCCAGAGCTGGAGCCAAAAATCGAGGAGGAGAGATATTCAGACGGAGCCAAGATGCGTTTGGCAGGAGGAGAGAGAGAGGGAGAGAGGGAGCGGGAGGAGGGGAAGAGAGAGGGAGGAAAGAGAGGGGGGCGGGGGAAAACAGGGAGGGGGCCTCAGTTTCCAAATCCGCGCACTCAGAGCCCCGGAGGGACAGCGGGTCGCAGGAGGGGAGACGACCGTGGGGGTCCCACGCGAGCTTGGCCCCGGGGGCGGTGGGGGCGGTGGGCTCAGGCCCACAGAGACAGCCGGACACCCCAGCTAGCCGGGCCAGGACGGACACAGGCAGAAGCCAAGATCAATGTGCGCTGGGCAGACAGAGGGAGGCCTGTGGGCAGCCCAAACACACACCCGCACCTCGCCACACAACAGGCTTCTGTCCATGCCGGGCCAGGGGCACGGGTGGGGCCCACAGCAGGGCCACCATGGCCGCCTGACCTCATGGGAAGCCTCGGAGAAGCCGGACTGCTTCCAGCCACTAGGCTGGCCGCCACAGTGGGCACTTCACAAGGCGCCGAGAGGCCAAGGGAGGCCAGGATGGGCCCACGTGGTGAAACACACATCAGCGGTCACAGGGACAAGCCGAGGATGCAGGATGCCATGGGGGCGATACCTGCAGGCACACACGCTGGCACAGGTGTGCCAACTCAGGTGAACACTGACAAGCCGGCACGCACGGTACGGCACACCATACCCCCCTTGCTGTGACGGTCGGACACCGGAGGACACAACGATTGGCAGGGTGACACACCACAGCAGCACCGCAGCACAAAGACCGCAGCAGGCACCCCAACACACGTGATGACGCACACCCCCAGCCCCACTGTCACCCGACTGCGCAGAGGAAGACCCTCAGAGACACCAGGCAGCATCCGGGACATACACCCGGAGACCCAGGGACACTTGGAAGGGGACCCACGCAGACACGCACAGCCACACAGCCGTCCTCGGGAAGACGGTGGCTCTAAGGCTAGCCACGCCGATAAATACGCATGTGGATCAGCGAGAACCCAGGGAGCCGCTCACGGATGGACCTTCAGCCCCTTTTCCTCCACATCCAAGGTCTGGCCCGTCGGAAAGTGAAAACACCCCCTCCTTCCCCCACCCCAGCCAGCGGGGACAGGAGCCTCGTCCTCAGCACTGCGCTAGAGGGAAACATGGGCGTCTGGGCCTCCCTGGCCTTTCTTAGAAGGAAAGTGTGAGACCCCAAGCTTGCGCTTCAAGAGCAGAGGACAAGAACCAAGCAGACCAAAAAGCCCGGGCTCCCAGCAGGTTAGAAGTGGAAGCCAGTGGTCAGATGACCGCGATGGGGGGCGGGGGTTGCTGCCAGCCACAGACCCGTGCCCACCCTGTGCACATACCCACTTGATCCTGCCAAGTGCCCACATAGGGGCCTGCACGTGCACCCTGTCCCCATGATAGCCCCAGGTGACAACGCCCTGATGCAGATGCAGAAAGGACTCTGCAGCCATGCAGATGTCCCTAAAGTCACCACTGGGACCCACCCAGATTTCTAGGCTCTTTGCCCCACTCATATTTTGGACACTCGTGGGCACACACACTCCTGCACATTCTAGCATAAGGCCTCAGAGCCTGGCCCCAGAGCAAGCCTGTGAGATCAGCAAAAGGGGCAGGGCAACCAGAACCCTCAAGAAGGGCATCTGCCCCCGTGGGGCAGCCCAGCCTTGGCTCTCCCCCTGCTGTGCCCTCCCCCCTCCATCACTTCTTCTTGCCTTGAACACCCTGCTGTCCCACTGCTTGGCTTACAGGACTCCCACCTGAGGGGAAAGAGCTGGGCCATGAGCAGGCCTCCTTCCTTCCAAACGCTTCTCTTGCTTCCTCCTCCAGGCAGTCCATTTGGATTCCTAGAGCTGGGAGGTGCCTGACCCCGCCTTCCATCCCTCCGAAGCAGCCTATCCTCAATTGGGAAGGCCTGGGGCTGGCCTAGGGATGATAACCAAAAGGACACGACGCTCCTTTTCTTGAGCACAAGCTATAAGCCAGACACGGCACTGAGCCTAATCACAACACCAGTAGTAGGTACTATTATTGCCCATCTTACAGACTGGGAAAATCCTATGCTTCAGGTTCGAGGACTGGAAGATGCAGAGCCAGGGCTCAAACCTTGAGCTGTCTTATTTGCAAAGTCTAATGATAACACTCAACCTCTGCTCCCACAGCTTCACCTGGGAGCCCCCTAGGCCACCAAAGACAATCTCAGCCAGGGGAGGCAGCACCTTGCCCTCCTCTGTTAACCCAGCACACCCCTAGCCTCTGAGCTCAGACTGGCAGACTGGCTGAGCTCAACCTAGCCTCAAGCATGGCCTACTCGATCCCAGCTCGTGGCCACACATACCTGCCACCCCAGCAGTGGGCATGGGGCAGAGCCAGAGAAAATGCACCACAAAAAAAGAGGTCCCAAAGGAGTTCTCTCGTGGTGCAGTGGGTTAGGGATCCAGCGTCGTCACCACAGCAGCTTGGTTCCCTGCTGTGGCAGGAGTTCAGTCCCCGGCCCGTGAACTGGTACACGCTGTAGACGTGACCGAAAAAAAAAAGGGGGTGGGGGTGGCCCTTGCTGGTGCCAGGATGGAGAGCAACGGCTTCACAGGGATAGAGTGGGGGCCACAGAGACCCAGGAAGAGAGTTGGGGGGGCATTAGGGAGGCCCCAGCCCGTCCCCCTCCCCTGGAAGGAGTGTGTATGTGACTGTGTGGAAACAAGGGTGTGTGAATATTCCACTGCTCCTATGGCCGCGTGGCCGGGAACAGCTGCAAACAAGCGCATGAGGGTGTGTGCATGTCTGTGTACATACGCAGGGGAGCTTGTGAAAAGGGTATGCATCCTTGGGTCTGTGGGAGCAAGTGTCGGGGTGAACACCCTTGAGCCAGCCTGTATCCGAGTGTGTCTAGGAGGTATTGCTACGTTTCCATGGGTTTATGTCAAAACACACATCCCATCTCGAGGGGTTGGTGCGGCATACGTGTGTGTGTGTGTGTGTGTGTGTGTGTGTGTGTGTGTGTGTGTGTACTGATGGGGAGAGAACACAGCTCCACCGTTTCCTGTGTCCACACGTTCATCCATCGATGGCGGTGTGTCTGGACATCGGCATTAGTGGGTCGTTCAGTCCTCATCTGCGTGGCAGCGATGCTCTATGTGTGTGTCCACGTCCTGATGTGCGGCT
>PVHT021183506.1:139589-157365 GCA_004024745.2 Catagonus wagneri | reverse complement strand
CTGGTGGCCGGTGGGCAAGGGGCCTCTCGAGCATTAAGGTCACGGTCCCGCTAGGCCCTGAACGCCAGCCACACAAGCCAGCCAAGTATAGCCCCAAAGGCAGCGATAGCTCAGACCCAGCGAGGTGTGCAGGGCCATCGAGCGGGAGCCTAGGATGGGGCGGCCAGCCATTCAGAGACACAGCTGTCGGAGACCCCACATTGCTGTAGTGGCCAGAGTGCCTGCTCACACCTGCAGGTTCACCATGATACACACCTATGTGTACATGTGCACCTAACTAACACATACACCCGCTTCTGCACAAGAAAACCCTTGCCCTGGGCCACACACACGTCCATTCCACGTAGGGCTGCCCACAGCTGATCCACAAGGCCATACACAGACCCCAAGATTGACTCACACACACACAGTCGCATCTGTGAATACAAGAGTGTGGTGTGGGCATTCTGTTTGTTGGATGGAGGAAGCTGACACACACCCCAAACATACCCTCTTGCCCCTCGCCGCCACAAATCACACCCACATTGCGGCCATATTCATATGGAGTCCCACTCCCAGCCTGGGCACACTTGGCACACAGCTGGCAAGGCTCAGACTGGCAGAGGGGACAATTAGGACCCCAGGTCTGGCTTAGAGATTCCCCACACACAGACGCAGGCCCTGCTGGCAGGCAGGACTAAGCAGCCCCCAGGTGTCCCCTCTGCGGGAGTCTGGGTTGCCAGCCATAACGTGGCCCAGCAGACAGCGCTGCCAGGGCCGCAGTGGGACTCTGGGCAGCTTCTGTGCCCTCTCAGAGCCTGGGGCCACCGCCGAGGAGGGTGGAGTGGCAGGCCAGGCATCCCCAGGGTCTATGCCGCCTGTCGAGCTCGGTGCAGGGAAGTTCGCTGGAGGCGGGACGCGCTTTTGCAGCGCGCCAAGGTCGGCACGGAGCCCGCTGCTGACCCGACGGCGTGGCCGCAGCACGGTCGGCAATGTCCGAGGCTCCCTCCTGCCCCTACCGCCTCCGGGCAGCGGGACGGGATTCCCCAGGCCCGCCTGGTCCAGGACGCCGGGGTCGCCGGGGCCGGAAACTTTGCGCCGAGGAAAGTTTTTTGGGGGGAGGGGGGGCGCCGCGACTGCGGCGTCCAGGGTCGGCAAAGAGGCGCGGCCCAGGCTGGCAGCCCGCCCGTCCCTCCCTCCCCTCCCCTGCCCCACCGAAATTTGGGAGCCCCGCCATTTTCTTAGCCCCGCTCCCATGTGAGACCTGAACAAAGACTTTGGGGAGACGCCCGGGCCAGTCGGCCCGCCCGGAGCACCCCGGCAGCACGCTGGGGCCACCGCCACGCACGCTGGCCGCTGCCACCCTCGAGAACCGCTGCGCCCGCCCCAGGGAGCGCCGCCAGACCTAGCCCCGCACTGCGCCCTCGGGACCATCCCCTACCACTCTGTCACCCCGCAAACACTGCCAGCGGCCACGCTGCCCGTGTACACGCCACAGTCGCCCACAGGTCGGCGGGAGTCCCGCTGCCCACTGCACCCCAGTCGAGCGCGCGCGCGAGCGCGAGCGCGCGCACACACACACACACACACACACACACACACACTCCCGCTCCACGGGCAGCGCCACGCACACAGCCGGCCACCCCTGGAGCCCCCAACAGGAGTCTGCCCGGTGGCCAGGGTCGCACGCGCACGGGGGCGCCCGCACGCGTGCCCGGACTCCCAGCCGCACGGCTTGCACCCCTCGGCCGCCCGCGGGCTCACTCTCCCCAGCCGCCGCGCGCCCCCTCCGCCCTCCCGCCCGCGCCGCCGGCCGGCCTCCAGCGCCCGCTCCCCTCCCGGGTCGCGCGGGGGCGGTGGCCGGTACCTGGGTGAGGCAGTACGGGGAGTACATAGCTGGGTGCCCGGGCGGGAGCGCGGCGGCCGGCCGCGGCGAGGGGAGGCCCGGCAGGCGGCGGCCGCGCTCGGGCTCCGGCTCTGGCTCGGCTCCTCCGGCCTCCGCCGCGCTGCGCCCGCCCGGCCCGCGGCCCCGCGCTCGGCCCGGCGCCGCTCCGCGCTCGCCGCTCGCAGGCTCGGCCCCGTCGGCTCCGGGGCCGCCGCCGCCGCCGCGCTCGCCGCTGCCTCTCGCGTCCGCCGCCGCCGCCGCCGCCGCTGCGCGTCTACTCCATGCCGCCGCCGCTCGGCCGGTCACCCTCGCCCGCCGCCGCCGCCGCCGCCGCCGCCGCCGCGCTGTGAAAGTGAAAGTTTAGACAAAGTTTGGAAGCGGCGCACTCCGGGGAGAGGGAGCGGGCGGGCGGCGCGGGCGGGAGGAGGGGCGCGGGGAGGGGCGGGGAGGGCGGGGGAGCGACGGCCGGCGCGCACATACACACATGCACGCACACATGCACACACATACACACACACACACACACGCAGGCACCCGCGCGCGCGGGGGCGCACACCGGCACGGCCACCCCGACACGTGCTGGCCCGCCTTCTGGCGCAGACACACGCTGACACGCAGTGGGGCTCAGACCCCTCCATACATGTCACGTACAGAACGCATTGTCACACGTTCCACGTTCCAACAAAGCACACGCAAACACCTACGCACACAGAGCATAGACACACAACCCACACATATGTACTGACACACACACACACACACATACCCCGGGACTAGGAAAGCAACCGGCAACCCACACGCCGACATGCACACAGGGCCCACCATCACAAGATAATACTGGCACACACGCATTTCAACAACAAACCGTATTTAGACTCTCAGATACAGGTGGATACACTCCAATACTGGCTTCACATGAACGGACACATACTGATACATACCAAGACACACACACCAGTGCACACTGACATGTACAGATTCACGCTGACATGATCACACAACTACATCCTCACACTCTCCAGACACAATGCCTATGCATAGACACTCAAATGTACACATGACACACTCACACCAAGCTGCACCAAAACATCTCAGCAGTGGTGGAGATGGACTAAGGCACTGTCACACAAACACACCATCAGACACCTGGATACATACCAGACACAGATAAAGCCCTAACCCTGATACAAAGTGACACCAGCAGTCACAGCATCACACAGGCACACATACCACACACTTGATGCCCAGATGTATACAGGTATCATGCACATGCACCCAGGCCCCTCCCACCACACACACATACTTGGCCCTGATCATGGACATACACGAGTCTAGCAGGGGCCACACAGCCTGACCATCAGGGACGGAAATGGGCATTGAGGCCTCCGGTACATATACTCACACCCCCTAGTGAGAGGCTCCATCCCCTGGGGCAGGCCCATGTGTGATCTTCCATTTCCCAGGCAGAAAAGAATGGGGGGAGAGGCTGGTGCTGAGGACCCAGGTGTAGGGGCAAGGGGAAGCCCTTGAGGGACACCCCCACCACGTGTGCACACACACACACACACACACCCCTGGGGGTGGGAGGTGGGAAGGCCGTGCCTGGTGCCCCTAGGCAGCTCCTGCTGGGACAAAGCTCCCTCCTGCTGCCAGGTGCAGCCCGCAGCTTCTCACCCTCCTGGGCCAAGAAGCTGTGGCAATTCTCAGCTATGCATTGTCTGTTGGAGGGGTGTGGGTGCCCAGATGTATGTGTGTATCCCTATCTGTGTGTGAAAATATGCCTGAGAGGGTGTGCCTGGTCACACTGCATCACTGAGGCAGTGTCGCCTGAGTTTAGTTCTTGGGTGTCTGGGTGGGTCTGGGTGTCCTCTGGGAGAAAGGAGATACAGGTCCCTGTATGTCCATGAGTCTCTTTGAATGGACCATGGTTGTGTAGCAGGGATGCGGGTCTGGCTTCGTGCCTGAGGGTGTCTGTGAGTCAGGGGGTGAGTGTCTGCCAGGCCCTGTGCCTAGTGCTGGGGACATAGTAGAGAACAAGACAAAAGACCCTGCGCTTGGGGAGGCTGACATTCTAGTGGGAGTTAGGTGTAGAGGTCAGTCGGCAGGGTCTGGTAATGAGAGTGCCTGGGTAGACACGCAGGTTTGGAGCTGACCATACTGTGTGCATCAGCTCTGAGGCTCTATCTGTCAGAAAGCGTCAGTGTCTGTGACAAGCTTGTGGATATGTGGCAGGGATGCGGGTCTATGTGTCCCAGTGTGTGTGTGACTAAGTGGGTGAGTGTGCCAGGGTCCCAGTGGCTCTATCTATAATCAGGGTCTATGGGGCAGAAACTGTTAATGGTGTCACTAGGAGTGTGTTTCTCTCTGTGGGGTCCCTGTGGCTCTGGCATAGTGATGGGATCTGTGTGTACCAGAGTGTGTGTACACAGGTGCCTGTGTGTGTGTCAGGGAGGGGTGGGGGCTCTGTGTCTTTTCAGAGATGTGTCTCTGTGTATAGGCTGTGTTGATATGCATGACTGGGAGTGTGTGTGTGTGCAAGCGCGCGTGCACGCGCGTGTGTGTCAGGGAGGGGGAACTCTGTGCGCCTGAGGGTATGCCTGGGTACGTGTGTGTCTTTGCCACCATTCTTCAGGGGCTCTGTCCCTGGGATCCCGCAGATCCGACCCTTCCTCCCCAGCTGCACCGCAGCCGCTGCCGATGCAAGGCCGCGGCAGAGGGAATCGATACGTCCTTAAAAATTCAAGGGCTTCTCGTAAACAGAAACTTTTAACACCGTTTAAAGTTTCAGGGCCGCCGCTCCTGCCTCCACGCCGCCGCCGCCGCCGCTGCGGTAGGAGGGCGTGGGGGAGGAGGCAAGGGGAGGGGGCGGGATGCCGAGGATAAGGGGCGGGGCTACACGGGGGATGGAAGAGGGGGGTGTAGGAGGGCACCGAGGCTGTGAGGGACTGAGGGGCGTGGCAGGAAGGGGATCTAGGGATCGAGGGGGGCTGAGGGCCTGGATGGCTCGGCCCAGGGATGTGAGGGATAGGTTAAGGTTGGGAAATGGGAGAGGAGCAGGAAATGGAGGGGGGTCAGGGACAGGTCTGGGGGCCTTTGAGGAGGCCCGAGAGAGGCTGGAATGTCTGATGAGAAAGAGCTGGGTATGTGTAGGCCCAGGAGAGGTTTGGAGGGCTGGCCGCGGTGGGGCTTGGATGGCTGAGGGAAGAAGACAGGTTTGGGAGGGGTTATGGGGCCTGGGTAAAGGGGACAATGGAGCAGTGGGGGCCTGTTGGAGTGCTAAAGCAGCAGCAGTGGGTAGGAGTTCCCTGGTGGCCTAGCAGTTAAGGACCCAGCATTGTCATTGCTGTGGCTTAAGTCACTGCTGTGGCGTGGGTTCAATCCCTGGCCCCACAACTTCCATATGCCTTGGGCACAGCCGAAAAATATTAAAAAAAAAAAAAAAAAAAAAAAAAGGAGGCAGCTGGGGCAAATCTTTGAGGAAAGGCAAGAAACTGTTGAAGGGTTTGGGGTGTCTGGTGTCTTTCATGTAGCTGGCTTGGGGAGATCTTGAGAACCAGGCAGACCCTCCTTGCCCTCTGCAAACAGCCAGGAAGGGGCACCCCCTCAGAAGCTCCACCAACTTTGGCCCAGTCGTCTCCGCACCTGCCGACCTGGCTTCCCAGCCCTGTTCACTAGCCAGGCCAGGCCCTAGAGCTGGGGTCTGCTGACTCCATCACCCTCTTAGTCCTGCATCTGGCCCCAAACCTGGGCTCTGCTTGAACAAGCAGCATGGCAGTGCCACCTCACACACCATCCTTACACACACACACAGCACTCATCCTTCCATTCACACCCCCGTCACACCACAGCCCCCTCCCTGTATGCACACACACACACCCTCTCATCCTTATACACTCGCACAACACATCCGTCCACGTTCACACAAACAAAACATCTGTCCCTATATTCAGACAGACATCCGCACTCAGAATTCTCTCCACAGGCTCAGACCACCCCCATACCCACAACACCCCCTCCCCCGTGTACACACACATCCTCATTCACTCTGTGCCGCCGCCCCCACAGCTGCCAGGTAGGAGGATTTTAACAGAGCGGCCGAGGGGGTGCTCTGGAGGACCCCATCCTCCCCCATCTTCCCACCATCTACCTTCCCCCTCCGCAAGAGCCCAGGCCTTAGGACACACCTGGCCTTCAAGAAATCACAGGGGAAAAGGGGATGCTAGGCGGCTAGGCACAGCTGGGATGCCACAGCTGGAATCCCCCACCTTCCTCCCTGCCGGGGCTGCCCACCTGGCTGTGGCTGGCAGCAGGTGTGTTCTTACAATGCGGGTGTGTGTGGGGAGGAGGAGGGAGGAGGGAGGAGTGGGCACCAGGCCCATGGCACTAGCCGGCCAGGATGCTGGGGGCAGTGGAAGGGGGCGCCAAAACATCTGGGCTCCAGCAGTCATGCCCTGGGCCACTAAAGGTAGGGTCGGGAATGGCTGAGCTCCAGGGCAGCTGGGCAGGCCTCTCAGGAGAGGAGGACGAACATCTGGCACATAGGATACGCAAAGAGCCAGGCTGCGGGTGCTGCCCAGGTGGGTGAGGGGTGCTCTAGGGCCTCCTGGCAGGACTGGGGATCCCTACGCCCCCAGGGGGCTTTATGCTTCTCCTGCCTAGCGTGGAAGGCATGGTCTGTGCCTCGGGTCCTAGCCTTGAGCTCGCTGCACTCTCCCTGAGCTGGGAACCCCCAGTGGGGAATGAGGAGTTTCAGGCCCTGATGCCAAGACATACCTGGCTCCGCACCTGCGTCCACGTCCCACACACAACTCCTAAAGTCACGGGCACACAGAGTCACAAAGACTCACGCATTCAGACACACAAAAATACAGATCCTTCTCCTCCTTTGGGGGGGAATCATATAAAATGCCATGCACAGGACCACCCAGAGATGCTGCTGCATACCCTTGGTACACAGACACACACAGCTGCATGGAGAATCCCACACAGACTTCCCCACAGTGACACCAATAACCCTCCAGTCCCACCCAGAGACCCCCCTCCCGAGAGACTCAGATTTACACTGACTCGCAAAGACACACTCAGACACAGTTACACGGAATCCCAGAATCACATGCTGAGCCCAGTTACACAAACACGCACAAGGCCACACAAAGTCTTACACATCTTTTGAGTCATGGTCACAGGTGCTCTCAAAATCAGCCACAGAAATGGCACACGCAAAGTCACAGAAAGATATGCAGGTCACACACACCCAGGGACACCCAGACACACAAGGTCATCCGTGATCACACCCAGTTAGGTCACACTGACACCCAAAGACACACACAGGCATCCCCGCCACCCTAGTGGGACGCTTAGGCTGGTCCACGGCTGCACACAAAGTCCCCACAGACACACACTCACAAGTGCCCCGGCAGCTCAGCCTTGCCAGGGCCGAGGACAGCGGGCGGCAGGGCTTCCTGTGGCTGGTGCTCATCTGGAGGCAAGGGAACGAGCTGGGGAAACATTTCATTTGCAGCCGGCTGGAGACCCACCCCACCCTCCCCGGAAACCTGGCCCCGGCTCCTGAATGGGGCCTCTGTATGCCACCGCCTAGCCGACCAGGGTGTGGGGATCGGGGGTGAGGCTGGCCACACCGAGTCCCTGGCTGAGCTTCAGAAGCCACCCAGCCACATGCCAGGGCCCAAGCTGGAGTGCCCCAGACCCGAGGAGTCCTTCCCCCACCTCCCCCACCACATCTGGAAGCCACTCCCCAGACCCAGGCTGCACAGGGAAGGCAGAGAGGCGAGGCAGGGCCCCGGCGGGTGCCGGATCTCCAGGTGTCCCATCTCAGGCCCACAGATGTCCTCAGACGGGGCAGCCGCCAGTCCCCATGCCACAGGGCCTCTCAGTCCAGCACAAAGATATGACACCATGGCTGTATGTGACAGCATAGCTGGGGATGTGACAGTGTAGCTGTCTGTGACAGTGTAGCTGGGCTCCCAGTGCAGCCTAGGGGTGGGGGTGGGGCCGTCGTAGCCCCCTGGCTCTTGTCGTCACACACTATCACACACATAGTGTCACTGTCACACCTTCCCATCACACAGCCACACACAGCCACGCTATCTCATCTTCAGCCATACTGTCACACACAACCACACTGTCACACATGCTGTCACACACAGCCAGGCTGTCACACCTTCAGCCAGACACAGAGCTGCACGCTCACACCTTCAACCAGCAACACTGTCTGTCACACCCTCAGCCACACCGTCACACACAGAAATACCATCCCAGCCTCCATGATTCTGGCCACACATACCTTCAACCACGCTGTCTCACACATCCTCACATTTACCCCAACGCGCTGACCAGCAGAGGCACACTCCCGTACCCAGGCTGGGTGCCCCTGCAGCTGTGCTAGCCACGTGGCCACATGGAGTCCCTACCTGACTGGTCACAGGGAGGGGAAACAGATCTGATCACTTCATCCCCAGGGTGTGGCACGCAGCTGCCCTGCAAGCAATGTTTAAACCCAACCAGTTGCTGCAATACTACAACAACACATCCTGATTGTCACAGAGCGGGTAGCCAGCAGGTACAGGCCACTGCCGAATTGCTCACAGACATTCTGATGACATGGGCTCAGGATCCCACTGTTGCAGGTGACAGGAACACATCTCGCACTGCCATACAATGCCCAGAGTCCTTGGGCAGAGCTACAAAGAAGCAGTGGGTGACAGCCACACCACGGTTATAAGGACATCTTGTCACTCTCCCCAGTGCCTCTCACAGCACTGAGACAGACCCTTAGCCATCCCAACAAGCAGCCAGGCACACTGACATGACCCCCGACAATAGTCACTAAGAAGTCCTCCAGCCCCCCCAAATCATGGAGATAGGGAGAGGCCCACACTGCTACCCCCTCTCCCTACTTCAGTTGGTGCCTGGAGAGCAGAGGGGCTAATGGACGCGCAGCTGTAAGCAGTGGGTGCCAGCCCCCCTGCCTCATGAATATTCATCAGCTGGGGCTCTCCCGAACCTGTGGGGAGTCGGAGGTCCCAGGCAGCTGGGCAACCCCTTCTATGCCAGGAGGCCCTCAGGTGAGGGGGGGCTCAGCCCAGCCCTGGCAATCCTTGGAACCCACACCCAGTTACAAACATAAGCACACGTTTGTGAACATGGACCCCCAGACACATAACCATCACACAAACTCACAATCACACCCTAAAACAGGGCCATCCACCATCACACACAGCAAGTATCCAAACACACTATCACATGAACTCATAATTACAAACACATAATCACACCCAAACCACAGACACTCACCATCTCTCTCTGTCTCTCTCACATCCACCCCTCAGTCATGCACACACGGACACAAACAGTCACACAAATTCGCAAGCACACACCACAGGTGCCTACCACGCGCGCATGCACACACACACACACACATGCACACGGAGCACGCAAACATAGTCACAAGACCACAAACAGATACATCATCACACGCAAACTACACGCTCACCATCACACACAGGCATGAAAATGCACACACACACACACACAGAAACACACAAGATCTCTCTCCGCCCACCCCTGACGTTTTACGGAAGGGGAAACTGAGGCACTGAGCAGCTAGCTGAAGGCTCCTTGAAGGAGGATGGCCCCGCCTGACTCCAGGCAGAGACTACCGCCGGGCGCCCCCTGCTGGCCTGGCCCCTTGAAGAGCGCGCGGGCGGGCACGCGCCTGACGTAACCATGGCATCCTCTTGGCACGAGCGGCCCGCGCGCAGGGAGGGAGGGGCGGGCGCGTTGCCATGGCGCCGGCGGGCCGCGTGAATGGGGCATTGTTCGCAGCGGCGCCCGGGCCGGGCTGTCCCGGACCTACCCGGACCCACTCGAGCCGACAGAGACTGGGACACAGAGTGAGGAGAGACAGAGACTGGGAGAGGCAAGAAAAGAGACACAGACAGTTCTGGGTGGGGAAAGACTCTTCGAAGCCAAGAGACAGAGAGAGACAAGAGACGGAGAGACAAGAGAAAGTTAGAGACAGACAGGGAAAGAGAGAGGGGAGAGAACCGTGCGATGGAGAGAAATGCACAAATGAGGAAGGACAAATAGAGGGAAAGGGCCAAAGAGAGGCAGAGCCGAGGAAGGAGATGAAAAGGAAGGGCTGGGGTGGGAGACAGTGGCGAGACCAGCCAGCCAATACCCATGGAGCCCACTGTGCCTGGCGCCGTGCCTGGCAACAGGATGAGGCAGAGGACCAGGACACTCCGACAAATCAGAGATGCTGAAAAATAGAAAGAGGCACTGCCATAGAGAGACCCAGCAAGAAGGAGGGTCAGAGATAAGATACCTAGGAAAGGAAAGAAGGAATGCTCTGAGCACCTCTGGTCCCACCCGTCTCGGTCCCTGGTCCCTTTGGACAACATGCCTCCCCTGGTTTGACACTCTCAAAACACACACCGGTCCTACACACCTTCACCACCAACTGACAGGACATCACTGACAGTCTTTGGACACACTGCCCCAGATACTCCAAGACACCCTCGTGGGCACAGTGACACCCACAGACATCCAGTGAGGCAGTCATGGTCACAGCCAGACATACCTATATGATATGGACTCCTGCACCACAACCCGAGTGACACTCACAGTTACAGATAATGCCCCATAGATGTACTATCACACAAGGACCCTGCCAGACACGTTGTCCCAGTAAGACACGGCCACACACCACCACACAGGCTCACACTCCGTGGGAACACTGTCATATGTGGCTACTCCAGACACACGGTGCACCCTCACACGTGCACAGGTGTTTCCCTACACTCATAGACACGTTCACAGACACACCAGTGCCTTCTGCCCGATTTGACCCACTGACCAGGCACCCCGTCCCCTGGTTCAGATTGGTGTCTGTGGGGATACTGAGCCCAGTTCTCCATGTTTGACAGTCACCAGCTGAAACTGGCAGGGGTGGGGAAGTAGGTGAAGCCCTATCCCCACGCCCAGCCCCCAAAGGGCTGGCTGGGTCAGTCCAGGGCAGTGCCTAGCTACCTCCCCCTTGTCTGGGTCATCTTGGCCCAAATCTGGGCCAAGGGTGTCCCCTCGTGGCCATATACATTCTCTGCACTCATCATGTTGGGAGGAAGGGTTCCCGGGGGTGGGGCGATGATGGGCGGCCCAGTGGCCCAGTCTGAATAAAAGGGCAGAGAGGACAGGCCAAACTCAACACACAGAGCTCGGAGAATGGAAGCCAGGGTCGAGAAGCAAGAACACAGATCCAGAATTCAGAGCCTGGAATCCAAATCCCAGAATCCAAAACCAGATCTCAGAATCCGGAATCTGAATCTTGATCCCCCAGATAACAAGATCTAGAATCCAGAGCCTAGAGCTCAGGATCCAGAATCTAAACTCTAGGTCCAGAGTTACCACGGTGGCACAAAGGGTTACTGCCAGCATCTCTGCAGCGCCTGGACACAAGTTCGATCCCTGACCTGGCACAGTGGGCTAAGGATCCAGCATTGTTGCAGCTGTGGTGTGGGTCGCAACTGCACCTCGTATCTGATCCCTGACCCAGGAACTCCATATGCTGCTGGGCAGCAAAAAAAGAAAACAATCTAGGGAATTCCCCTTGTGATACAGCAGAAACGAATCCGTCTTGAATCCATGAGGATGTGGGTTTGATCCCTGGCCTCGCTCAGTGGGATCTGGAGTTGCCATGAGCTGTGGTGTAGGTTACAGATGCGGCTTGGATCCCAAGTTGCTGTGGCTGTGGCGTAGACCAGCAGCTGTAGCTCTGATTCAGCCTAGCTTGGGAACCTTCATATGCCACAGGTGCAGCCCTAAAAAGTAAAGAAAAAACAAAACGAAACAAAAAAGCTAAGTTCAAGTGCCCAGAGTCCAAAAATATAAATCCTATCTTCCAGAATCTAGAGTCAAAGACTCAGAATCCAGATCCAAAAACCCAGACCCCTCCTCAGAGCCAGCGCCCTGATTTCCCCAAGTCCCTTGTATTAGAGCCCGGGCAGCAGGGGTTGGTGAGGATAGGAACAGGAGAGAAGCCCTGCAGTGACCACACTGTTGCCCCTGTGCGTTTGCAAACACACACACACCATCACACATAAACCATGACACACACCATCACCCAAAGACACTCAGAACTGCCATACTCTCCTCTCCCAGCACATGAACACATGCTCATCTGGGTACCCACGTGATATCTGAGTTGTCCTCCCACCCCTGACCCTCCCACCAAGCTCAGACACACAACCACCACACCCAGAGACACAGAAAAACCTAGAACTCGAAGCCCTGCACACAGATATGCTCACGTTATTGTGGAGGCTGGCGAGCACGCTCACACACACACACACACACACACGAACTCCCCCAAGCACAGAGAAGCCCCGTGCCTTGGCAGCCATGCAGCCCCTGGGAACGGGACCCCTGGGACGGGGCTCACTGCGCACCCCCATGCCCACCCCAGCCCTCCCCCGCCTGGCCGGCTGGCGGGCTTTAATACAGATGCCAAACTCATAATTGTAACTGAGGGTGACAGGGTCACCTTGAGCCCCAGATGCTCGCGCGGTGACAGATGGCGTTGGCAAACCTGATTATCAGCCCCTGTGCCAGCGCCTGTGGCACCTGCATCCCCCGCCCCTCCCCCCCCCGCTCCCCCAGCTCTCATTACCCACCCATTACTGGGCCTGGGGGGTGGGAGTGGGGGCCGGCTGGCATTGCCCGGGAGGGGGCAGGGACTCCAGGGGCCCCCCTGGCACCAAGGTTCCCAGCTGGCTCCCCGGCTGGCAGGAGGTGGGCACAGCTGAAGTGGGGGGGCGAGCAGGCACTTCATGCCTGCCAGGGAGAGGGGTGCCTGCGGTGCCAGGGACGAGCTGCCCACTCGGACACTGCTTGGGGTTGGCACAGAACCCTGTAGGGAGGAGGGAGCATATGCGTCCCTCCCCCACCCCATGGGCCCCTCGTGACCCTCCCCCCACCTCAGGGCCCTTGGAGCGGGGTGGGGGGGGGCTTGGGAGCTGCCTGCCAGGCCTGTTCCCACCCCGCTGTGCAGGCCTGTGGGGTCAGAGGTCATGGGCTCCCACGCCCCGCCGGCCCATCTGTTTCCTCGGGTCCCCTCCTCCTGCTCCCCTCACCTGGAGCCTTCCTTCCTGAAGCAGGAAGAGGGCTGGGGGGGCCCTGGCCGTCCTCCCCCCACACAACTCCCCCCCTCCCCGCCCTGCGCTCCGGGGGGCATTTGGAGGCAACCCTGACAGCGCCACATGTCCCTGTGTCTGTGCCAGACGGGCCCATCTGCTAAGGCCCTGGTTCCAGCCGCCCAAAGCCAGGCTGCCCTCGTCCGCTGCAGACCCTGCTCCCAGCTGAGGAGGGAGCGCTCCTGTTGCCCACGCTCCAGCACAGGGCCGCCCGCTCCCAGGAAACCCCAGCTGGAGGGACACACACACACACAACTAGACTCAGCCAACGTTTATTGTTCCTGTAGATGCCACACTGGGCAAGGGGCTGTGTGGAGACCCAGGGGGTCGGGGTGCGGCGGGGGCAGCTGGGAGCACATGGGTCCTGCCTCTGACTTCAGGAGCCCAGGTCTCCCCCAGCAGCTCCATTGCCTCTGGGCTTTGGTTTCTTGGGCTCCCTAGGACAAGGTCATCGCTGTATCTCCTGGCCTGGGTGGGGCCATACAGCCTCTCTGCAGCTGGGACTGGGTCTCAGACTCATTCTGTGAGAGGAGGTCCAGCTTGGTAGTTAAAGCAGGAACCAGGGAGTTCCCGTTGTGGTTCAGTGGGTTAAGAACACTAGTATCCATGAGGATGCAGGTTTGATCCCTGGCCTCGCTCAGTGAATTAAGGATCCGGTGTTGCCGTGAGCTGTGGCATAGGTCACAGACAAGCTGGGATCCCGCGTTGCTGTGGCTGTGGCGTAGGCTGGCAGCTGCAGCTCTGATTTGATCCCTACCCTGGGAACTTCCATATGCTGTAGGTGTGGCCCTAAAAAGCGGAAAAAAAAAGCAGGAACCACCACGGCTTGGGCTGGAATGCTGGCTCTGCCATATATGGTGGTGTGACTCTGAATGGGTGACTTCGCTTCTTGGGGCCTCAGTTTCCTTTTCCATAAAATAGGACGATATGAACCTCTGTGTCACAGGGCTGCTCTGAGGATGACACAAGTTGGGAAGTACAAACACTCAGAGCAGAGCCTGGCATACAGTGAGTGCTCAATGAGTGTGCTCTGACTATGAGAGTACCCCCCGCCCCAGGGCTGAGGCTGTGCCCAGTGTTCCCAGGAGCAGGGTGAGGACTCTGGCAACCTGGCTGGCAGTCCCTGCAATCCTGGTCTCTTGACCCAGTGTGCGCGGTCCAGGTCGGCCTGCCTTCCCCCATCCCTCCCAGGTGCGTGCACCTATGTATTCCCCCATGATGCTCAGCTCATGTCTTTGGGCTGCGCTGACACCCCTCAACCAGCACAGTGGATGTCCTCGCCTGCTGGCGGGAGGCCGGGCTGCCCGCGTAACACCAGAGGACCACAGCTGCCTAATGCTTGCAAGTGGGCACACAGCTCTTGCAGAGGATAAGCTGCACACGGTCTGAGCTGGGGATGTAGAAGGAGGAGCCGTGGCCAAAGCAGAGATGTTTGCAGAGGTGGACAGCCGTGCAGCCTGCTGGGGAGAGCACCTGGGGGCAGTGGGGTCTGGAGCCAGAGAGTCCCTTGTACCTTGACAGGCATGGATGCCTGGACTCAAATCCTGACTCTGCCATCTGCTGGCTGTGCGGCTGGAGGCAGCTTATTCGACATCTCTGGACCTCAGTCTCCTCCCCTAAGAAATTAACAAAGTTCAACCAGGAAAAAAAAAAAGAAAGAAAACCGGAGTTCCCATTGTTGCCCAGCGGGTTAAGAACCCAACAAAATGTCCGTGAGGATTTGCGTTCAATCCCTGGCCTCACTCGGGGGATTAAGGATCCAGCGTTGCTGCAAGCTGCAGTGTAGGTTGCAGATGCGGCTCAGGTCCTGTGTTGCCGTGGCTGTGGCGCAGGCCTACAGCTGCGACTCTGATTAGACCCCTAGCCCGGGAACTTCTACATGCTGCAGGTGCCACCCAAAAAAGAAAAAAAAAAGAAAGAAAACTACTTTCTAGAGAGAGGATTGATACAGGGCAGGGCTGCTTTTCCCAAGCAAGAGACAGTGATGTGATGGCCTGGGGACCAGCACTTATAGGAAGCTTCTGACACCTCCAGAGTAAGGGACCGCAGGAAGGGTGGTATTATGGTTCTCAGGGGAGGATTAAACAGAAAACCATTAGCTCACTTCCTGGCATACAGTACTCAACAAATGCTAGTTCTTCATATGAACCCCATATGAACCCCTGCAACTTAACGGATCTATCAACTTGCTCTGATCGTGGCTCTTTTCTGTTTTTTGGATTTGGTGTTGTGTTTTTTGGTTGTTTTTGTTGTTGTTTTTTTCTTTTTAGGGCCACACCTGAAGCATATGGAAGTTCCCAGGCTAGGGGTCGAATCCAAGCTGTAGCTGCCAGCCTACACGACAGCCGCAGCAACACAGGATCTAAAGCCGCGTCTGCCACCTACACCACAGCTCATGGCAACACTGCGTCCTTAACCCACTGAGCGAGGCCAGGGTTCGAACCTGCGTCCCCACGAATACTAGTAAGATTCGTTTCCTCTGAACCACGATGGGAACTCCAGAGGTGACACTTTTACAGAGGCCCTAGGTGTGGTGGAAACAGCCTAGTGGGGAGTGGTGGTTGGAGTGCTGAAAGCAACAAAAAAAATAAAAGGCCATGTCCCAGGCTTTGGGGCCCTGGAGCCGCCTGGGGAGGGGCGGGGGGATTTCGAGCCAGGCCCTGGCACCTCCCAGGACCCCATCTACCACCCAGGTAAGTAGCTGCTGGCTGTGAAGCAACGAGAAGCTGCAGGGTGCCTGGTTTCCTCTCCTGCCCAACCCCAGCTGCGAGTGCGATAGTGTGCGCTCGCCCTCTGGCGGCGACTCTCGGTACTGCAAACGGCCTTGCACAGGACACCTACTTCCCAGACGCCGCAGCCACAGGTGCGCGGGCGCCTCCCACTCACCCCGCTACATCCGACCCCTGAGCGTCCCCTAGCTGCCCTTCCGCTGTCCTCTAACCCAACTAATGGCAGCTCCGTCCTGTTAGGTGCTAAGGCACCAAACTTTGGAGCATCTTTTACCTCTCTCTTTCTGTGACCCCACCCCGTCCCCAGTTTCATATGACAGCAAGTCCTGTCCACTTCAGAATCTACCCAGAACCCTCCAGCTTCTCACTCCCTCCTCGGTCCCCCACTTGGAAATGGTCCCCATTATCTCGCACCTCCTGCCTCCTCCTCTCCTCTACCAAGCTTGTTTCCTCCACAGCGCCCAGAGGGCGCCTTTGAGCCCCCGAGTCCCAGTACGCCACTCCCGTGCGCAGAACGTGCCGCGGCTCCCACCTCATTCGGGTTAACAGCCAAAGTCCTCAAGGAAGCCTGCCACGCCTCGCCCTGTCGGCTGCCATCGCCTCCCCACCCGCATCTCACCCCACTCTCTCCCCGTTTTCTCACTCCGTCCAGCCACACGGACCTCTTCGCGATTCTTCAGACCCGCCAGGCAAAAATCCCACTCCTACACGGCTGTGCAGAGGGCTGCGACACTCAAAGTTTCAACAAGGTAAGGTATCTAAGAAAAATGAAGTTAAAAATTTTCACAATAAGGTGCATAAGAATTTACAGGTCTGGTTTAATTGTCTTTACATATTGAAAAGGGCAGCAGGATTTTCTTGTTGGGGCAAGGCATGTAAATACGCAGATAAAATGGGGTGTGTGTGGTGTGTGTGCTTCACTTTAGAGTTTAAAAACTCAGTGCAGGAGTTCCCTTTGTGGCTCAGCGGATTAAGAACTTGACCTGGGAGTACCCTTTGCGGCACAGCAGAAACGAATCCAACTGGTATCCATGAGGATGCGAGTTCAATCCCTGGCCCTGCTTAGTGGGTTAAGGATCCGGCGTTGCCATGAGCTGTGGTGTAGGTGAAAGACGCAGCTTGGATCACACATTGCTATGGCTATGGCATAGGCTCACAGCTTGTAGCTCAGATTTGACCCCTAGCCTTGGAAACCCCGTATGCCACAGGTGTGGCCCTAAAAAAGCAAAAAAAAAAAAAAAGGACCTGATTAGTATCCATGAGTATGCAGGTTTGATTGTGGCCCCCTGTTCAGTGGGTTAAGGATCAGGCATTGCTGTGAGCTGCAGTGTAGGTCACAGACATGGCTCAGATCTGGCACTGCTGTGGCTGGGGTGTAGGCGGGCTGCTGCAGCTCCAATTTGACCGCTAGCCTGGGAACTAGCGGTCTGCTGAAGGTGCGGCCCTAAAAAAAAAAAAAAAATTAAGTTTAAAAAAATAAAAATTCAGCACAAAAAAAATGCAAAAAACAGAAATTTTAGGAGTTCCCTGGTGGCCTACCAGTTAAGGATCCCATGTTGTCAATGCTGTGGTGAAATTTGATCCCTGGCCCAGGAACTTATGTATGCTGGAGCACAGGGTGAAAATAAATAAGTTCCCATTATGGCTCAATGCTAATGAATCCAACTACTATCCACGAGGATGCGGGTTTGATCCTTGGCTTCGATCAGTGAATTAAAGGTCTGGTGTTGTGGTGAGCTGTGGTGTAGGTCGCAGATGTGCCTTGGATCCCGCATTGCTGTGGCAGTGGTGTAGGCTGGCAGCTACAGCTCGGATTTGACCCCTAGCCTGGGAACCTCCATATGCCACAGGTGTGGCCCTAAAAAGTAAATAAATAAATAAGAAAAAGCACAAACTAAACCAGTCTAGACTGTATTCCATTGTATATTTGTTTGTTCTACCTCTTGGTTTTTTTTTTTTTTTCGGCCACACCC
>PVHT021183506.1:67852-138589 GCA_004024745.2 Catagonus wagneri | reverse complement strand
TTGCTGTGGCAGTGGTGTAGGCTGGCAGCTACAGCTCGGATTTGACCCCTAGCCTGGGAACCTCCATATGCCACAGGTGTGGCCCTAAAAAGTAAATAAATAAATAAGAAAAAGCACAAACTAAACCAGTCTAGACTGTATTCCATTGTATATTTGTTTGTTCTACCTCTTGGTTTTTTTTTTTTTTTCGGCCACACCCTCAGCATGTGGAAGTTCCTGGGCCAAAGATGGAACCCACTCAAAGCAGTGACAGTGCCATATCCTCAACTCACTGCACCACCAGGGAACTCCCAGCCCCTTGCTTTTTATGTGACGTATTTCTCGGGCATCCAAATATGTCTAGATAAAATGTATAATATATATAAACATATAATAATATATAGGTAATATAGATAAATATATATAATAGATAAAAATATAACAAACATCCCTGTACTTATTATTCCAATTAAGAAGTAAAAGATTACAGGAGTTCCTGCTGTGTCTCAGCAGGTTAAGAATCTGACTAGTATCCATAAGGATACCTGGCCTTGCTCAGTGGATTAAAGAATCCTGCATTGCTGTGGCTGTGGTGTAGGCCATCAGCTGCAGCTCTGATTTGACCCCTAGCCTGGGAACTTCCATATGCCTCATGGGAGTTCCCATTGTGGTGCAGTGGAAATGAATCCAACTAGGAACCATGAGGTTGCGGGTTCGATCCCTGGCCCTGCTCAGTGGGTCAAGGATTTGGCGTTGCCACGAGAGGTGGTGTAGGTTGCAGACGCGGCTCGGATCCCGCGTTGCTGTGGCTGTGGCGTAGGCCGGCGGTTACAGCTCCGATTAGACCCCTAGCCTGGGAACCTCCATATGCTGCAAGTGCGGCCCTAGGAAAGGCAAAAAGACAAAAAAAAAAAAAAAGGAAGGATCCGGTGTTGCCACAGCTGTGGTGTAGGTCACAGATGGGGCTCAGATTCCATCTCTGGCCGGGGAACTTCCATATGTGGCGGTGCAGCTGAAAAAGGGAAAAAAATAACTAAACTCTGTGAGTAGACAAAATGCCACTGAATGGTTCACTGTACAATATATATATATTTTTTTATCTTGCTTTTTAGGGCTGCACCCGCGGCATATGAAGGTTCCACTTATTTGTGTGTCTCACCTGCAAGACTGTGAGCTGTTTGAAGTCAGGAGCTATCATCTCTACTTCATTTCCTATGTCTTCAAATGTCCAAGGATTGTGGCGGGTGTCTTTTGAGTTAAACCTGAATGACAAGCAAGAGCCCACCTTGTTTAGATGCTGGGAGACAGTTCTAGGCATGGTAATAGCAAAAGTAATGCAAAGGACCTGTAGCCAATGTATATCAGGGACCATGTGGCCCCTTGTGGCCCCTCCTACCTTCTAATGTGTCTTCCTTTTTTTTTCCTTTTGTTTTTTGGCCACACCTGAGGCATGTGGAAGTTCCCAGGCCAAGTATCAAATCTGAGCCGTAGCTGCAGCAACGCCAGATCTTTAACCCACTGCACAGGGCTGAGGATCCAACTGATACCTCCACAGAGACAAGCCAGATCATTAACCCACTGTGCCACAGTGAGAACTCCATCATATTTTTTTATGGCCTACATGGAAGTTCCTGGGCCAGGGATTGAACCTCTGCCTCCACAGTGATCCGAGCTGCTGCAGTCAGATTCTTAACCCACTGCACCCCAGTGGGAACTCCTCTTCCTGCTTCTTCATGTTGATCCCACTGAGCAAGGTCAGGGATTGAACCCGCATCTTCATGGATACTAGTCAGATTAGTTTCCACTGAACTGCAACAGAAATTCCTAGTATTATTATTTTAAAATTTTACATCCACACCCACAGCATATGGAAGTTCCCGGGCCAGAGACGGAATCCAAGCCACAACTGTGACCTATGCTGCAGCTGTGGGGACCGCTTGGGATCATTTAACCTGATGTGCCAGGCCGGGAATTGAACCTGCACCTCTGCAGCGACCTGAGCTGCGACAGTCAGATTCTTAACCCACCACACCACAGCACCACAGCGGGAACTCCAGAAACTGACTTCTCACTTTCTCACTGTAATCCTTTTTGTCGCTTGTATTTTCATTTTTAAAATTGTGAAATGTAATAAATCTACGGGAAAGCGTGCAACCCACACATATACAGTTGTATACAGGTGAAAGAATAATTATAACTCAGGCATCATGAAGCCCAGGTCAAAAATAACACTGAATAGAATTCACTTAGATAGAAGCAAACAGAATAGGAATACCCAGCTCAATGACCTGTTACAAAGCAAACCCCTCCCACCCCCACCTCGGGCTGTGTGACCACAACCCAGATGTTTCCTCATTGCCACCAAAGGCATCCCATCCTGACTTCCAGAAGAATCACTGCTTGCCTTGCCTTTCTCTTTTATCCCTTAAGATGCGCATTCATAATGACCAGGATTTTTCAACTTTATATAAAAAGGATGATTTGTGTAAAGTTTACACAATGAAAAACTTTTTTTTTGTCTTTTTTTAGGGCCATACCCACAGCATATGGAGGTTCCCAAGCTAGGGGTCTAATCGAAACTATAGCTGCCAGCTTACACCACAGCCACAGCAACAGCAATGCGGGATCCGAGCCGTATCTGTGACCACAGCTCACGGCAACACCGGATCCTTAACCCAATGAGCAAGGCGAGGGACTGAACCCACAACCTCATGGTTCCTGGTCAGATTCGTTTCCGCTTTGCCACCAGGGGAACTCCCAATGCTGGATCGTTAATCCACTGAGCAAGGCCAGGGATCGAACCTGCGTCCCCATGGATAATAGTCGGGTTGGTTTCTGCTGAGCCGTGATGGGAACTCCTGAAAAGCATTCTTTTATGAAAAAGCATCATTTGGGGCTTGCTTCCTTTGCTGCATAGTTGTCTATGAGAATTATTCACATTGCTGTAAGCAGTGGCGAATGTTCATGCATTCCTGTGTGGTAGTCTGTTGGCAGAAACATCAAATTTTAGGTATCCAGGCTACTGCAGACGGACTCAGGTGTGGATTGTTTCTAGCTTAGATTAATATATATGAGATATATGGTACTGCCACGAACTATGAATACTCTTATCCAGGCTTCCTGGCTCACTAATCAAACTGCAAAAAAAATCTAGGGGAGGGGAGTGATAAAATATACATATAACATAAAATTTAGTATTTTAACCATTTTTCAGTGTACTGTTCAGTGGCATTAAGCACATTCACAGTGTTGTGCAACCATCATCACCGTCCATCTCCCAAACTTATTCATCATCCCAAACAGAAACTCTGCGAGGTCCTGTTGTGGCTCAGCGGTGACGAACCCAACTAGTATCCATGAAGATGCGTGTTTGATTCCTGGCCTCGTTCAGTAAGTTAAGGATCCGGCGTGGCCATGAGCTGTGGTGTAGGTCGCACACACAGCTCGGATCCTGCGTGGCTGTGGCTGTGGTGTAGGCCGGCAGCTGTAGCTCCAACACCCCTAGCCTGGGAACCTCCACATGCCTCAGGTGAGGCCCTAAAAAGCAAAAAATAAAAAAATTAAGAAAGTAAATAAAAATAGTAATTACGAGTTTCTGCTGTGGCACAGTGTGTTACATATCTGACTGCAGAAGCTCAGGCCTCTGTGGAGGTACAGGTTCGATCCCCAGCCTGGAGCAGTGGATTAAAGGATCTGGTGGTGCCACAGCTGTAGTTTGGATTCAGTCCCTGGCCCAAGAATTTCCATATGCTTCAGATGTGATCATAAGGTTAAAAAAAATAGTAGTTAATTTCTGCACCATGATCAAACACTTTAAACATTTTAAAATATAAAAAAATTACATTAGGAGTTCCTGGTGGCCTAGCAGGCTAAGGATCTGACATCGTCACTTCTGTGCCTCATGTTCAATCCTTGGCCCAGGAACTTCTGCATGCCGAAAGTGAGGCCAAAAAAAAAAAAAAAATTAAATTAAATTGAAAGGCATAAAGTAACTACATATTTACACTAGAATTTATTTGGGCTTTTGTCTTTTTGTTTTGGCTGCAACCTTGGTCTGTGGAAGTTCCCAGCAGGGGCGGAACCTGGGCCACAGCAGCAGCCAAGCCCCTGCGGTGGTAACACTGGATCCTTAACCCACTGCACCACAAGGGAACTCTATACAATAGAACTCAAGCTTTCTACGTAACTATCTTAAATGATAGTTACATACAAATTTAAATAAATGTTTTAAATAGAAATGTCAATATTTACAATGTTAAATAAAGCTTTACATAATTATTCAAAATTAAAATTTTGGGGAGTTCTTTTAGTGGCTCAGTGGTTAACAAACCCGACTAGGACCCATGAGGACGTGGGTTCGATCCCTGGCCTCGCTCAGTGGGTTAAAGATCTGGCAGTGCCTTGAGCTGTGGTGTAGGCAGCAAATGCAGCTCAGATCTGGAGTTGCTGTGGCTGTGGCGTAGGCCAGCAGCTGTAGCTCCGCTTCGACCCCTAGCCTGGGAACTTCCATACGCTGCGGGTGCAGCCCTAAAGAGCAAAGAATAAATAAATTAAAATTTTAAAATTAAACTTTTCATAAAGATATTAAAATCAAAAAGTGTAAAATAAATAATATAAACAATATTTAAATGAGTGTTTATATACAATTTAAACACTTTTAAAATTTTAAATCGATTTAAAAATTATTTCCTTTTTTCTTTTAGGGCTGCACATAGGTTCTCAGGCTAGGGTCGCTTCAGCTGCCGGCCTACACGACAGCTCATAGCAACGCCGGATCGTTAACCTACTGAGCAAGGCCAGGGATCGAACCCACAACGGGAACTCCATTTAAAATATTTAAATTAAATATAAATACGTAGCTTGATCTTAAATTGAAATATTTGAATTTTTAAATAGATATTTAAGTGATTAAATTTTAAACGTTTAAATTTTAATATAGAAAATTAAATGCTATTTTTAAATTATGAAATTAAAATTTAATTATTATTTTAATAAATTAATTATTACCATAAAATTTAAAATTATACTTAAAGGTGTGTAAAATATAATCACTCCTCTTCTCCCCCGCTCCCTGCCCGGAACTGAGACATCAGGGAAGCTCCTCGTCTCCTCCTGGCCCCCAGCGGACTTCACGCGCAGGCAGCGCCTCAGCCAGCCCGGCCAGCTCACGAGGACCCCGCACGGCCAAGATGGCTGCGCCCGTGCGGCAGGCGCGCCCTCTGCTCTGGCTGGTAACGACCCTGGGCCAGGGCGCTCGTGGCTACCGAGCGCGGCCCCCCCCGCGCCGTTCTCGGGGCCCCTGGTGGCCCGACCCGGATGACCCACTAACCCCGCGCTGGCAGCTGGGTCCGCGCTACGCGGCTAAGCAGTTCGCGCGACATGGCGCCGCCTCCGGGGTGGCCGCCGGTTCTCTGTGGCCGTCGCAGGAACAGCTGCGCGAGCTGGAGGCCGAGGAGCGCGAATGGTACCCGAGCCTGGCAGCCATGCAGGAGTCGCTGCGGGTGCAGCAGCTGGCAGAGGAGCAGAAGCGTCGAGCCAGGTGCGTGCGTGCGGTCTGGCGCGGTGCTTCGGTGGGTGGGTGAACTCTGCCCCCAGCAGTGCTTACTCCACTGGGCGCTTACCGAGGGGTTTAAATGCAGTATTTACGTGCATGCTCACCTAGATACAAAACGGACTTCTGAACAACAGTTCATTTAGTCATTCATCGGCAAGTCTTTAATGAGCGCCTGCTGTGTGCAAGGCCTTGTCCCGGGTCCTGAGGACACAGCGGGGAACAAAACAAAGATAATCTCTGATGAGAGCCATTAGGAAGATAAAATTGGGTGGAGAACGCACACCTTAGGGCGACTTTGGCTTGGTAGACCTCAGGCCTGAGGACTTGTGCAACGGGATCAGTGGCCTCTTGGGAGGGCTGGGACGCCCTCCCCGGCCCGGCACAGTGTGTTAAGGACTCGGTGTTGCCGCAGGGTGGCCAAAATAAAAGTTTAAGTAGAGACCTGAAAGAGCAGACATAACCAAGGGAAGATCTTAGGGAGAGTGTTCTGGGGAGAGGGACTATCTGGTGCAAAGGCCCTGATGCAGGAATGTGCTTTAAGGAAGTGTGGCTGCGGAAGAGTGGGAGGTGATGGGCATGGAATCACGGGCAGAAACCAGACTTGGAGTTAGGTGGGGGCAAGACCAGGGACCTTGGGATGGTGCCACTTACTAGAAGGAGGGGGCAGCCAAAGGCAGGCAAGTGTGTCCGGGTGTTTATTGTTCTTGTCTTCACAACTGCTCTAAGAGGGACTCGTCCATATTTTAGAGATGCAGAAACTGAGGCCTGGGAAGGTGAAGTCTTGTCCAGTCACCCAGGCAGTGAACGGTGGAGTTAGGCTGTGAACCTGTCTCTGATAAGCCCAGTGATCCCAGCTGGAGCTCCTAATTCTTAACATGGGACAGTGACTGACACCTGCAAACTCATAGGATTGGAGGGAAGGGTCCAATCCATTTCTTGCCTTCACATCTGTGCCTAGAATGGGGCCTGGCACACAGCAGGTGCTCAGTGATGTCTGTAGGATGAATGGCCTAACACGTGGCACTCAGATGGCTCAGTAGACAGCTCAGCGAAGTGTTGGGTTGCCTCGGGGGTCTGCTCCTGGGGGATTTTGGGGCTTGGCTTTCACATGCTGAAGGCCACATACAAGTTCCTCTTCTGGCTCTCTTCACTCGCCAAGGACTTTCCTTGACAGCTTTAATGGCCACCATATAAGTCTTCCCAGTCCTTCATCTGGAGACATGGGGAGTTGGGAGAGGCAGGATGTGGGCAAAGGCTTGGGCTAGGTAGGTGTGGAAGGGTACTGCCCCGGCTGGGTGTGGCTGCCCTCGCTGACTGCCCTCCTTCCCCTGCAGGGAGCAGCTCATTGAAGAGTGCATGGCTAAGATGCCACAGATGATTGAGAACTGGAGGCGGCAGCAGCAGGAGCGAAGGGAGAAGGAGCAAGCAGACAAGGAGCGGAGGGCCCGGCTGCAGGCTGAGGCCCAGGAGCGCCTGGGATACCACGTGGACCCAAGGAGTGCTCGCTTCCAGGAGCTGCTGCAGGACATGGAGAAGCAGCATCGCAAGCGCCTCAAGGAGGAGAAACAAAGAAAGAAGAAGGAGGCACGAGCTGCTGCAATAGCTGCGGCTGCAGCCCAGGACCCAGCAGACTCTGAAACACCCAGCTCCTGAGCTGTTTTCCCAATAAAACTTGCTGCCTGAAAGCCCCACCCCCAGAGGGCTGTGTCCTCTTATCATGCCCCTCGCTGGGCACCCTGGTTCTTTCCCCAACATTTGGAGCCAGGGAATCCCCACCTTCCCTGGCTCTGATCACCCAGGGACTCTAGGCCAGGCCCATTAACTCTGGGGCTTCAAGGGGAGAGTGAGAGGGATGCAGTGGAGAAATAATGGAGGAGCAGATGGCAGAGGAGAAGAAGGCTTCTGTTTACCAACATTAATCTTCAGTAATTAGCCAATTATCAGGGGGAAAGTACAGCCAAAACAGACTGTGGTGGTGATGGTGGGGGGCAGGGAGAAGCAGCCCTTCCAAGGCTGAGCCAGGACTGGGGCCTACACTGTCTGGGAATGAGACAGTTTGGAGTGAAGGGAAGTGGGGACACTGGGCGCCACCCTGAGGCTGACAGACCCCTCTGCCCCCTCATGGCACTCCTCAATCTCCTGTGCTCAACTAGCTCCCAGACCCAGACGAGCTGGAGTGGGAAGCCCCAGCAGGCACAAACCACAGTACTAGCTTTTAAAACTTTATTCACTTCAAAACCTTTATCAGAGACACGGTTCTGTTCTGGGGTGGGGGGCGGGGGGGGGTGGCCTTGACCTCCAGAGCAACTCTGATGTTTCCCCCTCCCCAGGCAGGACAAACCGGATCTCCTCCCCAGCATCCCCAGCAAAGCGACGCAGGATGGAGGCCAAGGCCAAAGCAGGGAGGGGGGTCTTGGGCTTCTTGGGTGCTCACCCCAGGTGGAAAAGATTTGGGCCACTCCAATGGAGGATCAAAGTTTGGAGCTCCAGCTTCCCCTCACCCTGGAAGAGGGCGGGGGAGGTCTCAGGGGCTCTTTGGGGGATGGGGAAGCAAGCAGCCGCCTCTCCATCTGGCTGCAGGGAGCTGGGACAGAGGCCAAGAAGGGTCCATCTGTCAGCTCCAGGGCTGCCAGCTCCTTGGAGCAGGCTAGGCTGGGGCGGGGGATGGGAGGACAGCTGTCTGGCCCAGGTCTTCTCAGGCCAAGCTGGGAATGGGGGCCACTTTAGACGGCTGGGAAGTTGGGAAAGGTTTTTGGTTTGTTGGGTTTTTTTTAGATTTTTGATTTTTTTCCACTTCTTAAATAAACATGAATATATATATATATTTTTTCTTTTATAAAACTTTTGTGGAGTTGGGGGGTGGGGGAGGAGGGGTGCTGGGCAACCTATCCTCCCGGCATCACTCGTCATCAAAGTTCTGACTCAGGAGGAAGTTGGCAGCCAAGTTCTCGTTTTTTTCACAAGCGAAGTAGGCCTGGATCACCAGGCTCTCTGGGAAGCCCAGGGCCTTCAACTGTGGGAAGATGGGCAGGTATGAGCCAGAGGTGGAGGCCCCACTCACCCATGAGGTCACCCTGCTCCACCAGGACTCTTACCCTCTCTATAGCTTCTTTTTCCTGAGGCGTCACCTGGATGTAGTTCATCTGCGGGGCCTCCTCGCCTATGGCGCCCACCTCGCCTTCCACGTCAGAGATGTCCGCCAGCTCCCCGGGGGGCTCATTCAACATCTGGATGAACTGCTCCTGGTGCCGGCTGATTTGCTATGGGAGACAGGGGAAGTGACCCAAGCTGTTGTCCCTTCCCCAGGTTACTATCGCAGGCCTTGCTTTCTCATTCACTCCGCAAACATTTAGAGGGTATCTATTCCGGCCAAGCCAGCCACACAATGGTGGAGACAGGCCCTGCCCTAGAGGAGCTGATGGTCTAGGGTGGAGAGACAGGCTATAGACAAGCAAATAAGTTGACAACTACTTAGTGTAAAAACTTGGCCTAGTATACAGCAGGGTGGCTCTTGGGCTGGAAAAGACACTTTAGGCCAAGAGGGAGGGGCCTGTGATCCACAGAATGGGGAGGGAAGTTTCCCTCCATGTAGAGCAAACAGCAAGTGATGGGGCACACTTGGAAAACCCCAGAAACAGAAGATCCATGTGGCAAAACAGTGAATAAGGAAGAAAAAGGAAGCAGAAGATGAGATCAGAGAGGAAGGCAGGGACCAGACCTGATTTCTTCTAGTGTGATGGGACACCACAGTGGTGAGCATTAAACAAGGGAAGATGATCTGTGTACCTTTTTAAAAGATCAACTCATCTGACTGTTGTGTATCTGGGGATTCTGATACACCTCTATCAGTACGTACAACTGCTAAGTTTCACGTTAAAAAAAAAAAAAAGTGCTTTTTCAGGAATGTGGTTCCTGATGGAGAAAAGGGACAAAGGAGCTGTGTAGAAGCAGAGGCGGTGGCTGCCAGGGAACCTGGTGGAAGAGGAGGTGGCAGCCATGGAGGTGGAATCCAGGCTGGGCTAAGATGTTCTGGAACTAGAGCAAACAGGACAGGTGAGGGACAACATCAGGAGGCCCCCAATGCCTGGGGCTCAAGCAACTCCCTATAGTCCTTTCAGGGTTAGAGGTACTGGAAAGATCTGTTCTGGTCTTAGACATCTAGAAAGCATTG
Organism: Catagonus wagneri; assembly: GCA_004024745.2. Classification (NCBI taxonomy): domain Eukaryota; kingdom Metazoa; phylum Chordata; class Mammalia; order Artiodactyla; family Tayassuidae; genus Catagonus; species Catagonus wagneri. The sequence goes on along the minus strand of PVHT021183506.1, from coordinate 128,885 downwards.
TCATGGAAGCATCAAATCAATCATGGGGATTTCCTGTTGTGGCACAGCGGAAACGAATTCAACTAGGAACCATGAGGCCGCAGGTTTGATTCCTGGCCTCACTCAGTGGGTTAAGGATCTGGTGTTGCCCTGAGCTGTGGTGTAGGTCGCTGACACTGCTCAGATCCTGCACTGCTATGGCTGTGGTGCAGGCCGGCAGCTGTAGCTCCAATTCAACCCCTAGCCTGGGAACTTACATATGCCATGGGTGTGGCCCTAAGAAAGCAAAAAAAATAAAAATAAAAATAAATAAATAAATAAATAAATAAATCATGGGAAAGCATAGCATCTAGAAAGTCCAGACTGATCATATGCACCTGGGGTCCTCAGAAACTGAAGGCCACAGGACTGACTGCAGATAAAGAATGGAGCCTCCATTATCTGGAGGTGAGCAGGAGCCAGCACAGAAGACTGAAGAGCAGGAGGCAGAAGCAGCAGGCGCCTGAACCAGGAGAGGCAGGTTTTTGCAAAAGACCCTGTCACACCCAAGGGCCACTGTCCCTCCGCCTAGGAAAGCTTCAAGGGCAGGATGGAGCCTTGCTAGGCACCATGGGGCCAGAACCAACCAGGGCAGGGCCATCCTGGGTGCTGCTGTGCAACCCTATAGACGTTTATGAATCAACAGCTCAATGTGGAGGCGAGCCAGAGTTCAGGACCCAGAGACGGTGGAGGGAGACACACTCCACCAGGTGCCAGGCTGCTCCAAGCCTCCGGCACCTTCCTCAATGAGGGGCGAAGACGACAGGATCCACACCTCTCACAGGGTGTCTGGAAGCATTACAGGAGACCAGGTAGGTCACCAGGTCACAGAGAACAGCAGGAGGTTGTCTTAGTCTTGCTTTCCAAGCATAGCGACTCCTATGTACCATGCTGGGCCAGGCTCGCTGCCTGGGGCTCTGGTACCCACAGAGGAAGGGAGGTGGTGCCCGCACTGACTCCCGCTGCTACCAGGACGGTACCTGTAAAAGCTGGGGGTTCTCCTGGCCCAGCTGTTGGAGCAGGGCAGGCAGCAGTGCCGGGTTCTGCTGAATCACCTGCCGCATGTTCTGGAACTGGGGCTGGTCCCGCAGGAATTCCAGGGGGTTCTCTCCTACTGACAGAAAGAAGGGATCTGGTCAGACACCACCCTGGGCTGAAGTGGGGGGATGGGGTGAGGCAGACGCCTCAAGGGCAGACACTCCACAGGCACACCTCCCAATCCACTCACCTGCTTCCGTAGGCGGCGGCTCTGATACTTGGCTTTCCTGGACAGAACCATGTTCTGGCTCGGGGCTCCCAGGAATTCCCTGTCAGGGATCCTATTTAGTTCAATGCACAGACTGCCAACTGCCTCCCTCCTGCGTGCTCAGCCCTGGCAGGAGACACGTGAGGCCTCCGCTCTGACCTCTGCAGGCCCACCCCACCACCCTTGTCCAGGGTCCTGCAGGAAACCTTTCCTGGCTGGAACCATAACCCATGGGCTTTGGAGGGCAGGTTCTGACCACCCATCAGGGCACTGACACCCGCATGCTCCCCGAGGACTCCCCAGCGGCTGCAGCCCCACCTCACCGTGAGCAGATACTCCACGGCTCGGTGGGGGTTGTTGTAGCTGGCTCTCAGGGCGGCCACGACCCGCTCCCGCTCATAGCCCATGGACGTGATCTCCGTCAGCATCGTCTCATACTCAGAGCCAGTCACTGTGGAAGGAGGAACAAGGGCTGGGTCACCAAGGAGTGGGAAGGGCAGCTCCCAGGCCCTCCCACACCCACACAAGGCCCAGCTGACGGCTGCGGCACCCAGTCATTTCTGCTCTGGGGACCACCCACCCACCTAGCGTGGAGGCCGCGTCTTCCTCTCGCCCGCTGCTACCTGAAGAGGGAACAGAGCTGCAAATTCAAGAGAGAGAAATCGGACCCTGGCTTCTGGCGGTGTGCCCTCCCCCAAGGTGTGTGGAACCACGGATGTGGGCGCTGAAATGTGCTGGGAGGACAGGGCTCAAGCTGAGGCTGCTGTTCCGTCTTACCCTGACACAGACTCCGGGGACGTCGCGGGGACCGATTCCTCTGATGGGCTCTTGTCCTCTCTGGCAGGAGGTGGGGGGTGGGACATGCCTGAGGCAGGGGCCGATGGGAAGGACATGGAAGACTCCGGGGCAGCAGTGGGTGAGGCCTCTGGGGGTACCGAGGTGACTGGGCTAGTTTTGGCCTGTGAAACCCAGAAAGAGGAGCAAGCATCAGGATCTCTATCTAGCCCCAACATCCCACCACAGCTTGGCCCCGCCCTATTCATGGCTAATCTCTCTCAGGCACCCAGGCTCTTCGGCAGCTCCCCAGCTAATCCACCCCTCCCCCCAATGAGCACACTTCACCCACCTTGGTCACCATGACAACCACAAAGTTCTTCTCATCAATTCGATAGTCCCTGATGGGGACATCGTCACTCAGGATCTTGCCAGCATAGATGAGTTTCTGTCCAGCCACAGGGAAGGCATCGCGACCCTTCTCAGCTTCTATCTTCTCCTTTAGTACCTTCACCTGGAGAAAGGGGTACACAATCATCACAAACCCCAAGATTCTCTCTTCCCTTCTAACTCGAGAGAAGAGGGGAGGCTACAAGCCCTAATTGCTGAGAAGCTAAGCTTCATAATCAAGCATCTTAGGCCATTCCACCATTCAATGGAATATTTATTGGACACTTCCACATGCCAGCTGCAGTTTTAGGCACTGAGAACACAGCAGAGAACAAAACTCAACAAAGTCTCTGTTTTTGTAGAAATGACGCTTACTTGGGAGAACATATATGTCAGGAAATGTAAATACACCGTAAGAAAAAGGAGCAATGGGAAGGTTCCTCACTCCATGCTGCTGACATTGGTTTTCAGTGGCAGAATCCTAAGTTTATAGTGCTACTGTAAATATACACGTGTCACAAGTTTAAAGCTTCATTATAACTGGGAAAAAGAATTACCGATAATCTCATTTTACATCTAAGAAAACAGAGACACAAAGAAGTTAACTAACTTGCCCAACGGCAAACAGGTTGATCAGAAAATCTGCTTCTTTGTCTACAAAAAGTGAACTTCAACATCTTCTTCATGGGATAAGTTGTGCAAATAATGCCAAATATGTATGTTAGTTATATTCTAAGTCTCTTCTCGGCTAAAAAGACACATAAGGTTTAGTCCGTAGGCTCACTTAAGGCAAACCTAAGCCATTTCTTGCTGTATGCCACTATGTCCAAGTTCCTTAACCCCTAAATTTCCACATCTGTAAAACAGGAAGACTGAGTTCCTAAATGACAAGCCTACTTTTGCAGATTTAGTAAGATAACACGAAAACGCTCAGCGACTGGTGAAGAACAAACACGGACCACTGAAACTCAGACCGTTTATTATCTTTATCGTCGTTGCTTGTCATCACCCGGCATCTCTTGGCCACTACTCCCAGATGCGGCCACCAACGTCCAGAGGAAACGCCTACAAAGCGGGGAACTAGGAGGCCCAGTCCCAGAGAGAGCAGCCCGACAGAGAATCTGAGCCTGCGGCTCCCGCGCCCCAGAAGGGCGCTGACATTGGAGCCGGGGCCTGGCAGGCGCCCCGGGGGTGGGGCTTTGCCCGGAGATCGACACTAGAGCGCCACTCGAGCCACCAGGGCCTGGCCTGGGGACCATCAGGAAATCTGGAAAAGTAGGGCAGTTTGGGAGAATGGGCAGGACCCGGCCCCGCGTCGTCTTCCCCGCCTCTCTTGTCGGGATCCCAGCCTCCCCACGAGCCCCCGGCACCCGTCGCTCCCGTTCCCAGGCTCCGGCCTGGTTCGCACCGTCTCATCAGGCTCCATGCGGATCTTGAAGGTCTGCTGCTGCAGCGTTTTGAGTGTGATGGTGACGGCCATGGTGGGGCCCGAGCGACGCGGCGGCCCCGGGTTCCTCACACAACATGCAACTCACGCCGCCGCCATCTTAGCGCCGAGCCGCGCAGCGCGCCGACAGCTTCCGGGGCAAGCGGTGCGCGCGCCGAACACTTGGACACGTGACATGCGCGCCCCCCCATGAGCATGCGCACGAGAGCGGCCTTGAGTCAGGCGTGCGCAGACCAACCTCTACTGAGCGGGCGAAGAGGGAGGTTTTCTCGCTTAACCGTCACGTGGCTTCCCGGGAGTGACGCCACGCCGGTTAGCGGTGACGTCATGAGGCCACAAAATGGCTCCTATGTCCCGTATCACGCCCATCAGTTTCATTTATCTGTTGACGTTTAACAAAAATCTCACATAGTTGTGATAGATATTTGTATTTCTACCGTAAAATCTTAGTTCATGTTTTTTTTTTTTTTTATGGCCGCATCCGCGGCATGTGGAGCTTCCCAGGCTAGGGGTCTAATCGGAGCTGTAGCCACTGGCCTGCGCCACAGCCACAGCAACGCAGGATCCGAGCCGCGTCTGCGACCTACACCACAGCTCAGGGCAACGCCGGATCCTTAACCCACTGAGCAAGGGCAGGGATCGAACCTGCAACCTCATGGTTCCTGGTCGGATTCGTTAACCACTGCGCCACGACGGGAAGTCCAGTTCATGGTTTTTTTTTTTTTTTTTTTTTTTTTTGTTCTTTCCAAATTAGTTTTATTCTGGTCTGGCCACCGTGACAGGGGGCTGTCCAACCCTGAAGAGAACTAGAGAGGATACTGAAAAGGTCACCAACAACTAAAAATGCGCAACACGTTTGGCTGTGGAAACGAGGACACAACCATTTTTAGCCTCATTCATTCTTGAGGGAAGAGCCGGATTTTTTGAATGAATTTATAGACCCAGTTCTAGTTCCTTGGTCTCCCACCTCTTGTTGCTCGTTCCTTAACCACCATGTTCACCCAACTATCTCCAACCTGACCCTGAGGTTTGTAACGAGGATGCAACTTCCAGAGCTTCCCTACACTGCATACAAAATTCTCTCCTTGCCCTGGATGTGCTAATCTTGATGTTGCCCAGAAGGGTGGGGCTGGGCCACAGGACACAGGAGTCAAGCGTGAAGGAGGCCTGTCCAAGTAGCAAGGAACTGAAGGGCTGATTGGTCAAAGTTCAGAAATTAGCTTTGGCCAACTGGATGGAGGTGATGGGCTTATCTTCCAGTTGAGGATGGACTCCCACCCTCTGCAAATCCTGCTTCAGAACCTCTTTTCGCCATTCCCATCCAAGTAGGACAATAATACAGTCACCTGCCACCTCATTCATTCCCCAACTGTAACCAGGTCCTGTTGTTTGTCCCTTCACTGCACACCCTGAGCTAAGAAGCTTGCACAAGAATAAGCCACATCTTCCCCTCAAGAGGTTCAGACCCCAACTTGGCCACTGAACACCATGGGTAAAGTTAGATACCACCTTCTGAAGTTGTTTTCTTGACTAATAAAGGGCATTTACAGCTTTTAACATGGCCTGGTATTAAAAATGTGTTGAGGAGTGCCCTGTCAGCTCATTAAGCTAAGGATGTGGCATTGTCACTGCAGTGGCTTGGGTCACTGCTGTAGTACAGGTTTGATCCCTAGCCCGGCAGGATCAGCATTTAAAAAAAAAAAAAGAAAAAGTAAATGTGTTTAGGAATTCCCATTGTGGCTCGGCAGGTTAAGGACCCAACTAATAACCATGAGGATGCAGGTTCAATCCCTGGCCTCACTCAGTGGGCTGAGAATCCGGTGTTGCTGTGAGCTGTGGCATACATCACAGACAGGCATAGGCTGGCAGCTGCAGCTCCCACTAGACCCCTAGCCTGGGAACTTTCACATGCTGCAGGTGCAGCCCTGAAGGGGGGGGGGGAGGAAATATATTTAAAACTTTTGCTTCATAGGTAATATGGACACATCTAGTCCAATATAAAACAGTTGGTATGAGACAGTGGCTACGGTGTGGGTTCAAATCCCTGTCCCATCTCAAACTAAATTCTGGGCCTCATCTCATGAAGCTGAAGTGTTACTAGAATCAAAACTCACCAGTCTGATGCAAGGACTCAATGAACTAATACAAGGGCCTTATAACCTTATGAGACAATTAGCCAACACCTTTAGTGGCTGAAAAAATGAGGCTCACTTAGGAGTCACTTCCCCCAGAAGGAAACACAGGAGGAAGACACAAAACTTAATTTAATAGAAATTTTGTTTGTAGTTCTTACATTCTCAGTATGAGCCGAGCTAGAACCCCCTGCCCCACTCAGAAGTGGCCCAGTCCTGGGGGCAGGGGAAAAGTGTGGGTGGGTGGGGGTCAGAGCTCAGGCCTTAGGAGCCCCATTCTTCCTCAGTGCTGGGGGGCCTGGGGTTGCCACCCTCTTCTCCCACCCCCCTCTGGGATCCAGGAAGGAGAGCAGATAGAATCTTGGGCCTGGGGCTTCTCCTCCACACCACAACTCACCCAGAGTCCCCAAATTGGAGGGGAACTAAAGGATCTGGGGAGAGAAGGGGATAGAAGAAAGCAAAGATGCCAATCAAGAAATATGAAGGCCAGGGTGAGGGCTGAAGGAGAATCAAAGACAAAACACCAGTTAAAAAATAGAAAAAAAGGGTGGGGGGAGGAGAGGGGGAGAACAAAACCAAATCCACCCCAAATCAGAACCCGCCTGGGAAAAAAAAAAAATCAAAGTTCTCCAGTCTCATAGAGACATTATTTGGCGCGGCCCGCTCTACGGCAAGCGCGCTCAGGCCTCAGTCCAGCCCTGGAGGCAGTGGAGTGGCCCCTACAGCTCATCCTTGGCCTGGCCAGCGGCAGCATCTTCCTCCTCTTCCTCCTCCTTCTCGTCCTCATCCTCCTCATCCTCGTCCTTATCTTCCTCCTCTTCCTTGTCTGTCTCCTCCTCTTCCTTGCGCTTCTTGTCCTCCTCCTCCTCCTTTAGCCTCTGCTCTTCGTCCTGTTTGTCCTTCATTTGCTTTTCTGCTGCCTGTGTACAAACCATATAGCTCAGAGCTTGATTCCCCTACCAGCCCTGCCCCTCCCCGCAAAAGCCCAGGACTGAACCCTGGTCCCACCTTGGTAACACCCCATGTCTCGTTGCCAAACTCCTCAGCATATGCCTCATCGTTGGTGATGAGGAAGTTGTCAAAGATGGTGCCAGACTTGACCTGTAGGGCCAGGGGATAGATGGGTGGTCAGAAGTGATACCTGTTTGGCCTTGCAAAGGTCTCCTGTCCATGTTCTCATAACCACTACACAAGCTTGCAGTTAAAAAACAAGCGACCTGGGTTCAAACCCCAGCCCTGCCATTTCCTGCTGATATGACCTTGGGCTGGTGATTTCACCTCTCTGCACCTGTTTCTTCTGTAAATGGACTCACTCCCTTCTTCAAATATTTCCTTAGTACCTAATATGTGCCAGGAACCATCCTAGGTGCAGAAAGTACATCAGTGGACAGACAGACCAAATTGCAATCCTTATGAACCTATTTTTCAAATGAGGTTATCTCAACACCTTCTAGATTGTTGGGGGAAATTAAATGAGTTAGTTAAAGTGGGTTCTGGAAAAAAAGACCAAAAGTTTTCCCTCCAAAAGCACCACTTCGGAGCCGCACCTCCCTTCACTCCTAGGTTGACGCTCAGCACTTGGGGTCCGCTAGGGATCCTCCTCTTCCCTCCTGGTCTCACCTGCCAGAGATCCAGGCCCAGCACAGCGAAGTTTTCATAGGCGTAGATGTTGCTATCAGGGGAATACTCAGGGTTGTCTATTTCTGGGTGGATCCAAGTGCCCTTGTAATCAGGGTTGTCGATCTGCCGGGGCTTCCACTCGCCCTGCAGAAGAAGGAAACTGTTGGGCTGGCGGAGACTGGTGCATTCCCCATGGTGCACTGCCCTGCTCAGAGCTCCAGGCTCACCTTGTATTCTGGGTTCTGAATCACTGGTGGTTCCCACTCTCCATCCATCTCTTCATCCCAATCCTCCGGCTTCTTAGCATCAGGGTCAGGAATGTGCTCAGGCTTGTCCCAGTCCTAAAGGAACACAGGGAGATTGGAAGTGGCCCAGTTGTCCTCCACACTCTTCACCTTGATGGGGGGGCCCCACCCAAGCACCAACCTCAGGTTTGGAGTCTGTAGGGTCATCGATTTTGGCTCGCTCGTCCCAGTCTTCAGGCTTCACAGCATCAGGATCCTTTATCTTCTTGGGTGGCAAGAAGTCCCAGTCATCCTCCAAGGAGCCTGACTCCACCTGGCTGTTGTCAATCTTCACCTCGTAAGTATTATCGGGCCGCACGATCAGTGTGTACAGGTGTGTGAATTCATCATCCTGATGAGAATGGGAGATGAGCAGCCCCGCCCACCAGGCTGGCCTCTGAGCCTCCCGTAACAGCCATTTGTCACCCGCCCCCAGACACACCTTACAACGGATATCCTTATTGATGAGCACGTTCTTGCCCTTGTAGTTGAAGATGACATGAACCTTCTTGGTGCCAGGGCCACAGATGTCCGGGCCTTGGTGAGAAGCAGGTGCAGTCAGAGTTAGAAGCTCCCCACCATTGAGCTCCAACCCCACCCCTTTACAAAAAGAAAACTTGATTCTTAAACTCCGGTCTACTAAAGCTCAAAACACAGAATTCAGATCTTATCTCTAAGGGACTAAGGGTGGAAACTTAAAAGGGAAAAATTAAGTGCTCGGAGAACTCAGTATCTTCACTTGTAGAATTGGAAAACAGCTACATACACATCACACGGACTATCAGCCTTAAAACAAAAATAAAGCAGAAAGTTAACTGTAACTATGCCCTCAGCTTCCCTTCCAAAGAAAAACCTAAACCATTTAACTGTTTTCTGTGCTCTCAAGACCAGTTTTCATGGGTTCTAAGGAACTCATGAGTTTCAGACTCCCTCTAACTAACCAGAGATCAGAACCAGGGTGGGGCCCCCTCACCAAACATGATGTTGTATTCCGAGTCTCCGTGCATGTCTGTCTGGTCCAAACCATCTGGAAACAGCTTCACGTAGCCACCCCCACAGTCGATGTTCTGCTCGTGTTTCACCGTGAACTGCACTACGAGCGTCTGACCCTTGTTGCTGAAGGGCTCAAATCTGGCCGACAGAGCGTAAAACCGGGCATCCTGGCTTGTCTGCAGCCCTAGCAAGGGACAGTAGTGAGGACAGGGCTCAGCCCAACCCCTGGAGTACACTAAGGATGGGAAATACAGACGACTCCCCCCTTCCTCCCCTTGCCCTGTTCCAACTATGTGATGAGTACGGGCTTCCTCCAGGAAGTCCTCCTTGATCTGAACGCCCACCCCTAAATTCTTACCTTTATCTTTCTCCTGGTCACCGTAGAATTTGCCGGAACTGAGAACAAATCTGCCAAAATCCGGTTTGTGTTTGGATTCAATCCAGCGATCAGTCCACCCGTCTAGGGGACCAGAAGAGCAGGTCAGCGCGGCCTTGCTCATCAATTCCCACCAGACATGTACCAGGAGCCACAAATTGCTAGGATCAAGTAAGGAGCAATTCTCTCCTCCGACCTCCCCTACCCTGGCCTCCAGTATGACATCTCTGACGGCTCAAGAGATCCTCGGGCGAACCCTAACTCCCACCGCGGAAGGCCGCTGCGCCCTCCACGCTCCCCAGGGACGGGAAGAAGGAAGGATCGCCTGCGGCTCTAATCCCTGAAGACTACCGTGTTGGCCCTCTGAGCAGTAATTACAGACGACACGCAGATACGGGCTGGGGGGGCAGCCACCTCGTTAGGACGGCCTCGAGGCGGGACTAAACGTTACCTCCGTCCAGAAACTGCTCCTTGAAGTAAACGGTGGGTTCAGCGGCGGCCAGGCCAAGAAGGCCGAGCAGCAGTGGGACTGGGAGCAGCATGGCGGGCCGAGGGGGCGGCGGCACGCGCTGGCCCTTTAAGTTACTGCTCCGGCAGCCGCTCTGCAGTACGGACGGACGCTAGCACCGGCCGCGAGCATTTATACCGGACCGCCTCTCAAACCAACCTGGTCCAGCCTCTTGGCCCTCCTCCCCAGCCATATGATTGGTCTGTGACTATAACCCTGCCTTTCTATTGGACCTTTGTCGGCTCAGCATGTTCGGCTGTGCCTCGGCACGCTGGGTTCCCAGATGGCCGATTTCTATTGGCCGCACCATTGGCCAATGAAGGTCGACCACGCGTTGTGGGGGACGCCCACCGGTGGAGTGGGGGCCTCGAGCCCTTCAGACCAGGTCATGTGACCAGACTTCGGCCCAACCCCGCCCTCGCCCGCGAGCCTTGCTTCACATCTAGGCGTTTAAAGAACGCGCGCAAGTGCAGGTGGCACCGCGCTGAATACGACCCTGGTCCAGCCTCGCCTTTGCCCTTCCCCTCTATGGGGCTGGGTGAGAAAGGTTTTCCTAGCCTTTTTCTATTCCGAGTTTGGGGAACCCCTCTAATTTGACCCTCTCTTTATCTTCCTCTCTCTCTATTCACCCTACCCTGCCCAAGAGGAGGCAGAGGGCACTGGGCCTTGGGGCTTCACTTCACCCCAGCGCTGGAGCCATGTAGGCCTGCGGGGATAGTGCCGGCTCTCTCCTCCGTGTGGCTCCTAGTGCCCTGGCAGCCTTGTCAAGACTGCTGCTGTGTGGAATGGGTCAAGTCACTTAGCCTCTCTGAGGTCACAGGAGCTCCGGAAAATCCAAGAGGAGCGATTCTGGCCAGCTGCTGCCTGGCAGAAGTGCTTTCAAACATGTTAGGGACGTCCTGGGACGAAAGGAAGGAAGCCCAGAAGGCTCAAAGATGTGACTAAGCTGTGGCTCTTTAGCGTTGCTCCCCTTATTGGAGCCTCTCCAATATATCCTTCACCCTCTCCTCAGCCAGTAGACTAAAAGTGGTCACTGCCTTGTGGTCTCCCACAAACGGCCCGCTTTTGCAATTAAACGGCTAAAGATGAGGGGGCAGGGGGTTCAGTTGCGGAGGGAGTAAAAGGGACAGATGGTGGGGAAGATAAGGTCCAAGGAAGGTGGGCAGGACCTCTGAGTCTAGAGCCTTCTGAAGCCAGAGGAACGTGACTGGCCGTGACTGACACCAGCTCCCTGCCCCTAGGCTGCAGGAAGGAGGAAGGAGAGCTGGGGGTTTCCCAAACTCTGAGCAAATAGGCCCTGGACCTGGGAAGTGGTAGGAGACTTCGGAAGGAGGGTAGGTGGGGATCCTGGCAAAAGTGTGGGTGTGCTTCCCCACTAGTGGTGGGAACTCAGGAAAGGGAGGAATGAGGGATCTTGGAGAAGTTGCGGTTCTGCTTTCCCTCCCTTCCACATGTGTCATGGACACGTGGTCTTGGTGCTTCCTGCCGGAAAGTGGACACTGTACCTGTTAACCTCACAATTGCCCAGTGTCTTCTGCAGTACCTGACAGAACAAGCTTAAAACCTACTTGATGCGTGACAGAAGAAACGAAAGGAAGATTCTTGCAGGAATTAAATGAACAAAAGTGGAGAGGGTGTTTTGAAGTTGAGGAGATTTCAAGGAAGTTCTTGTTGTAGCCCAGTGGGTTAAGAACCCGATTCACAGCCTGTGAGGATGAAGGTTCATTCCCTGGCCTTGCTCAGTGGATTAGGATCTGGCATTACCTCAAGCTGCGGTGAAGGTCACAGACATAGCTGGGATCCAGTGTTGCTGTGGCTATGGTATAGGCCAGCAGCTGCAGCTCCTATTCAATCTCTAGCTGGAAACTTCTACATGCCAGCAGTGGCAAAAAAAGAGAGAGAGACTTCGATAGGTGCATTTTTTTTTTTTTTGTCTTTTTGCCTTTTCTAAGGCCGCACCCACGGCATATGGAGGTTCCCAGGCTAGGGGTCTAACAGGAGCTGTAGCTGCCGGCCTTCGCCACAGCCACAGCAACGGGAGATCTGAGCCGCATCTGCAAACTACACCACAGCTCACGGCAACACCGGATCCTTAACCCACTGAGCAAGGTCAGGGATTGAACCCGCAACCTCATGGTTCCTAGTTGGATTCATTAACCACTGAGCCAGGACGGGAATTCCGATAGGTGCATTCTGAGTTTTTGTCAGGACCTCACTGAAGTTCCAGATAGGGGGATATTAGTAACCCCATTTTCCAGATTCAAATGACAATTATGACAGCTAAATGAGCAAATGCATACTGCCTAAAATAGCACCTAACATACAGTCCACACTCAAAAAAATTTTTTTTTCTTTTTAGGGCCACATCTGCATATGGAAGTTCCTAGGCTATTGGTTGAATCAGAGCTGCAGCTGCCGGCCTACACTACAGCCATAGCAACACCAGATCTAAGCTTCATTTGTAAGCTACGTTACAACCTTAACCCACTGAGTGAGGCCAGAGATTGAACCTTCATGGATACTAATTGGTTTGTAACCCTCTGAGCCACAGCAGGAACTCTCTGGTATTTTTATACTGTGTTGAAATAATGATTTGGACATTTTAGGTTCTGTAAATTCTTCAAATGAATTTCACCCCTCTTGTTTTTAACACTGCTACAAGAAAGTGTAAAGTTACGTTTGCATCTCAAATTATATCTGTATAAGTGAGCACTGATCTATGCTACAAATTATTTCCCTGACATTGGTCTTCTCAAAGCATCGGGGCAAAGTGGGGGGTGGAGAGGTCAGGCTCTGAGGTGTTTATAATTTCTCATACCATCTCCATCTTGCAGAATCTTGGACAAGGCATATCTCCCTCCAAGCCTCAGTTTTCACATCAGTGAAATGGGGATTATATTGGTATGTACATCATACAGTTTTGGGAAAATGAAATAGCAAACCTGAAGTACTTAGCACTGGCCTGAGTATGTGGGAGCCTGTCCATGCAGGTTAGCTGCTACCTTGACTCTTAATTCTTACTGAGTCCTTCTACCTCTGTAAATAGGGTTGGTCCCTACCCAGCCTCCCTTTGAACATTTCAAAGTAGTTAACATCAGCAGGATGACTGTGTCTGGAGCCAGCCGCCATCCACAGCCCTCTTGTGGGTTATAAAAGAATCCCCCAAGGGCGGAATGCTCTGAGGCCCAGAGAGGGGAAAGTTCAAGGTCGCAAAGCTTGCTGAAGGTGGGGCTGGAAGAAGCTTAAAGCAACACTATGACGAGTTCTCTGGTAGCCCAGTGGTTAAGGATCCAGCATTGTCACTGCTGTGGCGCAAGTTCGATCCCTGGCCCAGGAACTTCTGCTTGCCACAAACGTGGCCAACACCCCTGGGCCCCCCAATGCTGTGAGTCTGTGACTGACAGCATCAATCTGACCTTTTCGGTCAACCAGACACCACTAGTCCAGCTAGAACTGTGTCCATAATTCGCTCTGGAGTTCACGTGACACACTCAATATGGCGGTGTGCCGACCTGGCTACATGATCCGCCACACTCAAGATGGCGATAAACGCTCCGGGCGCAGGTTCCGGTTCCGGTTGCCCTGGCCGCCGGCAGGGACACGCCGTGCACACTGGGAGCAGCCATGGCCGACGGTCCGGTGGCGGAGGTGCTGCTGCGGCGTCTGGAGGCGGCTGATGGCGGCCTGGACAGCGCCGAGGTGGCAGCCGAGCTGGGCTTGGAACACCAGGCTGTGGTGGGCGCCGTGAAGAGCCTACAGGCGCTGGGCGAGGTGAGCCGGGCCCTTCATGCCGGGCCTCCTTGCTTTTGTATCTGCAGTTCCCTTGCCAGGGTGTCTCTGCCTCCAGGACAGTCTCTCTCAGGCTTGGTTGGGGGTAGTTGTATATGTGTCCAGCCCAGGGTGCGCAGGCAGGGAGTCAGGAACAAATGAGGGGCCGGACATTCCTACTTCAGTAAATGTCCATTGAGGATGAGAGGGTTGGGAGTATGATGGTGGACAAAAAAGACGCAGTTGCTGCCCTCATGGAGACTGCGGCCTAATGGATTGTGGTCTAAACTCAAGTGACGGGAGCGATGGATTGGAAGCACAGGGAATTCAGAGGTGACAGCTGAGCTGGCCTTGAGGATCAGGGAGAGCATCCCGAAAGAGGTGATAGCTAAGTCGGGTTTCTGCATTGAGGAGAAAAGCCATGGCACTTTAGGAATTGATAGGATAGAGAGGTAGGTGATGAAAGACACCAGCAGAGCCAGAATTTGCAAGGCCTTCTAGGTCTTTATCTCACAGGGGCCATGGCAGGGGCTGGAGCCACTCAGATGTTTGTACTGCCTACATCACTTTTGCCAAGGATTGGCAGGGGCAGGAATAGAGGTGAAGGGACAAAGGCAGAGGCTGCTACATCCTTAAAGTGGAGAATATGGTCCCCGATTGAAGGGAGGCAACTGGAATGGAGAAAGGATTCAAAAGAAAGAATGAAATGAGATTCATGACAAGGTAAGGGGAGCACAGATAAACCCTGGCCTTCTGATTTGGACAAATGAAGGGTGATGGAGCCAGAGAGAGGAAGGATGCTGAGAGACCTGTGGGTCACTGAGGAGGCTGGATCCATGTGGCTAGGACTGAGAAAACAGATCTCGGCTTTTTATTCAACAGGTGCATAATCAGTGCCACAAGGTCTCAGCTTTATTTATGATCCAGTCTTTGATGTAATTTTAGGATGATGGCACTGTTATTATCCCCATTTTGCAGATGTGTCAACTTCTAAGTGCTGGTCAGAATCTTGATCAGTGTCACTAGAAGGAATAATCAAACCTGGGTTTGAAATTTGGCACTCGGGCTATCAAGTCTGAGGTCCCCAGTGCAAAAAGGGATTGACAGCACATTGATTGAGGTGAAATTGACATCTCTGTAGTTTACAGATGGCAAAGTGGTCCCAATTTAAGGTAGTTCAGTCTAAGCATGATGATAATACCAATGATAGTAGTAATTATTGAAACATACACAGTATTTGCTGCATGCTAAGCTCTGTACATCCTTTCTGTGTGTTAATTTAGTTGCTCTTCAAAACAACTCTGAGGCAGAGTCCACTGTATTCTTCTCTCATGGATAATAAAAAACTGCTCAGAGAGGTTAAGCAACTTTCCTAATGTCACATAGCAAGTCAGGAACAGAGATAGGAATTAAAATGAAAGGGGATTTGGAAAACCTATGGTTTTCAAAATGAGACATCCTGGGGGGTGGGGGGATGCACTGAGGGTTTGGGATGGAAATGCTATAAAAATTGAGTTGTGATGATTTTTGTACATCTATAATTGTAATAAAATTCATTAAGTAATGGGGAAAAAAAATGAAAAGGAAGCTAGGCCCTTTGGGCCCCACCCAGCCTTGCTCCTTTCTGGGTGACCTAAACCAATTCTTTTCATGGAGCCTAAGGGGTATATCCTGTGTATAACATGGACCCCTGGGGTTCTTCTCTGACACTCTGGGTACTAAGATGTGGAGAGAAATCATTTCGCCTGAGACCTTAAAAATCTTTTCCAGGAGTTCCCTCATGGCTCAGCAGGTTAAGGATCCAGAGTCGTCACTGCTGTGGCATGGGATTTGATCCCTGGCCTGGGAACTTCCGCATGCCACGGGTGCAGCCAAAAAAAAAAAAAAAAAATTTCTAAGTTCAAAAGTGATGATTTGTTCTTTGCAGAGCAAAGGTAGCACCCTTAGAACTTTACCTCATTCTGGGAGATGTGAATTTTTTTTGTTTCCTTTAGGGCTGCACCTGTAGCATAAGAAAGTTCCCAGGCCAGGGGTCAAATCGGAGCTAGGGCCACAGCCACAGCAGCACCAGATCCAAACTATGTAACCTACACTGCAGTTCACAGAAACACTGGATCCGTAACCCACAGATCGAGGCCAGGGACTGAACCCACACCCTCATGAATACTAGTCAGGTTTTTAACCCATTGAGCCACAGTGGGAACTCCACGAATCGTTTTTATCATTATCCTTAAGTTACAAAAGATCAAATGAGGCTCAGCAAAGGGAGATCCACTTGGCTGAAAAGTGGTACATCTGGGATGTGAAGCTGACTCCAGAGGCTGTAAAACTGCATCCCCAGTGCTGTGTCAGGAGAGTGCCTGGATCTGGACCCTGTCCCTGCCCATGTCCCCTTGTTTTCCTTCAGATTATCGAGGCTGAGCTGCGCTCCACGAAGCGCTGGGAGCTTACCGGTGAGGGTGAGGAGATTGCCCGGGAGGGCAGCCATGAAGCCCGGGTGTTTCGCAGTGTCCCCCCGGAGGGCCTGCCCCAGAGTGAGCTCATGGTAGGGAACTAGGGAGGGGGCAGCAGGGGCTGGGGAGGTGAGGGCAGCCCTTGTATCCCCCCCACCTCACTGCAGCCTTGTTTCCCCAGCGTCTGCCGAGTGGCAAGGTGGGCTTCAGCAAGGCCATGTCCAACAAGTGGATCCGAGTGGACAAGAGTGCTGCTGATGGGCCCCGGGTGTTCCGTGTGGTGAGTCCCTGCAGGTGGGTGGTCAGGCAGGTGGGCCCCTGGCTCTCACGGCCCCTCATGTCCATCATTGTGGCAGGTGGACAGCGTGGAGGACGAGGTACAGCGGCGGCTCCAGCTGGTCCGGGGTGGGCAAGCCGAGAAGCTGGGAGAGAAGGAGAGGAGCGAGCTCAGGAAGAGGAAGCTGCTGACTGAAGTGTGAGTGGGTGCTACTCCCTGGCTCACTCCTGTGTCACCTGTGTGGCCCTGGTGCAGAGGTAGGGGATGGGGAGCCGTTCTGCCCAGACTGGGCCACAGGGCTATCAGTCCCCTCCCGGCTGCTGTCCACACTGTGGTTGTCAAGCACACGTGCCGGGCTCATGCCACCTCAGGGCCTTTGCCTGTGCTCTGCCTTCTGCCAAGAATGATCTTCCTGCTCTTCTTCAAGGCAAGTGCAGACGTCAGATCTCTGCTCATGTGTCACCTTAGAGAGGCCTACTTGACACCATTTCCTCCCTGTAAAAGTTCCTCGTTCCTGGTCTCCATCCTTATGCCGTGTGCAACTGCTTTACACTCCTAAGCACTGCCTAAAATTTATTGAATGCTAGGACCTGGACAGGTTGTGGGCTGCGCCCTCACAGGGCTCACGTCTCCTCTGAGCAGACGTGGCGCAATGGCATAGCAGTTATAAGAACACAGACTGGAGTGGGGCTGCCTGATTCAGGTCCCAGCTCTGACCTTGACCCAGTCACCTGATCTTTTCAGGCCTCTGTTTACTCATCTGTAAAATGGCCCCTTTCCACAAGTTTATGGGATGACCTTAGTGGAACAGAGCCTAGTGTAGAATAAATTCTCTAAAGCTGACCTATTATTATCACTCTTGGCTGTGTTCTTGGTGCCTTGAACTGGCTCTGGGAAACGGTTCGTTCTCAATAAATGTTTGTTGAATAAGTTTGTGAACCAAGGGATATAGATGGGGCCAAATAAGAGGATTTTAGAAGATGATAAGTGTCAGGAGGAAAATGCAGGAGAATGACTTGGTGGGTGACGTTGTGGTCAGAATCAGAGGGAGGTCAAGGGACACTTGGAGCAGGTGACAGCATTGTCCTCTCTCCTCCTCTCACCTCAGGACCCTGAAGACCTACTGGGTGAGCAAGGGCGGTGCCTTCAGCACCAGCATCTCCAAGCAGGAGACAGACCTGAGCCCAGAGATGATCTCCAGGTAAGGGGCAACCCCAAGGTTGGGGCTGCCAGTAGTGGGTTTTAGGTAGCCTCCTCCAGGCGCACATACCTGCCTTCGCCCCATAGCGGCTCCTGGCGGGACAGGCCCTTCAAGCCCTACAATTTCTCGGCCCATGGCGTCCTCCCCGAGTGCGGCCACCTGCACCCTCTGCTCAAGGTCCGCACCCAGTTCCGGCAGATCTTCCTGGAGATGGGGTGAGCATGGGGCTGGGGGTGGGGTCGGCCCGGCCGCTGGGCACAGGCAGGGCAATCAGGCCGCATCTCCCACCAGGTTCACCGAGATGCCGACCGACAATTACATTGAGAGCTCCTTCTGGAACTTTGATGCACTCTTCCAGCCCCAGCAGCACCCAGCACGCGACCAGCACGACACTTTCTTCCTGCGAGGTGGGAGGCCCCGCTGCCCCCTCAGAGGTGCCAGCGTCTTCAGTCTTAGTTCCAGTTTTTCTTTCTTCCGCGGTCCTCAGTACTCTGTGAAATTGGATGACTTTCCAAAATGGTTCTTACCTCCCCCAGCAGGAGGGTTGGTGAGGGTGTTGGATGCCCATTACCTGACCCAGAGCGATAAGTCATCGTCAACATCCTGGCATCCAGAGCTTACTGAGCTGTCACTGTCCTAATCTTCTCAGCAACTATAGGATGTAGGCTGTTAGCCCCCTTTTGCAGATGAGGAAACAGGCTCAGAGAAGGAACGTCACTTGCCCAGGGTCACAGCTTACAAGTGATGGAGCTGGGATTTAATGTGGCTTTTCACTAAAATTGTGTCACTGGAAGGGAATCAGAAGAACTTGCACATTTGTGCAGCATGTGGTCACTGAGTCCTGGGCACCAAAGTTTCTGTTAAACACCTGAGTCACTACCATGAATGAGACTGAAGTCCTTGCCCTGATGAGACCCGAATATCCTGGTGGGGAAAGATGTGCATTAAATCCTGATTAAGCTGTAATCACAGTGAAGCAAGATGGCAGTAAATGCAGTGAAGGAAACTGACATGGGGGTGGCAGTGGTGTGTTGTCAATTTAAAGTAAAGTCTTGGAGTTCCTGTCGTAGCTCAGTGGTTAACGAATCCGACTAGGAACGATGAGCTTGCAGGTTTGATCCCTGGCCTCGCTCAGTGGGTTAAGGATCCGGCGTTGCCGCGAGCTGTGGTGTAGGTTGCAGACGCGGCTCGGATCCCGCTTTGCTGTGGCTGTGGCGTCGGCAGGTGGCTACAGCTCCCATAAGACCCCTAGCCTGGGAACCTCACCCTAGAAAAAAATAGGTAGATAGATAGATAGATAGAAATAAAGACTTGGCAGAGTTCCTGCTGTAGTGCAGTGGGTTTAGAATCCAACTGTAGCACCTTGGGTCTCTGCAGAGGTGTGGGTTTGACCCCCAGCCTGGCAGTGGGTTAAAGGGTCTGGCATTCCAACAGCTGCCGCGGCTCTAATTGGATTTAATCCCTTTTCCAGGAATTTCCATATTCAGTGGGTGTGGCCATTAAGATAAATAACCAAATAAAGTCTTGCA
Organism: Catagonus wagneri; assembly: GCA_004024745.2. NCBI lineage: Eukaryota > Metazoa > Chordata > Mammalia > Artiodactyla > Tayassuidae > Catagonus > Catagonus wagneri. The sequence continues at coordinate 109,869 of PVHT021183506.1, read as the reverse complement.
AAGATTGAGGAGGTGAGGGAGGGAACTATATCTGGGGAAGGAAAGTTCTAGGCAAAGGGAATGGCCAATGCAAAGGCCCTGAGGCTGGCACGTGCCTGGTGTGCACACAAATCCGCAGGGAGGCCCTGTGACTGGAGGAAGTGATCAGTTAGGGGTGGAAGGAGACAGGATGGTGTGCGGCATCCTGAGACACAGAGAGGAACTTGGCTTTGGCTTTTTTCCCCCATGTGAGAGGAGAGCCATGGCAGGTTTGCTGTAGAGGTGTTCACTGGTGCCCTCTGGTGGCTGTGGGGGGTAAGACAGGCACACATCACTAGCTGTGTTTTCACTGCAGTGGCCATTTGAGAAATGCTCCCTGACTAACCAGATGTTTCTCTCTCCTACCCAGATCCGGCCCAGGCCCTGCAGCTCCCAATGGACTACGTCCATCGGGTCAAGCGGACCCACTCCCAGGGTGGCTACGGCTCACAGGGGTGAGGCAGGACCAGGACTTTGGGGTGTTGGTCTGGAGGGAGGCTGGGGGCTTGAGAACCGCATCGTGGAATTCCTGCATGTCCTCCTGAAGGTACAAGTACAACTGGAAACTGGACGAGGCTCGGAAAAACCTGCTGCGCACACACACCACGTCGGCCAGCGCCCGCGCCCTCTACCGCCTGGCGCAGAAGGTGTGGCAGGGCTTGGGCAGCTCGGGAGGCAAGCAGGGGGTGATCACGCTCACCTTCTTACCTACGTGTGGGCCGGGCCTGCCTGTCACCCCCAGAAGCCCTTCACACCAGCCAAGTACTTCTCCATCGATCGCGTGTTCCGGAACGAGACCCTGGACGCCACGCACCTGGCTGAGTTCCACCAGATCGAGGGCGTCGTGGCTGACCACGGCCTCACCCTGGGCCACCTCATGGGCGTCCTGCGGGAGTTCTTCACCAAGCTGGGTGAGCAGGTGGGCTTGGGTGGGCAGCGGGAGGATGCCTTAGTCATCGGCCTGACCCTCCACCCCTCTGTCCCGCCACCCCCCACCGCAGGCATCACTCAGCTGCGTTTCAAGCCGGCCTACAACCCCTATACCGAGCCCAGCATGGAGGTGTTCAGCTACCACCAAGGTCAGGGTAGAACCTGGAACTGCGGCCGGGAGGGAAGTCCCCCCACTGCTCAACCCAGGTCCCTGTCACTGTCAAGCCCACGTCCCATCTGCCCAGCTAACCGTCAGGCCCATACAAGCTGCCCCATCGTTCTTCTCCCTCCACAGGCCTGAAGAAGTGGGTGGAGGTTGGAAACTCCGGGGTCTTCCGCCCCGAGATGCTGCTGCCCATGGGGCTCCCCGAGAATGTGTCGGTCATTGCCTGGGGCCTCTCCCTAGAGCGGTGAGTACCCAAACCACTTAGGGGGTCTGGCTGCCTTACTCAGGTGACTTGCCAGGAATGGGGGCCTGCAGAGTTGCAGCGCCATCCATTCATTCATTTGACAAGCCCTTAGTAAGGACCTGCTGTGTGCTCTGTCTTGTACTGTGACACATCTCTGCTTCCATGAAGCTGGGGTGCTCATGGAACAAAGAAGATAATAATTAGTAAGATAAACGAAGTCAACAAATAAAGCCTAAAGTGTATCCCAAAGCAGCATGATAAAGGAGCTCCCTGGTGGCCTAATGGGTTAAGGGTCTGGCATTATCACTGCTGTGGCTTGAGTTTGATTCCTGGCCATGAAATTCCTGGCTCAAGTTTTTGTTTGTTTGCTTTTTGTTTTGTCTTTTCAGGGCCACATCCCCGGCATATGGAGGTTCCCAGGCTAGAGACCCAATGAGAGCTGTAGCTGCCAGCCTACACCACAGCCACAGCAATGTGGGATCCAAGCCGCATCTGCCACCTACACCTCAGCTCGCAGCAACACCAGATCCTTAACGCACTGAGCAAGGCCAGGGATCGAACCCACAACCTCACAGTTACTAATTGGATTCATTAACCACTGAGCCATGACAGGAAATCCTCCTGGCTCAAGTTTGATTCCATGCCTCTGGCGCTGGCAAAAAAACAAAAACCAAAGCAGCCTGATAGGGAAAACACAGCAAGGTGGGCTAAGGAGACTCTTGTCAGGGAAGGCCTCCTGGAGGAGGTGGCATCTCAGCAAATAGATTGATAAGCCATGAGAATATCTGGGGAAGGGCATTCCAGGCAGAGGGAACAGCCAGTGCAAAGGCCCTGAGGCTGGAGCGTGATGCTATGTTAGGAGAACACAGAGGAGGCCAGTGTGGCTGGAGGGAGGGAGGGAATGAAGGGGGAGAGCGAGAGGAGAAGAGGGTGGGAAGGTGACAGGGCACATCGTGCAAGGCCTTGTGGCTCCTGGGGAAGACCTGGGCTTTTACCCCGAGGAAGGTGGGAGCCCTCAGAGAGGTTCTGATCAGCAGAGAGCATGACCTGACCTTGTGTTAAACCATGTCCCCTCTCCGCACCCCCCCCAAGCCCGACGATGATCAAATACGGTATCAACAATATCCGGGAGCTGGTGGGCCACAAGGTGAACCTGCAGATGGTGTACGACAGTCCCCTGTGCCGCCTGGATGCCGAACAGGGGCCCCCTCCAACATAGGAGGCCGCGTGACATGAGCCACCTGGATAGGTCGCCTTCCCCAAGACCCTGCTGACCTTCGCATCCCTGCCAGTGACCCCCCATGAACTTACAAGGCCTCTGTGAGGCCATCCCCCTGCCCCTGGTATCTCTTCTTCCCCGTCAGCCCCAGGGTCCCAGGGACGGGGGAGTGGGTAGCAGGTTTGTTCTGTTGTCCACCTGTGAGGGTGGGCCTTGGGGAGCCCTGCAGGCCAGCCGCTGGCTAATAAAGTGGGCAGCTGCCTTTACCTGGTGCCTTTCCTTAGGGGTAGAAGGTTGTTGGAGCCCTGGGAGTGAGGCAAGGCAGGTTGGAGGTCTTGGACCCTTGGGACCTCCTGACCAGCCTGAGCCAGGTTCCCCCAGGGAAAACCAGCTCCAGCAAACATCTGTCAGTTTACCTACTGGTGCCAGGTCTCTTCTAGGTGAAAGGAACAGAGCCCACTACCCCAGCACAAGGGGCATTTAGGAAGGGGAGGCCAAGGCAGGTGTCAGGCCCCAGGAGCCAGAATTCACTAACCGGGAGCCAAGCATCGGTGGGCATGGGGCATACATATAGCAAGGTAAGCCTTAAGGGTAAGCTGCCCTTTTTTTTTTTTTTTTAAAGAGCAGCTTTAGGTTGATAGCAAAATTGAGTGGAAGGTAAAGAGACTGCCCACATACCCCCTGCCTTGACATATCATAATCACTCAAGGTCCGTAGTTTACATTACTTGTTGACTCCCTGTGTTGTACATGCATTTGGACAAACGTATGATGACATGGATTTGTTATTGTGGTGTCATAGTATATTTTTAGTGTCCTAAAATTCTTCTGTGCTCCGCTCGTTCATCCCTTTCTCCTCCTGAAAAGCTACTTTTTTTGCGGGTGGGGGTTACTCTTTGAAAGAAAAGTTCTCATGGAGTTCCCACTGTGGCACAGTGGGTTAAGGATCTTGTGTTGCCACTGCTGTGGCGTAGGTCACAGCTGCAGCTCAGATTCGATCCCTGGCCTGGGGAATCTCCATATGCTTTGAGTGAAGCCAAAAAGGAAAAAAAAATTTTCTCATAAGAATTTCAAGTGAGCCCAGAATAAGAGAGAGAAATAAATAGGATAAAGCTCCACGAACCCTCCACTTATGTGAACTGTGAGCTGGATCTAACCCCTATTTCTTCTTTTGTATTCTTTTTTAGGGTTGCATGTGTAGCATACGAAGTTCCCAGGCTAGAGATCGAATCAGAGCTGTAGCTGCCAGCCTACACCACAGCCACAGCAATGCCAGATCTGAGTTGTATCTGCCACCTACACCACAGCTCACGGCAATGCTGGATCCACAACCCACTGAGCGAGGCCAGGGATCGAACCCTCATCCTCATGGATACTAGTCAGATTTGTTCCCACTGAGCCACAGTGGGAACATCTCACACCTGTTTCTGTGGGAATATCTCAAAGCAATCTTAAGCACCATGTCGCTCACCCCACATCTGAAGGGGCAGTGCGCTTTTGGAAGCATAGACTGTTTCTTATGTAACCATGAAGCCACTCTTAGATGTAGTGCGGTTGGCAGTCAGCTGAGACCATGGGTTTTGCTGGTCCCCGAGCCTATGGGCACCAGTCTTCCAAGGGCTCTTCACTCAGATCTTTTTTTAAATTTCAAATTAAATAATCCAGTCATGCACAAAAATATTCATTCACACAATAAATGCACTTCAAGTGCCAGCAGTGTTCATGAGCTGAAGACTCAGCAATGGCAAACCTGGCTCAGGTCCCTGCCTCCAGCAGCTGACGTTGAGGGGTGGGGAGGCGTGAGAGGCATGAACGGGTAAATACAGAAGAGGAAGGTGGGTAGAACCCTTTAAAAAGTAAAGCCTGGTGAGGGTGAAGCATATATAAAGCTTAATAAAGCAACACCCAAGAATCTGCCCCTATTTCATTCAAATCTGAACATAAATTACATTTGCTTTGTATCCTTTTTTTTTTCTGTCTTTTTATGGTTGCACTCACAGCATATGGAGGTTCCTAGCCTAGGGGTACAGTTGGAGCTGTAGCTGCTGGCCTACACCACAGCCACAGCAGCACGGGATCTGAGCTGCATCTGCGACCTAAACCACAGGTCACAGCAATGCTGGATTCCCCAACCCCCTGAGTGAGGTCAGGGACCACACCTGCGTCCTTATGGATACTGGTCAGGTTCATTAACCACTGAGTTACGATGGGAATGCCTTTTTTTTTTTTTTAATGGCCACACCTGCAGCATATGGAAGTTCCCAGACTAGGGGTCGAATCAGAGCTGCAGTTGCTGGCCTACACCACAGCCACAGCAACGCAGGATCCAAGCCACATCGGTGACCTACATCACAGCCCACGGCAACGCCAGATCCTTAGCCCACTGAGCAAGGCAAGGGATTGAATCTGTATCCTCATGAATACTAGTCAGGTTCATTACCATTGAGCCAAAATGGGAACTCCTGGATCTTTCACTTTTTAGGGCTCTGTGACTAATGAGTGGTTTGAAGATCCTATGGGTTTGTCCTAGTTTCTTTTGCCCCCACCCGCAAAGTCGTTCCCTCCTGAATTTAATATTTATTGTTCTCATGTGTTTTTAAACCTTTGGAGTTCCCATTGCGGTTCAGCAGTAATGAACCCTACTAGTATCCACAAGGATGCAGGTTTGGTCCCTGGCCCTGCCCAGTGGGTTAAGGATCTGGTGTTGCTGTGAGCTGTGGTGTAGGTCCCAGCTGTGGCTTGGATCCCGAGTTTCTGTGGCTGTAGCGTAGACCGACAGCTGCAACTCCAATTCAACCCTAGCCTCAGAACTTCCATATGTTGCAGGTGCTGCCCTAAAAAGGGGAAAAAAAAGTATAGTTTCATTTTGCATATTTTCAAAAGTTACATAAACCAGGGAGAGCCCCAACAGCTCATCGGATTCAGGATCTGGTGTAACTGCTGTGGCTCAGCTTGCTGCTGTGGCACAGGTTCAAACCCTGGCCTGGGAATTTCCACATGCTGCAGGTGCAGCCAAAAAAGAAAAGTTACACAGAGTAGGGCTCCATAAAAGTCATCCTGCATCTTGTGTATTCCCTGTTTTTGGTTTGGTGTGTGTTTGTGTGTGCATGTTTAAAAAGAAGTCTAAGATTTTTCTCCGTAGATAATTCTCAAGTCTTCAAATTTGATGCAGCAGGAAGATGTGTTTTGTTGAACTTGTAGCTTTGCCATGGGATATTGTTAGCTACTGTTTGTTACACTCTTAACGTTCCACACATTTATCCCTGAAACCCTCAAAATAGTCTCAAGTCTTAGATTTTATATTTGGATAATAGACAAAGATAGGTTTTGAGAGTGAATGGCAGTTTTATGATCACCCGCACTGGTAAGAGACAACCCAGATTCAAACCCACCTTCTCCAGAATGTAGGTGTCAAGGTGTGTGGTCAGGGACAGCCCTGCACAGACTTGGATCGACCTAGGCAGATTCCCACTGTCTCCCTCTCAGACCCGGGGGAAATTCCACCTCCTCCCCAGTCGGTCAGAACAAAGGCCCAGCCCCTGCCCAGCTCTTCATCCTTCACCCACCGCCTCTCCCAAATCCTGCGCTCCCCACCAGACCCGGTTGCGCCTCAAACACTGAGCTTGCTTGGACCTAAAGGCTTTGCTGTCGCGGTTGCAAATCGTTTGCTCGTTTTTTTAAATTGGGTTTTCTGAGTTGCAAAGACGTTTGTAGATGCTGGATACAAGTTGTTAAATATCTCCCCCCAGTCTGTGGCTCCTCGTGTGCCAATTATTGTTGTCATTACTAATTCGTTATCGTTATTACTGCCATTGTTAGTAAGGGGCATGGGCCCAATTCCATAAGGGCCAGCCGTGCCATGCGTTCCAAGAACTTCCGGTTTTGGAGCGTAGGTAACTCATTCAACGGGCTAACTGCATAAACTTTCACTGAGGGCAGTAGGTCGTAATCAAGAGACGACAGAGGTCAGAATTTTTTATTGGAAAGACTTGGGGGGGCAGAGCCGATGAACTGAAACGTAAAAAAGGAACGCAGGGTCCCTGGGAATCCCTCACCTTGGGCCTTGGAACATCACACATGCGCACGCGCGCGCACAGAGACCGCCCGCTCCTCAGACTGTGCCGGCTGCGCGCGCAACCCCTGGACAGCGCAACTGCCGCCTAACGGCCGCCCCTGCCCGCTGCGCGCGCAAGTTCCTAGAAAGGGGCGGGGCCGAGAGTGCGTGTCGCCGCGGGAGCGTGCGGGCGGGGCGTCCCGGGGTCTGGGCCAGCGCCGGCGCGTGCGCAGAGGGCGCGGATTAGAAGGCGGGAAAAGACGGGATGGAGCGACAGGGAGTATGCTGCGTTTGTTTCCTTCACGTGGGCGGCGGGCAGACGAGCAGAGTAGTGCAACGATCTTGGGCTTCCCCGACGAACCCGAGCTCGGCCGCTTCCCTCCTGACGTCGGGGCTTCTCCTTGGTCGGCTGGGCCTCGATCTTCTGACTGACCGGCCGGGCACTGACTAACGGCCTGACTGTGTGACTGACCTGCTGACGCCCCGGGCCAGAAGGACTGACCCCCACACATGGCGCGTGGCAGGAGTAGGGGCTAGAGAGACCCAGACACCCACACGCCGACCTCATTTCTTTTCCATTCTTTTTTCCTACCTCTTCTCCCTTCTTGAAGGACTGGAGCCGCCTCACAGACCAGTTAGGCGCCCAGATCCCCCAGCGCCCCATCCAGACCCCCTGCCCTCACTCCGGCCCCCCAGGTCTCCCCGCCCCAGCCCTCCTGTGCTCCAGGCACAGGGTCCCCCTAACCCACGCCCCCACCCTCATGGTGCCCCCCCCAACTCCACGTTTCTCCTGCGTGTCTCCACAGTGGTACACAGAGGTGCCCAGGGTTGAAGGGGCGGGAGGAGGGGGATCTGACCACTTCCTCCCTTTCCTCCCTTCCTCGTTCGACTTCGACTTCTCAAGTGCTGGCTGTGCTCACAGGTGGACACGCCCCACGTAGGGTGCAAGGACCAGGAGCCACAGCTGTTGGGGGAGAACAAGGAGCAGCTGCAGGGCGAGGAGAGCCGTGAAGAGGAGGCTTGGCGAGGGCCATCTAGGTGAGGAAGAACCCTGCCTAATGGGTCCCAACAGACCCCTGAGTCCTCTTTCACCCTTTTCTTCCACAAGACCCTACCAGCGTCTGTCAACAAATGCGCATTTGTAACACATACTTGTCCAGCATCTCTCATGGGCCTGGGATGAGAGCACTGGGAACACAGCAGTGAGCTGACATTCTAGGAGACAGTCTGTAACTTCAGGAATATATAGTGGTCAGGGGATGCTAAGTGCTATGGGGAAAAAATAGGGAGTGACTGGTGGCCAGTTTAGATCAAAGGGTCAAGGAAGGCTTTGAAGGAGGTGACAAGCGAACCTTGAGGGTAGGGAGAACTATGCTCCAGGCAGAGAAGCAGCAGCTGCAAAGGCCTGAGTGAGAGCTGTGCTGGAAAAGCACGAGTAAGAGGGAGATGGTAAGATACAGTCAGACAGGTAATGGGACTTTGGATGATAAGTGCCCATTAAAAGATGTGAAATAGGGGAGTCACTGGAAGTTTCTAGTATGAGGACTATTGTTAATAAAGTTTTATTGGAATGGTTGCTTCTGCAGAGGTGAATTGTTGCAGCTGTAACCACATGGCCTGCAAAGCTGAAAAAGATTTCCTATCTGGCCCTTTATACAGGTTTGTAGAGATCTGGATTAATAGGCACCCTCTGGCTGCCGTGTAGAGACTAGATTATTGAAGGCAGGTTTGGAAGCAGAGAGACCAGTGATGAAGCAATTAGGATAATTTAGGTGCTAGATGACTGACCTGACCCAGGTGGATCCATGGAGGTGATGAGAACTGGTCAGATTCTAGACAGATTTTAAAAGATAGAACAGAAATTGCCAGTGGATTCAGTGTTGGAATGAGAAAGAGCAGTGTCAGGGATGATTTTAAAATGGTATTTTTGAGAGTTCTCATTGTGGCTCAGCGGTAACGAGTCTGACTAGTATCCATGAGGATTGTTCAATCCCTGGCCTTGCTCAGTGGGTTAAGGATCTGGCGTTTCCGTGAGCTGTGGTGTAGGTCACAGACATGACTCGGATCTGGCATTGCTGTGGCATAGGCCGGTGGCTATAGCTCAATTTGACCCATAGCCTGGGAACTTCCATATGCCATGGGTGCAGCCCTAAAAAGCCATTAAAAAAAAAAAAACGTGGAGTTCCTGTCATAGCTCAGTAGTTAACAAACCTAAGATCCATGAGGACTCGGGTTCAATCCGTGGCCACTCTCAGTGGGTTTAAGATCCAGCGTTGCCGTGAGCTGTGGTGTAGGTTACAGATACGCCTCAGATCTGGCATTGCTGTGGCTCTGGTGTAGGTCAGCAGCTATAGCTCTGATTTGACCCCTAGCCTGGGAACCTCCATATGCCTCGGGTGTGGCCCTAAAAAGACAAAAGACCAAAAAAAAAATGATGTTTTTGGAGTTCTCTTGTGGCTCAGCAGGTTAAGGATCTGGCATTGTCACTGCAGCAGCTTGGATTGCTGCTGTGGTGTGGGTTTGATCCCTGGCCCAAGAACTTCCATATGCCGTAAGCATGGCCAAAAAAAAAAAAGGAAAGGGAATTCCCGTATTGGTGCAGAGGAAGCGAATCTGACTGGGAACCATGGGGTTGCGGGTTTGATCCCTGACCTTGTTCATTGGGTTAAGGAGCTGGTGTTACCGTGAGCTGTGGTGTGAGTCGCAGATGTGGCTCGGATCCTGCGTTGCTATGGCTATGGTGTATGCCGGCAGCTGTAGCTCCAATTGGACCCCTAGCTTGGGAACCTTCATATGCCATAGGTGTGGCCCTAAACAGCAAAAAAAAACAAAAAAAATAGTTTTTGTTTTGCACATTTATTCACCAGATATATATCAGGTGTCTCCTTTGTCTTGACACTGTTTAAAATGCTGGGGATACAATAATGAACAAGTTAGAATTCCTGCCTTCTTGGATCTTTCATTCACTTAGTAATGCATAGCATTAAGTTTCCTCCATATCTTTTCATGGCTTAATAGCTAATTTCTTTTTAGTGCTGAATAATATTCCATGTACCATGTGGTAAATTTATACAATGTACCACCATTTATCTGTTCACCTATTGAAGAGCATCTTGGTTACTTCCAAGTTTAGTAATTATGAATAAAGTTGCTATAAACATTCATGTGCAGGTTTTGTGTAAATTTTTAACTTTGGGAAAATAGCAAGGAGCACAATTGCTAGGTCATATGGTATGAGGATGTTTTGTTTCATAAGAAACTGCTAAAATGTCTTCCAAAGTGGCTGAACTGGAGTTCCCATCATGGGTCAGTGGTTAATGAACCCAACTGGTATCCATGAGGACTCGGGTTCGATCCCTGGCCATGCTCAGTGGGTTAAGGATCCCACGAGCTGTGGTGTAGGTCACAGACGTGGCTCAGATCCTGCATTGCTGTGGCTGTCGTGTAGGCAGGCAGCTGCAGCTCTGATTCAACCCCTAGCCTCGTGGATACTAGTTGGGTTTGTTAACCACTAAGGCACAACAGGAACTCCCGAACGTCTTTTTTTTTTTTTTTTCATTTATAATGATTTTTATTTTTTCCATTATAGCTGGTTTACAGTGTTCTGTCAATTTTCTACTGTACAACAAGGTGACCCAGTCACATATACGTGTATACATTCTTTTTTCTCGCATTATCATGTTCCATCATAAGTGACGACATAGTTCCCATTACTTTACAGCAGGATCTCATTGCTTAGCCATTCCAAAGGCAATAGCTTGCATCTATTAACCCCCAATTCCCAGTCCATCCCACTCCTTCCCTCTCCCCCTTGGCAACCACAAGTCTGTTCTCCATGTTCATGAGTTTCTTTTCTGTGGAAAAGTTCATTTGTGCCTTATATTAGTAGGTGATATCATATGGTATTTGTCTTTCTCTTTCTGACTTACTTCACTAGTATAAGAGTCTCTAGTTCCATCCATGTTGCTGCAAATTGCATTATTTTGTTCTTTTTATGGCTGAGTAGTATTCCATTGTGTACATATACCACATCTTCCTAATCCAATTATCTGTCAATGGACATTTGGGTTGTTTCCATGTCTTGGCTATTGTAAATAGTTCTGCAGTGAACATGCATGTACATATGTCTTTTTCAAGGAAAGTTTTGTCCGGATATATGCCCAAGAGTGGGATTGCTGGGTCATATGGTAGTTCTATATATAGTTTTCTAAGGTACCTCCATACTGTTTTCCATAGTGGTTGTACCAGTTTACATTCCCACCAACAGTGCAGGAGGGTTCCCTTTTTTCCACACCCTTTTCCAGCATTTGTTATTCATGGACTTATTTAATGATGGCCATTCTGACTGGGGTGAGGTGGTAGGTACCTCATGGTAGTTTTGATTTGCATTTCTCTAATCATCAGTGATGTTGAGCATTTTTTCAAGTGCTTGTTGGCCATCTGTATATCTTCTTTGGAGAAATGTCTATTCGGGTCTTTTGCTTGTTTTTCTATTTGGTTGTTGGCTTTTTTGCTGTCGAGTTGTATAAGTTGTTTGTATATTTTAGAGATTAAGCCCTTGTCTGTTGCATTGTTTGAAACTATTTTCTCCCATTCTGTAAGTTGTCTTTTTTTTTTTTTTACGGTTTCCTTTGCTGTGCAAAAGCTTGTCAGTTTGATTTATTTTTGTTTTTTTTTTGTCTTTTTGTCTTTTATCTAGAGCCATACCCGCAGCATGTGGAGGTTCCCAGGCTAGGGGTCTAACAGGAACTGTAGCTGCCGGCTTTCGCCACAGCCACAGCAATGCGGGATCCGAGCCGCATCTGCAACCTACACCACAGCTCACGGCAATGCCGGATCCTTAACCCACTGAGCAAGGCCAGGGATCGAACCCGCAACCTCATGGTTCTTAGTCGGATTCGTAAACACTGAGCCACGAAGGGAACTCCTATTTTTGCTTTTATTTCTGTTGCTTTGGGAGACTGACCTGAGAAAGCATTTTGTAAGGTTGACATCAGAGAATGTTTTGTCTATGTTCTCTTCTAGGAGTTTATTTTTTTTAGGGCCACACCCACGGCGTATGGAGGTTCCAGGCTAGGGGTCAAATTGGAGCTACAGCTGCCGGCCTATGCCAGAGCCGCAGCAATGCCAGATCCGAGCTGCGTCTGCTACCTACACCGTAGCTCACGGCAACACTGGATCTAACGATCCAGCAAGGCCAGGGATCGAACCCGCAACCTCATGGTTCCTAGTTGGATTCGTTAACCGCTGTGTCACAACGGGAACTCCTAGGAGTTTAATGATATCTTGTCTTCCGTTTAAGTGTTTAAGCCATTTTGAGTTTATTTTTGTACGTGGTATGAGAGTGTGTTCCAGTTTCATTGATTTACATGTAGCTGTCCAGTTTTCCCAGCACCACTTGCTGAAAAGACTTTTTCCCATTTTATATTCCTGCCTCCTTTGTTAAAGATTAATTGACTGTAGGTATCTGGGTTTATTTCTGGGTTCTCTATTCTGTTCCATTGGTCTGTACACACCTGAAGTCTTTGTAATATTGCCTGAAGTCTGGGAGAGTTATGCCTCCTGCTTGGTTTTTGTAGCTCAGGATTGCTTTGGCAATTCTGGGTCTTTAATGGTTCCACGTAAATTTTTGGATTGTTTGTTCTAGTTCTGTGAAAAATGTCATGGGTAATTTGATAGGGATTGCATTGACTCTGTAGATTGCTTTGGGTAGTATGGCCATTTTTAAGATATTAATTTTTCCAACCCAGGCGCATAGAATATCTTCCATTTCTTTGAATCCTCTTTAATTTCCTTGACTAATGTTTTATAGTTCTCAGCATATAAGTCTCTCACCTCCTTGGTCAGGTTTATTCCTAGGTATTTGATTTTTTGAGGTGCAATTTTAAAAGGTATTGTATTTTTGTATTCCTTTTCTGATATTTCATTGTTAGTATACAGAAATGTGTCTGATTTCTGAATCTTAATCTTGTATCCTGCTACTTTGCTGAATTTGTTGATCAGTTCAACTATTTTTTGAGTCAAGTCGTTAGGGTTTTCTGTGTAAAGTATCATGTCATCTGCATACAGTGACAATTTTACCTCTTCTCTTCCAATTTGGATACCTTTTATTTCTTTCGTTTGTCTGTTTGCTGTGGCTAGGACTTCCAATACTATGTTAAATAACAGTGGTGAGAGTGGACATCCTTGTCTTGTTCCAGATTTTAGTGGGAAGGCTTTCAGCTTTTCTCCATTGAGTATTATATCGGCTGTGTGTTTCTCGTAAATGGCTTTAATTATGTTAAGGTATGTTCCCTCTATATCCACTTTGGTAAGAGTTTTTATCATGAATGGATGTTGGACTTTGTCAAATGCTTTTTCAGCATCTATTGAGATGGTCATGTGGTTTTTGACTTTTCTTTTATTAATGGGGTGTATGATGTTGATTGATTTGCATATGTTGAAACTGAACGTCTTTTCATATGCATATTTTCCATCTGTATATCTTTTGGTGAGGTGTCTGTTCAGACCTTTTGCCTGTTTTTTTTTGTTTGTTTGTTTGTATTTGTCTTTTAGGCTTATCTAGGGCTGCACCCGCATATGGAGGTTCCCAGGCTAGGGGTCTAACAGGAGCTGTAGCTGCCAGCCTTTGCCACAGCCACAGCAACGCGAGATCTGAGCCGTGTCTGCAACCTACATCACAGCTCACAGCAACACCAGATCCTTAACCCACTGAGCAAGGCCAGGGATCGAACCCACAACCTCATGTTCCTAGTCGGATTCGTTAACCACTGAGCCATGACCGGAACTCCGACCTTTTGCGTGTTTTTAAGCTGGATTGTTTCTTTTCTTTTCTTTGTCTTTTTGCCTTTTCTAGGGCCGCACCCATGACATATGGAGATTCCCAGGCTAGGGGTCTAATTGGAGCTGTAGCTGCTGGCCTACGCCACATCCACAGCAACGTGGGATCCAAGCCGCATCTGCAACCTACACCACAGCTCACAGCAACACCGGATCCTTAACCCACTGAGCAAGGCCAGGATCGAACCCACAACCTCGTGGTTCCTAGTCAGATTCGTTAACCACTGAGCTACGATGGGAACTCCTGGATTGTTTATTTTCTAATTGCTGAGTTTTAAGGGTCCTTGTGTATCAGTTATTTCTGTGTTTTGCAAAGATTTGCTTCCAGTCTGCGGCTTGTCTTTTCATTCTCTTAACTGTGTCTTGCAGACAGAGGTTTTAAATTGTAATGAAGTCCAACTAAATAGTTTTTTCTTTTGATATTGTGTCTAAAATCACCACCAACCTAAAGACATCTAGATTTTCTCCTATGATATCTTCTAGGAGTTTTACAGCTTTGTGTTTTACATTTAGGGCTATGGCATCTATTTTGAATTTTTCTGAAAAGTGCAAGGTCCGTGTCTTCACCTTTCTTTTTTGTATGTGGAAGTCCAGTTGTTCCAGCATCATTTGTTGAAAAGACTCTCCTTTCTCCACTGAATTTCCTTTGTTCTTTTGTCAAAAATAAGTTGACTATATACGTGTGGTTCTATTTATGGGCTCTCTATTCTATTCCATTGATCTATCATCTGTTCTTTCACCAGTATCACACTATCTGGATCACTGTAGCTTTACAGTAAGTCTTGAAATCAAGTGGTATCTGTCCTTCAGCTTTGTTCTTCTTCAGTATTGTGTTGGCTATCCTGGTCAATTGCCAACCTGACTTTCTAGAAGATAGATCATTTTTTTTTTTTAATGTGATTTCAACTGGTGGCAAGTGCTGTGAAGAAACAAAGCAGAGAAGGAGCAACTTGAGTGACAGGAAGTTTAGAGTAGTTGGAGATCTCTAAAGAGGATCACATGAAAAGGAGCCAGTCAGGAGGCACCCAGGGAAACACTCCAGGCAGAGGGAGCTGCAAGTACAAAGCCCCTGAGGCAGGAGCAGGCTTGTTGTGCTCACAGAACAGCAGGAAGGCCAGTGTGTCAGGCATTGTGATTGGCATACCCCGGGTACACTGAACCAACACGCTCACACCCTCCTGTGTGCTTCCACCTGATGGGAAAGGCATATATTGAACAAATACTGACACAGAAGAAGTCGGGGTCTGGGAAAACTTTCCCCAGTGGGCAGACAGCCCCAAATGAGGAACCAGAGACAGTGCTCTTGAAGAGGCAATGCTGAATCAGAAGGTGAGGGAGGGTCAGTGCTGAGTGAATGCAAGGATGGAGGGAGGAACTGAGAGAAGAACTCATGCAGAGCCCCTTGCATGGGCTTCAGGGAGCTCAAGGCAGGCCAGTGTGGCTGGGCAGGGGCAAGAGGAGGGCTTGGCATAGGCCAGGTCACAGGGCATTTTATTGGCTATGGACTTGATCCTGAGGGTTTTTTTTTTTTTTTTTTGGTAAGAGCTTTATTGAGATGTAGTTCTAATACCATACAATTCACCTACCTAAAATATACAATTCAGTTGTTATCAGTAAATTCACAGAGCTGTGCAACCATCACCCCAATCAACTTTATAACATTTTCACTGCCCTGAAAAGAATCCTTCCACCCCTTACCATCACCTCCCAGTCCCTGTGTCCTTCCAAGTCCCTGGCAACCACAACTATACTTTCTGTCTCTACAGATTTGCCTCTGCTGGATATTTCATATACATGAAGTCACAATTATGTGGTCCTTTGTGACTGGCTTCTTTCACTGAGTGTAATGTTCTCAGTGTTCGCCCCTGTTGTAGCATGTGTCAGAACTGCATTTCTCTGTGTGGCTGAATAATATTCCATATTATGGATCTACCACATTTTATATATCCATTCATCAGCTGATGGAAATTCAGCTTGCTTCTGCTCTTTGGCTCTTGTGAATAACGCTGCCGTGAACATCCATGTACAAGTCTTCATTTCTCTTGGCTAGATACCTAGGAGGGGAGTGGCTGGGTCAGAGAAGTGATATGCCTGGGTTCTGGTAATAAAAAGACACCAGCTGCTTTGTGGAGAATGGATGGCAGGGGGCACGAGTGGACGTGGAAGAGATAAGTGGGAGGCTTCTGCAGGGGTTGCTGCATTTAGAAGGGCAGATGCAGAGACGATGAGGGAGGTCATTTAGTGAGGCATGAGGAAGGGGATGAGCCAAGGATGCCTCCCGGCTGTGGTGTGCTTGAGTGGTCTCCTACCAGCAAGAGCCAGTTCTTACACATCTCTTCCCAACCTAGCAGTTAGCTGCTCCACGTTGGTAGCTTGAAATTGGCTGTAGTCGGAGTCTCTGCACCATGGAAATTGGCAAACACTGCAAATCGAGGCTTCCCTCACCACTCCCACCCCCACCCAGAGAGCCAGTTGCTAAATGCTTACCAGCACACCACTGCCCCCTGCTTTCTGGCTTGGGGTGTGTTCCAGCAAGTGGTGGTCTTGCTGGCAGAGGTCGGAACACAAGTTCCATTTGCTGTTGTTGATTTTGATGTGGCTGGAGATATGCACGTGAATGTATCCAGGACAGGATTGGACTTTCTGACCCAGAAAGTGGGCCAGAGGCTGGAGATGGTGCTGTGGGAGTCACTGTCTCAGTGATGACGCTCACCTGCAGATAAGATGAGGCTCAGGACAGGGCCCCGAGGATTCCAGGCATAAAGCCAGCTTCCTCTTGCCTCCCAGATTCCTTAGTTAGAAAACAGGACACAGGGTGGAATGGTTTCCAGGCGTGTGCCCAGAAAAAAGGAGGAAATGACTGGAGTAGTTTGTTTGATAACATCTTCCTGCAAATAGCATATTTAGACCAGGATCTAAGTGTTGAGGAGCTACAGACAAAATTGCAAATTATTGAGAGACTTCAAGAAGTCTCCAAAGAGCTCTGGGCCGAGAAACAGATGTATTAGAACCAGTTGTAGGGCTAGTTAATAGATCCAGCAGCAGACCCTCAGTGACATGATTGAAATGTGAACACGTTTCAGGAGAGCAAAGTAGAGGGTGAAAGGAATGGGCTCTGTAGCTTCGATTCAGACCTTCTCCTTTCCTGGCTGTACTTCAGCAAAACATCATTTTGCCCAAGCATCAGAGATTCTGTTGTGTTCTTCCTTGAATGTTTGATTAGCTTGCCTCCCCTCCTGGGACAGCCGCCGCCTGCGGTGGTCATAAGTGGCTGGCGGATTGTTTACTTGTATCTCTGATAGAGGCCACGGGAGGGAGGGCCCCACCAGCGGGCGGCTCTGGCTCACACGCCTGCCAATCACAGCTTTACCTGGAGCGAACAGATGGTCCCTTCACTTAGACCCATTTCCTCCGCCCTTCTCAGGCCCCCTGCCAGCCTGGGCCCTGCTAGAGAACAATATCCTAGTCCTCAGAATCCTCCGAGCCTAAGTCATGGACTCCTTAGAAGGACAGATCATTGTAGATGAGCGCAGGGATGTGTTCACGGCCCCCACCCCAACCCCCCACCGCCCCACCCCAGCACACACGGCCTGCTGTGTTGGGCTCACTTCCATTCCCTGGCCTCCATCCCAGGGTTGGGCAACAGAAGCAGGCCCGGGAACGAGGGAAGCCAGTGGAGAGGACATGGTACATTTTGTTTATTAAAGTTAATTGGCGAATGCAAGCCCAGGGAAGCCTATGATTCATTAGCATCCTGATTAATATGCAGCTGCTGAGTATTAAGAAAAATGAAATGGGAAGGGATAAATCCCCAAAGGAGAGGTTGGGAAAAATCAGACACTCTCTCCAGACATCTGATGCAGGCTTTTGTCCCACAATGAAATTTGAATGAGTTGAATTCAAGTGATTTTTCACCATGTGTACAGCTGCCACTAAGACCCGTTCCAGCCTCATCCCTCGAGCCTGAGAGAGGAGCGACTTTGAACAGTTAGCAGCTCAAGCAGGTTGTGAGCAATTACACAGAAAGAAGCACCTGGTCCTATCATTGATTTTAATTTCAGAATCCTTACACTATTGGGACACCAAAGCAATCGCAGGCACTAAGTTGCTTAAGAGCAAGCTCGGCAGTAGTTCATTTAGGTATTCAGCAAACATTTGTGATGCCTTTGCAATGAGTGCAGTGCAGTCCCTCCCTGAGTGTGCACAGCCCCCTGGGGGGAACCAATGTGTATTAACTGGCAGTGTTGTGATTAGTAATCGAAGGTGTAGTGGGGAAGCTCTGAGTGTCTTATGAAGTTGACAGAAAGGGAAAATCATTTCAGGCAAAAGCTAATGGGTTCGGTGAAGTTTGTAGAGGTTCCAAATTGCTGGGAATGGGAGACGAGAAGGTGGAGGCCAGGGCCCTGGGAAGCTTTGTGTGCTGTGCTCAGGAATTTACTTGATCCTGTGGCTGGTGAGGTCTCTTGCAGGCTGTGGAGCAGGAGTGGGACATCAGATTGCAATCTAAGGTCACTAAGGCCCAGGTAAGAATGATAGGCATGGGGCTGTGAATGGTTGGGTGGGGAGATGATAGATCTGGGAGAAATTATGAAGGCGGATGGAATTTCTGTTGTGGCCCAGCAGGTGAAGGACCTGACATTGTCTCTGTGAGGGCGCGGGTTTGATCCCTGACCTCCCTCAATGGGTAAGGATGCGGCATTGACGAAAGCTGCAGGATAGTTTGCAGAGGCAGCTCAGATCCAGTATTGCCATGGCTGTGGCGTAGGCTGGCAGCTGCAGCTTCTATTCTACCCCTAGCCCGGGAACTTCCATATGCTGCAGATTCGTCCATAAAGAGAAAAAAAAAAGGCGGAAATGAGAGGATTTTGTGACAGGATATGGAGGGACAAGAGAAGCCAGGCTCCTGATTGATTGCTAATTTTCTGGCTTGGGAGGACAACATTTAGTTGGGAGGAAAATGATGATGTGCAAATTTAAAGGAGTTTGAGATGACTTTAAGTGGAGTGGAGAAGGCCCAAAGGAGTCAGGTACATTGTTGAGGGCGCAGGAGAGAGGTGTGAGCTGGGGATGATAATGGAGACCTGGAGTTGTGGGTGGTAATGAGTTGCATTACTTTCTCAGGATCACCAGCTGGTCTGTGGCAGAGCTGAGTGCCACAAGGTAAAGACGATGGGGACAGATCCCAAAGCATGGCCATGAGGATGCAGCCAGATGAGGCATGTAGCTTAGTATGAAGCATGGCAGATAAAACAGAAATGGCCAAAAGAGCTTATCGTAAACATTTTATCTGTTTTTATTGTTTATTAATTTTTAATTTTGGGTTTTTTGTTTTGCTTTTTTGGGTCGCACCCGTGGCATATGGAGGTTCCCAGGCTAGGGGTCTAATCGGAGCTGTAGCCGCCAGCCGACACCACAGCCACAGCAATGCGGGATCCGATCCACATCTGCAGCCTACACCACAGCTCACGGCAACGCCGGGTCCTTAACCCATTGAGCAAGGCCAGGGATCGAACCCGCAATCTCATGGTTCCTAGTCGGATTCGTTAACCACTGAGCCACAAAGGGAACTCCTAAACATTTTATCTTAATTTAAGACACCACTGGGTTTGCTGATCAGATTGCAACTTTTTTGTATGTGCATAAATCTTATTACTCCCCACATATACAAATGCATTATCCACAATTTCCACTTTTGTGTTTTTATTTTTTAATTTTTTATTTATTTTATTTTAGGCATATGGAGGTTCCCAAGCGAGGGTGCAATCAGAGCTATAACTGCTGGCCTATGCTACAGCAACACCAGATCCAAACCGTGTCTGAGACCTACACCACAGCTCATGGCAACATCGGATTCTTAACCCACTGAGCAAGGCCAGGAATCGAACCTGCATCCTCATGGATACTACTTGAGTTCATTATCTCTGAACCATGACAGGAACTCTCTTTTTTTTTTTTTGGTATTTTTGCCTTAGTTAGGGCTGCACCCGCGGCATATAGAGGTTCCCAGGCTAGGGGTCTAACAGGAGCTGTAGCTGCTGAACTTCACCACAGCCACAGCAACGCGGGATCTGAGCCACATCTGCAACCTACACCACAGCTCTCGGCAACGCCGGATCCTTAACCCACTGAGCAAGGCCAGGGATTGAACCCACAACCTCATGGTTCCCAGTCGGATTCATTAGCCACTGAGCCACGACAGGAACTCCTCTTTTTTTTTTTTTTTGACCGCAACTGCAGCATGTGGAAATTCCCAGACCAGGGATCAGATTCGAGACACCGCAGCCACCTGAGCTGTTGCAGTGGTGACACCAGATCCTTAACCCACTGCTCCACAAGGAAACTCTATTTTATAAACTGCCTCTTGACAGGCCATCTCACCTGGTGGGAGCAGAGACAGACCTGTAGCTTCGCTAGTCCCAGGTGGTCTGCATGCTGCATTACTTAGCAGATTTAGAAAGGGCTATGGGTTCCCATCGTGGCTCAGTGGTTATAACAAATCCAACTAGGAACTATGAGGTTGTAGGTTAGATCCCTGGCCTTGCTCAGTGGGTTAAGGATCTGGCGTTGCCATGAGCTGTGGTGTAGTTTGCAGATGCGACTCAGATCCCGCGTTTCTGTGGCTGTGGCATCAGCCGGCAGCTACAGCTCCTGTTAGACCCCTAGCCTGGGAACCTCCATATGCCACGAGTGCGGCCCTAGAAAAGGCAAAAAGACAAAGAAAGAAAGGGATACAACAAGTTGGTGATAGAATATTTTGAATATTATTGATGCTCCTTTCAAAGCAAGAATTGGTATAATAAAACAACTGTGGGCTTTGGAGTCAGGTATATCTCTTTGTTCTGGAAGCTCAGGCAGATTTTGTTTGTGCTCCTGGGTCTGTTTTCAGTTATGTGATGGGGATGCTGTCCCTGCCTCTCACTGTGTGTAATAAACAAGTATCACCCACAGGAGACACACAACACAGGTTCGCCTCCCACCATAGGGCTAATTCAGATCAACCACTTTCAGAGCAGTTTGGTGCTGATCTCAGTTTCCTGTACTTTCAGAAGTCAGGTTTCTAGCCCCTCTGTCGCCACCTCCAGTGCCAACCGCCAGCTGGTGATGCTAGAAGGGAAGTCGGGACTCTACTTTTCCTCTCTGGACTCGAGCATTGACCTCTTGAAGAAGAGAGCCCAGGAGTTGATTGAAAACATCAATGAGAGCAGACAGAAGGACCATGCACTCATGACCAACTTCAGAGACAGCCTCAAGATCAAGGTGACAAATTCCCAACACACTGCAAAGCCCCAGTGAAGTGGGAGGTTCCTTATAGAAAAGGTGAAAGGGAAGGGAATGAACTGCAGTTACTTTCCCTGCATGGTGCTAGGTAATTTGCATACCTTATTTCACCTTTATAACAATCCTTCAAAGAGACTGGACTAGATGGGAAAAATAATGTCTAGAAATAATTTGCCCGAGTGAGAAAATCAACATGAGGAGCCAAGGTCCATCTGCACCCACAGCCCAGGGCTAATGGCTGTGGCTGCAGGGGTCATAACGCAGGCATACGTGTTGTGTTATAATACCCGTTTGCCCTCCAGGGGTTGAATGATTTGTGATAGGAGCATAGAGGCCCCTGGACATGGATGGGGCTTGTATCTCACAAAGCCTGATGTTATGTTCACGTCTGATATTAATATTTGTCCCTGATGCTTCCTCAGGATGCGCAATGGGTCCTGTGTGCTGAACAGCTTGTTGATCCCACATGTCATCTCTCGATGACAGGCTAATTTTTTCCCCTCTCTCCCCCACCTCCCCATCCCTACCTTCCTGGTACATAGAAAATCTAGAGAGCAGAGAAAAATATGACATAGCAGAAGAAAATATAAAAACATTCCTATGATACCACCATCCAGAGGCCATTTTGGTACATGTTTTCTTCTAGTCTCTGTTCTATGTACTTTCCTCCTCACCTGGTTGAACTTATACTGTATACATAATTTTGCACCATGCTTTTTATTTTTTTGTTTTTAGGGCCATCCCTATAGCATATGGAAGTTCCCAGGCTAGGGGTCGAATTGGAGCTGCAGCTGCCAGCCTACACCACAGCCACAGCAACGCCAGATCCTTAACCCAGTGAGCGTGGCCAAGGATGGAACCTGTGTCCTCATGGATGCTAGTCAGATTTGTTTCTGCTGATCCACGATGGGAACTCCCTGCCCCATGCTTTTTAAAAAGAAAATTTAACATATAGGGAGTTTCTCACCTGGTCACTAGAGTTGCTTTAACCACTTTTATAAGATTAAACTGCAGAAACCTTAAAGAGCCAGCTAGAACAAATGTCTTGTGATGATTCTTGTTTGATTTTCCAAGAACATTTCTTATTCTTTCAAAGGTTTCAGATCTGACAGAGAAGCTAGAGGAGAAGATGTATCAAATTTATAATTACCACAACAAGATCATTCAGGAAAAGCTGCAAGAGTTCACCCATAAAATGGCAAAGATCAGTCACTTGGAAACAGAGCTCAAACAAGTGTGCCACACGGTGGAGACTGTGTACAAAGACCTGTGCATCCAGCCTGAGGTAAGACTAAACTCTTGTACATGGGCATACGAGGAGAGTTGGAGAGGCTAAGATGAAAGTAAATGTCAACAGAGAGCAAGGACTGCCCGGCCCTAAATCCCACAGAGCCCACAATCACTGCAAAACCCTTGGAGTTCCCTGGTGGCCTAGTGGTTAAGGATCTGGTGTTATCATTGCTGTGGCTCGGGTCACTGTTATGGCATGAGTTCTTTCCCTGGCCCAGGAACTTATGCACGCTGTAGGCGTGACCAAAAAATAAAAATACAAATTAAGAAAACCAGGGGGTTCCCCCTGTGGCTCAGTGGGTTAAGAATCCGACTAGTATCCATGAGGAGGTGGGTTCAGTCCCTGGCCTCACTCAGTGGGTTAAAGGATCCAGCACTGCTGTGAGCTGTGGTGTAGGTTGCAGATGCTCAGATCCCACATTGCTGTGGCTGTGGTGTAGGCTGGCAGCTACAGCTCCGATTTGACCCCTAGCCCGGGTTCTTCCACATGCCATGGGTGTGGCCCTAAAAAAAAAGAAGGAAAGAAAGAAAAACACACACACACACTTAGGAGTTCCCATTGTAACCCAGTGGATTAAGAATCTGATTGCAGCAGCTTGGGGTTGCTGAAGAGGTGTAGGTTGAATCACCAGCCTGATGCAGTGAGTTAAAGGATTTGGTGTTGCTGCAGCTACTGTGGCACAGGTCACGGCTGTGGTTCAGATACACTCCCTGGCCCAGGAACTTCAATATGCTGTGGGTGCGGCCATAAACAAACAGACCCTTGGTGCTTTTGCCACCCCACTTGCAGCCTCCTGCCCCCCTGTAATGTGGTACGTCTGAGCTGA
This sequence comes from Catagonus wagneri, assembly GCA_004024745.2. NCBI lineage: Eukaryota > Metazoa > Chordata > Mammalia > Artiodactyla > Tayassuidae > Catagonus > Catagonus wagneri. The sequence continues at coordinate 87,004 of PVHT021183506.1, read as the reverse complement.
GCTGAGAAGCCCGACTGTTATTTCTTACACTGTGTGTCAGCTCTGGTGACAAAAAGGAAAAGTACCCTCTGCCCTCAGCAGTGCCTAACCAGGCTTATTAATTTACAGCCAGGCCCAAGACTCAGACGTGGACCAGATCACTCAGGGCCTGGGGGAAATCCTTGCCAGGTCCCAGCGCTTCGCAGCCCCCACATGTTCCTTTTTCCTGTGACTAAAATAACTTCTCATGTGGTTACAAGTAAATGTGGCCCAACACTGGAGTTGGGCATGTAGGCGCTTTATCATTCTCTTTCCCCCCAACTCTGCTCCAGTGTCCAGCATAAGGCACTTACCCCAGAGAGGAGGGTCGGAGGGTGCAGAGTGAGCTCTTGGTGTGTGTGTTTGGAGTGGGGAGGTTTGCTTAGTCAAACACCAGGTGGGTTTCACAAGTTGCTTCCATGTCACTATCCTGCCCTCTCCCTGCTCCCCTGTCAAGAGAATCTTCTGTTCCGAGGTAGATGGAGTCCGTACCCATCCACGGTTAAAAGTGGACTGAGAAACTCAGTACAGAGAGTCTCATCTTCTTTTTAAGGAGCACATTTGAATGACTTCAAAAGGGAAATTTTGATATTTAAAATCAGCGTCTCTCACTTCCCACCAGAAGAACTGGCTCCATCTGCCACCTCCCTGACTAAGCTCAGAGCACAGCGTCTCCCCGGATGCGGGCTTGGTGGCATCCGGGCTCCTGGGTGAAGTGTGTTCACTTGTCGGCCGTGAATGCCTGGATCCCTGTGATTGCCTTTCCGAGGATCAGAGCATGGATGTCATGAGTGCCTGGGCAACATAAATGCAGAGTTGGTTTGGAGGCTTAACAGCGCAAAATTTCCCTTTAGTCTTCAGGAGTTCCCGTCGTGGCACAGCGGTTAACGAATCCGACTAGGAACCATGAGGTTGCAGATTCGATCCCTGGCCTCGCTCAGTGGGTTAACGATCCAGCGTTGCTGTGAGCTGTGGTGTAGGTCGCAGACGCGGCTCGGAGCCGGCGTTGCTGTTGCTGTGGCGAAGGCTGGCAGTTGTAGTCCAATTCAACGCCTAGCCTGAAAACCTCCATATGCCGCACGTGCAGCCTCAAAAATCCAATAAATAAATAAATAAAGTTAATCTTCATGTCCCCACAGGCTCCTAATTTGGAAGAAGAACAGACCCACAATGACGGTGAATGCTGACAGTTGCCAAGAGAGCTCCTCTTAGTGACAGCCGCAAGAGAAGGCTCAGGCCACCGACTGGGCCACGCTGAGAAAATCGTTTTTCAGAGTTCTGTAATGCATCTTGGCAAGAACCAACCAACCAACCAAAAACCCAAAGCTCCTTGTGCCAGGCCCCAAACTGCTGGGAGTCCAGACCCCACCACAGGCACAGCTTTTGTGCCCCCACAGATTCACCCCATCCCAACCCCACACAGTTGATTAAACATTTGATTTTCAACCCAGCCATGCTTCCTTCCTGCTGAGGTGGAGAGAGCTGATGAGCTCAGCGGAAACATATCAGGCCCTTTGTCACCCACAGGAGGGACGGGAAAGCAAACATCAGACTACGAACTACTTTTCCCAGCTGATTCCCCCACCTCCCCACCTCGCTGGCCCAGCCCCATCCCGGAGCCACCACCGCACACCCCACCCCTCCCGTCTAGGTAACACTACCTCCCTCAAGCTTCTCCTTTGCTCTTCCTCAGCTTCCAGGGGTGGAAGGCACAGATTGTGGTCTCCCTCTTATGGAGCAAAATAATAAGTTTTCTTCCAAAAGTATAAATCTGACCATGTCTTTCCCTGGCATAAAACCCTCTGGAGAAGGTCCCCTCTGTCCTTGGGGTGCTTGTCCTCGGGGTCATTGTCATGCCTATAGAATCCCCCACCCCTTCCCTCTTGCTGTTTCTGGATGCTGTTTCCACCGTCTCTGCCCACGGAGCTCCTAAACATCCCTCAAGTTTTACCACGGTCCCACTTTCTCCCTAAGGGACGGAGCGCCTGTCATAGCTCCTCTATTTGTGTGTGGCTCACACTGGGACTATACCTTTTTTTTTTCTTTTTTTTAAGGCTGCACCTGTGGCACACGGAAGTTCCCAGAAGGCTAGGGGTTGAATCGGAGCTGCAGCTGAGGTCTGCGCCACAGCCCCCGCAACTCGGGATCTCAGCCGCATCTGCAACCTACACTGCAGCTTAATGGCAACGCTGGGTCCTTAACCCACTGAGCGAAGCCAAGGATCAAACCTGCATCCTCATGGATACTAGTCAAATTCATTTCCACTGAGCCACGATGGGAACTCCTATCTTTTCTTAATTATCGTTTTCAATGTCTCTTCCCATGAGGCAAGGGCTTCAGCCCATGTGCGTCACAACCAGTTGCAGGGGCAAACACCACAGGCTACAAACCTTTTCTTTTTCCCATAGGAAATGGAGTGGAGATCCAGTGTGTGGCTGCACTCTCACTCCCCTGCATCCCCCGGCTGGCTGGGCAGTGTGCCCCACTCGGATTCCTGAGGACCCATAAGCAGGCTTGGGAACATCCCTCTTCCCAAGCAGCGGGGGAAAGGATGGAGTGTGTTACTTCTACGGCCCCAGTGTGAGCTGCTCCAGATGAGGGACACAGAGCGGGACTTGCTCCAGGTCATGTTGCCAATTGCTGACAGCTGGTAGGACTCAGGCCTGCTGTCCCCACCCCTTCTTGCTGCCTTCTTCCCCAGACACTGAGGTCACTGCAAAGCCCCTCCCAGGGACCTGGGCCCTACCTTCATAGGTGTTCACAGCCTCCAGGTTCATGGCGTGCCGGATCACGTGGTACTCATCAGAAATCCCATTCCCACCCAGCATGTCTCGAGCCTGGCGGGCGATGTCCAAGGCCTTCCCACAGTTATTCCTCTTCAGCAGGGAGACCATTTCCGGGGTGACCCTGGGAACAGCAGAGATGCTTCGTAAGCAATGGATTAGGAAGAACTGACCCAGCTCTGGGCATCCAGGCATCCTTACACCCTCCCACGGGGGAGGAAGGTTACAGTCCCAGCTGCGGACACTGAGTTCCCAGTCAGGGAGAGGTAGGATGTCCCCATCAAAGCCAGAAGGGAGAGAGGAAGGGATGGGTCCCCAGGGGCCACCAGGCAGGAAGGGTCAGCCGCCACCACGCCCAGAATGGGCATCAGGTCCTCCTGCCACAGTTGTCTCCCCTGCCTCCCCAAACACACAGCCCCTACTTGTCTTGATCCTTCAAGCGGCCCAGCTGCAGGCAGGCATGAAGGCCCAGAGTGATCTCAGTGAGCATGTCGGCCAGCTTCCTCTGAATAAGTTGGTTCTTGGCCAGTGGGACACCAAACTGGATCCTAGGTGGGCAAGGTCAGGGTAAACACGAGGGAGGCCCACTCCCAGTCCCATCCCAGGGCCCAGGAAGCCTTCCCAGGCTGCCTCAGCCCCCACTCAGCTCACTCTGGCCCTGCTGTTAACTCAGCCCTCACGGCTCAGAAGGACTTCCTTGGCTGTTTCACTGAGCAGGGAACTCCGGTCTGGTGGGCCGGGGCCCAGCGTTGGGGGTATGGGTGAGAGACGGAACCTGAGCCCCCTGACACCCCCAGGAGTTCTCATAGCAGCCCCCACACACCTGTCCAGGGTGTACTGCCGGGCCATGTGCAAACAGAATTCAGCGGCTCCAAGCACTCCCCAGGAGATGCCATAGCGGGCATTGTTGAGGCAGCCGAAGGGACCCTGTAGGATTGAGAGGCGGGGACTTCAGCTCAAGAAGCCCTGAGAGGCCCTGTTTAGAACTGACTCTTAAGTTGGGGGTCCCCCGACACCCAGACACACAGTCACTGTAAACAAGGGGATTCAGGGCAACTGTTTAAGTCACACATGGCCCTGGCACCACAGCTCATGCTCATAAGGTCTTGCTTACTGCCTGCTCACTCTTGATTTGTATATAGCTCTACTCAGCCCAGGATCTGGATTTGATGCTCACATCTAAGGGCTGGTGTAAGGAGACAGGAAGATGTGCACGCATCAAACAATTCAGCTCGTTCAGGCCTATGTATACTCCAGGCAGAGCCCACATGAGTGAGATGGTCACCAAAATGGGGCAGTTTCTGCATATCATCGAGCCCGGTGGAGCCTCTCCAAATCATTACCATGTGAGCTCCATGGGTGTCTGATTCCCAACTGGGTCCCCAGCCTGGGCCCTGCCCAAGAAAAGAGAACCAGTAGGTGATCTGATACCAGTCCCCAGGGTGGCCGCTGCTTACCGCCAGACTGGACGCCTTGGGCAGCACATTCTCCTCTGGCACCTCCACATTGTCCATGATAATCATACCCGTGGCCGAGGCCCGCAGAGAGAACTTGCCCTCGATCTTGGGGGCTGAGAGGCCCCTCATCCCCTTCTCCAGCAGGAAGCCCCGAATGCAATTATCTTCACACCGAGCCCACACTACAAACAGGTCAGCCACAGGCGAGTTGGTGATCCTAGAGGCAGGACAGGCAGTGAGGGGTCTGGCCATCACCCACTGCCCCTGCCCACTTGCTGAGGTACCCAGGCCCCTCACCAGGTCTTGGTCCCATTGAGGGTGTAGCTCCTGCTGGATGGGTTGTGCCGGGCTCTGGTTTCCATGCTGCCAGGGTCACTCCCGTGGTTGGGCTCTGTGAGCCCGAAGCAGCCCAGGAGCTCCCCCTTGGCTGCAAGCATGAGACAGGGTTGCGAGGCTGCCTGTCCCCCATCCATTCCCTCTACTGGAAACTGCCAGTCTCTCCACTGAGCCAGGCCAAGGCAGATCAGGCCCTGCCCTCACAGCGTTCCCAGGTGGAGGGGGGACAGGTTTCACCCAGACCATAGTCACAATGCCATGATGGGGGGAGGTCCCACAGGAGTCAGGAAGGGGTTGGCTAGATTTTCTTGAAGGACAGCAAAAAGGAGTGAAGCAGGACGAGGTGTGGAGAAAAGCCGCCCTGGCAGAGGGACCAGGACATGCAAAGGCCCAGTTGTACAACTGATAATTCTAAGTGCTGAGTCTGAGAAGGAGCAGTCAAGAGAGTGGCCAGAGATGAGGTGGACAGGTCAGCAGAGGCCTGCTCATGCTGAGTCTCATGGACCCAGTCAAGAAGTTAAGACTAAACTTTGGGCTGGATATGGGGCGCACAGAAAGCAAGTCCTGGGGATATGATGGTGGTGAGAGGAAGAGTCAAGAGAAATCTAAGAAAATCAGATGGGAGTAAGGTTCAGCGTTTGGCAGAGGATTCAGATGGCCATTGGTGATATCCTTGGGATGAGAACAGAAGGCAGGCTTGGGGAATAGCCCCACCCCTGAGTTTCAGACCATCCACCAGGCTCCATAGGCAGCTGCTTACCCAGCCGGGGCAGGTATTTCTGCTGCTGCTCCTCGCTGCCATAGGCATAGATAGGGTGCATGACCAGGGAGGACTGGACACTCATTGCTGACCTGTAGCCACTGTCTACCCGCTCCAGCTCTCGGGCCAGGAGTCCATAGGCCACAGATGAGACTCCAGCACAGCCATACCCTGGTGGTGGGGGGGGAGAAATAGGGCAATGGAGGACAAAGTCCTGCCCAGCTGAGACCAGTGAGTCCTGGGGCCCAAGAGACAGAGCTACCTAGAGGCAGCCAAAGGAAGGGCCCTAGCTGGCTTCATTTCATCCCCACAATCACTCTCAGACAGAGGGATAGCAGCATCTCTTTACAGACTGGGAAGCCAGGCTCAAGGAAAGGAAGGAACTTTCCAGGACACAGTAGGGGCTGCAGAGTGTGGAGAGAAATTTGTCCCTACCTTTGATGGTGGCACCCAGCACACCAAGCTCCCCCATCTCTGAAATGATCTCCCGGTGAAAAACTGCAGAGACAAGATGCCCAACTTCAGGCCCAGCGTGGGTCCACTGAATCCCCCCCACCCCAGGGCCAGGGGTGCCCAAGGGCCCAGCTAGAACACGCAGAGCTGGTGTCCATAGTGGAGGATCCGATTCCAGTGGCAGGGGGATCTCCAGGGTGCCCACCCGGCTGCCGGCACACCTTCGTTGCGATTGGCCAGCAGGATGCGGGGCATGAGGCGCTCCTGGCAGTAGGTGCTGAAGGTGTCCCTGATGAGGATCTCATCTGCTGTCAGCTGCTCCTCCAGCACTAGTGGGTCCCTCCAGTCAAACTCAGGCCGTGAGGCTGGGGCGGGGTTAGAGGGGGTGGGACTCTGAGCCCAGCCCACCAACCACCACACCCGCCCCCCCCCCGAATCCTCAGCTCCCCCCCTCCACCCCATCTCGCTACCCACAACGCGGGCAACAAACAGGACTGAAAAAGTGGCTGTTCTCAGAGAAACTCACTGCCTCAGCGCCTCTGGCCCTGGCCACGGCCCTGCCTCCCGCCCCGGGCAGCCCACGGATTCTGGAACAGGGCCCATCCGGGTCAGACAGACAGTTGGACAAGGGCTGAAGACGCACAGCGCGACAAGGGGTCCTTACACTTGTCCGATCGGCTCTGAGTCTTCCCGCCTTTCCCTGCAAACACAAGACAGGAAAATCACCCCAGGAAAGCCCCCGAGAATCAAGTTTCTCCCTCTCCATCCCATCCCCAGACCAGCACTGACCGGTGTGCGCCGCTGCCGAGCCCCATGAGCGAAGGACTCGAAGGCTAGGTCCGCGGCTCAGTAGCCGCGCGTAGACGCTTCTCAGGACCATGTGGAAAGCGAGCGGCCTACCTGGAGGAGTGGAGGCGTCTGTATGGAGCGGCTCCCACCGGCCACCCCGGCCCTTTGTACCCTTCGCTCCTCTTGCCAATTCTCACCTGGAGTCTTCCGGCTCACCACACAGGTCACAACGCAACTGAACAAGGCTTTAGACCTATGGCCGAGGTAGGCTGGACAGAGGCCGAATGGGGCTTGTCATTGGTACGTCCTAGGACTCCGCTCTTTCACGGCTCTGCCTTTTAAAGGGGCTATGGCAGCCTTGCAGTTGCAGCGGGTGAGCCCCAGCAGAGGCATCTTACTCTTCTTTAAGGAGCGGAACTGGGAAAGAGCGGAAGGCGAGTGAGCCAATCGGATCGGCCCGCTGTATTTCTACCCTGATTGGCCCTAGGAGGGGGCTTGGTCCACTCTTGATTGGTCAATTATAGGGGCGTGTGCGGAGGGATTCTGGAATTAAACGTGGAAACCAACGCATGAGAAAAAATAAGTCTTGGAAATAAATCCTGGAACCCTGGAGACTAGACCTCGCGATCTCCTTTAGTGGAGTGCTGTGTGTGGAAAGAGGATGTGGGCTCCGGTGGGCAATCTCAGCCCAAGCTGTCTGCCAGTCTGTCCCAGGAAGCATGTGCAGCCACAAGTGACTGTACGTGACTTGCTGTGATTCTCAATGCTATGTGATTCTGTGCGGTTGATTGAGCCTGAGCGACTGTGTACCTCTTATGTGCCTTTGTAACTGTGACTATGTCTGTGTGGCTGAATGTCTTTGTGGTTTCTTGTCTAATTAGAAGCTTGTGCAATGTTATTCTATTTCATCATATGTCTGTGTGGTAGTGTGTGTGTAACTGGTTTTTGTTTGTTTGTTTGTTTTGTTTTGTTGTCTTTTATAGGGCCGCACCCGGGGCATATGGAGGTTCCCAGGCCAGGGGTCCAGTCGGAGTTGTAGCTGCTGGCCTACACCACGGCCACAGCAACGCGGGATCCAAGCCGCGTCTGCAACCCACTCCACAGCTCATGGCAACGCCGGATCCTTAACCCACTGAGCGAGGCCAGGGATTGAACCCGCAACCTCATGGTTCCTAGTCGGATTCGTTAACCGCTGAGCCACGACGGGAACTCCTGTAACTGTGTTTTGATGGTTTTCTCTCTAGGTGTGGCTGTTATCTTTGTGAGATTATGATGATTTTTTTTTTCTTAATGGATTTTATTTCAATAATAGGTGTACATAAATTATCACAAGTCAATTTTACAGATTTTGATATTATGATGATTTTTGTTTGTATGTTGGTGTGATTGGGAATGCCTGTATTTATCAGTGTGATTTTGTTTGTGTGCAGTTATGTGGTTGTGAGCCTGAGTGTGGCGTGAGTATATGCCTGAATGAGTAGCTATGCCCACCTAGATCACTTTTTTTTTGTCTTTTTGCCTTTTTTTATCTAGAGCTGCACCGCAGCATTTGGAGGTTCCCAGGCTAGGGGTCTAACAGGAGCTGTAGCTGCCGGCCTTCGCCACAGCCACAGCAACGTGGGATCCGAGCCACATCTGCGACCTACACCACAGCTCACGGCAACGCGGGATCCTTAACCCACGGAGCAAGGCCAGGGATCGAACCCACAACCTCATGGTTCTTAGTTGGATTCGTTAACCACTGAGCCACGAAGGGAACTCCATGCCCACCTAGATCACTTTTATGAGCATCTCTGTGGTGTGCTTTTGAATCTGGATGCATCATGTTTGACCATATGTGAAAGTTGCACATCTACCACAACCTGTCCATTTTCCATTTGGGGAAAATAAGGCCCAGAAAGCAAAGTGGTCTTGCTCAAGGTCACAGCGAGCCAGGTGCAGAGCAGAGACCAGGACTGAGATCTAGGCCTTCTGCTTCCAGGACAGGCCCCTCCCTGACCACCCAGGCACACCTCTTCCCACGTAGACCCTCTGGGTAGTTGTGTGTGTTGTAGAGTACCTGACTGTTATGGGAGTAACCGTGAGATTGTGTCTGAATATGATCACTATCCCAAAGTGCCTGGGACATGGGTGTATCTATACTCTCCCACTTTCTGGGCCCTTCTTGCCATTAATATGCAAATAAAATGGTTTGAACCCTTCTCACTCAGCAGGGACTCCATCACCACCCTGAAGTGTCTGGGAATTTTTTTTTTTTTGTCTTTTTAGGGCCCCACCCACAGCATATGGAGGTTCCCAGGCTAGGGGTCGAATCAGAGCTGTTGCTGCCAGCCTACACCACAGCCACAGCAATGCAGGATCTGAGCCACATCTGTGACCTACACTACAGCTCACGGCAACCCCAGATCTTTAACCCACTGAGTGAGGCCAGGGATCAAACCTGTGTCCTCATGGATACTAGTCAGATTCGTTTCCACTGAGCCACGACGGAAACTCCCCAAAACTCTGGCTCCTTAACACACTGTGCTGGCTGGGGGATCCAGCCCACATCCCAGCACTCCCAAGACACTGCCAATCCCATTGCACTGCAGTGGGAATTCCAGCCCCCCCCCCCTTTTAGTAGCCATCCTAGTGGGTTTGTTGAGCTAGTTTTACATTACTTTTTTGCTCCTCCCCTTGTTGCACACGATAATTTATCTTTTTGTGTGATGCATTTTTTGTGCATCAACTCTGGTTGTGTCTGTTGTGTGATATGCCTACGTCTGCATGAAGTCAAATGCCTTTCACTATCAGGGTGCTTGATTCCATGTTAGTGTGGTTGTCTGTGTTTGGGTGCGCCCCCTGCGGCTGGGCATTAATAGCTGTGCAATTGTGTAACTAAATAATTACATACAGGAGTTCCCGCTGTGGTCCAGCAGGATGGTGGTGTTGCTGGAGCGCTGGAACTCCAGTTCCATCCCTCGCAACTACAGCTTGGATCTGATCCTTGGCCCAGGAACACCATATGCCTTGGGACAGACAAAAAAGAAAAAAATAATATATCAGCGACAGGGACTGTGACTATGCACGGTTGTAGCGTGCGACTGTGTCTATGCCAGATGTAAACAACACACATGACCACATCACCGTGTGTTTATGAATGGCTGTCTGGACAAGTTTCACACTTTTGTGTCTGGGACTCCGTCTGGGTTTGATGGGGTTGTGTGACGCGTCTTCTATAGTTCTGTGACAGTACTTCCAGGAATCTTCGCTCTACTTTGTTGTGATTAAATTGTGTCCATGTGATCGTGCTCTGGGTAACTGTGTGTGATTATCAGCACCTGATTGTGAATTCTATGTCTGAGGGATTGTGTGACTGTAACACTGTGACCGATGTAGTGTATGGTTGTTTTCGTGCCTGGGAAATATATGTCTGTGCTTATGATACAGATACACAATTATATACACAGGGACTACGTGAACTGTGTGACTTAGGAACCAGGACTTTGTGTCATTATGGAATTGCATGGTGTGTGTGTGTGACTATGAACTATGTGTCCGTGACGTGTGTCTGTGTGGCCCACCTGGACCCCCTTGACACCACAGTGGAGGTCTCCAGTGCAGAACCTTAGAGCCCTTCCCCCGATGCGGGGTAGAAATCAAACAGCGGCTGGGCCTCCTGCAAGTCAGGTGCTTCCCATGGCCCCATCCAACAGCCCTCTCCCACCCAGAAGACAAGGTCACCTTCTCCTTCCCAGCCCCCATCATGTTGGAGAAGCTGTAGTTGTACCAGCCTCAGCCCCCACACAGCCACACTCCCTGCAACGCACCTTGGGGACTGGGGGCGTATCCATGGTAAACAGTGATGGTGGGTGGGCAGGGCCCTCTCCTGCCACTGGGCACAGACCCTGGGAGCTTACAACCCAGGACTATATATACATATTTATTGTCTTTTTAGGGCCACACCCACAGCATATGGAAGTTCCAAGGCTAGGGGTCGAATCGGAGCTGTAGCTGCTGACCTACACCACAGCCACAGCAATGCCAGGTCCAAGCTGCATCTTCAACCTACACCACAGCTCATGGCAATGCTGGATCCTTATCCCACTGCGAGAGGCCAGGGATTGAACCTGCGTCCTCATGGATGCTAGTCAGATTCATTTCCGCTGAGCCACAATGGGAGCTCCCACAACCTAGGAAATTTAAAACCAAGTTGCTCCTGGGAATCCTGTTGTGGCTCAGCAGGTTAAGAACACCACTAGTATCCATGAGGTTCCATCCCTGGCCCCACTCACTGGGTTAAATGGATCCGGTGTTTTCTGAACTGCCGTAGGTTGCAGATGCCGCTTGGATCCAGAGTTGCTGTGGCTGTGCCGTAGACCAGCAGCTGCAGCTCTGATCCAACCCCTAGCCTGGGAACTTCCATATGCTGCAGGTGTATCCCTAAAAGTAAAAAGTAAATAAAATAAAATAAAATAATCAAATGGATAAGAAAACCCCTGTCCTTCCCTTACCCTTTAAAAAAAAAAGTTAATCCCCAGCCCCCAGCCCTCCCACTCACCAGGGACAGAGCCTTGGCTGATCTGGGCCCCCACCTGATAGCAGCCTCCAACGTCTGGGGAGTCTGATAATACTTGTCTTGGCAGGGTGTTTGTGCCAAGTCCCGCCATCAACATGGTTGCTGCTGTTTATTGGGGAAGGGGAGAGCCAGAAGGTCCTGCCAGGGGCAAGGGGGCTCTCAAAATTCCTTTCTAGAATCCTCATTCTGTCACCCTTTCTCCAGGAAAGTAACTGAGAGCATATTCCCAAGTTTCTCCTTCTCTGGGAACCCACTGCCTCACAGCCCAGCCCCTGAACCCCCAGCCCCTGATCCCCCAGCCCCTGAACATCTGATTGGCTTTGGATACAGGATGAGTCTTTAAGGCTCAGCCCCAAACAGCCCTAGGCAAAGTCTGTTCCCCAGAAACGGTGACCCCCGCCTTTGCCTTCCCCTTATCAGGGGTTGCAGCCAATCAGCTGAGGGCAGAGAGGAGCCCTCTAAGGGGCCAGCAGAGCCTCAGAGCCCACGAGGCCGCCAAGAGAGAGGAGGCCTGAGCCCCAGGGTGGCCACCAGCCAGCCATGGCTGCAGCGGAGACCGCCTTGCCCTCCATCAACACGCTGACCGCCCTGGGCCCCTTCTTGGACACACAGGAAGACTTCCTCAAGGTGGGGTCTGGTGGGGTCTAGACGGGCTGGCTGGGCCACAGAGCTGGGGGATCAGGTCTGCATCGTGCCCTGGAATTCAGAGACTTGGTCAGGACTGTGAGTCCTCAGTGAAGGCCAGGGATCTGAACTTGGTCTAAGGGCCTATTTCTGTCACGGAAAACTGAGGCTGGGGACTGAACATGGGCATCTAGACTCAGTGGGACAAGCTCAGATATCGGAGGGAAGTGGCAGATATGTCCAGGGGACATCCAGGAATTAATCTTGGGATTAGTCTTGTTGGGGGACAGGGAAGGAGCGGGAGATTCTGGGGGGAAACTGAGGCAAGGCTGAGCCTTCCCTAACCTTCCATTCTTGGCTCTGCCAGCCCTTCCCCCATGCCTGAGCGTGGGTCTAGATAACGTGAGCCTTATCTGCCGTCTCCAGCCTGACCCCATAGACCTCTGGAGCTGAGCTGGGGGGTTGGGGGGGGGGCGTGAGGACGACAGTGTGAGGGAGTGGGACAGACTGACATGACAGACAGGCAAACAAAATTCCTTTCCTGAGCCTCTGGCCAGCCTACCCCCATCAGGGAATCTGGGGCCCCCACCCTCTCCCGGCCGGACACCCTGGCCGTCCACTAAAGCTTCGTGCTACCGGCTCCCTCCCACAGTGGTGGCGCTCTGAAGAGGTGCAGGACTTGGGCCCGGGTCCCCCCGAGCCCACCGGGCCACCCCTCCATGTGAGGCCAGAGTTGGAAGACGCCCCCAAGGAGAGCGAAGACGACGAGAGGGACGCGGCTACCCCCTGGGACCTGGATCTCCTCCTCACCAACTTCCAGTGCCCAGAGCCAGGCGGCACGCCCCAAACCTGCGCGCCCCAAACTTGCGCCCTGGCGCCTGGCGAGGGCCCTGGGGCGCAATTCCCACCGCTGCCTGAGACTCTCGGCGCGTATGCAGGCGGCCCGGGGCTGGTGGCTGGGCTCTTGGGTCCCGAAGAGCACCCGGGCTGGGCGCGCCCGACCCCACGAACCCCGGCCCCCGACGCCTACGTGGGCCCAGCCCTGATCCCAACCCCCGAACCCAAGGCGCTGCCGCTGCAGCCGATGTACCCCGGGCCGGGTGCGAGTTCCTCCGGTAGCTACTTCCCGCGGACCGGGCTTTCAGTGCCTGCTGCCCCGGGCGCCCCCTATGGGCTGTTGTCCGGGTACCCAGGGCTGTACGCGATGCCGCAGTACCAAGGGCACTTCCAGCTTTTCCGTGGGCTCCCGGCGCCAGCGCCCGGCCCCGCCACGCCCCACTCCTTCCTGAGTTGTCTAGGACCCGGGACGGCAGGTGCAGGACTCGGGGGGACCACAGGAGATCCAGGAGGAACCGCAGAGGCCGCGCCAACCAAGCGCAGCCGGCGATCTTGGGCACGCAAGAGGCAGGCGGCTCACACGTGTACGCACCCCGGCTGCGGCAAGAGCTACACCAAGAGCTCGCACCTGAAGGCGCATCTACGCACGCACACCGGTGAGGGGGCGGGGCCAGGCTCGGGGGTGGAGCGGGGCCTTGAAGAGCGCTGGAAAGCAGGAGCAAGGGGCGGGGCTAAAGCAAAATCTCGGAGCAAAGGGCTGGGCAGTGGCTCAGAGAGGACTGAAACGTCAGGAGTCCAATGGGGAGCGGTGGAGAAGGCGGGTGGGGACAGAGGAGGGATCTGGAAAATCTGGGAAGCATTTTAGGGAACCAACGGGTAAGATCTGGGCCTGGGGAGTTGCTGTTGTGGCTCAGGAGTAACGAACCCACCCCACTAGTATCGACGAGGACGCGCGTTCCATCCCTGATCTGCTCAGTGGGTTAAGGATCCAGCGTTGCCGCAAGCTGTGGTGTGGCGTTGCTGTGGTTGTGGCGGTGGCTGTGGCCGGCAACCGCAGCTCCGATTCGACCCCTAGCCTGGGAACCTTCATATGCAGCAGGTGCAGCCCTAAAAAGCAAAACAAAAAACAAACAAACAAAAAAACAAAACACCTGGGCCTGGGCCAGGCAGGAAACAGAAAGCCAGACCAGAGGTGTAGGGAGTGGGGCCAGAGGGACTGAGGGGAGGGGACAGTTCTAAATACCAGGGGTGGGGCCAAAGATACAGGGTTCAGGTTTGACGCAGCAAGAAGCAGAGTTAGGGGTTTAGGGGCCTTAACCGGAGGTATAAAAAGTGGGTTGCTCGGCATGCAGGCGGAGCCAGACTGTAGGGGTGTGCTGGAGCTCAGGACAGTTAGTTTCAAGAGCCCTGAGGCCCAAGAGGGTCCTGCAGAGTAAAGGAAAATAGCTGGGACACAGAAGAGGGTGGGCTTAGGAGGAAAAGCCAGGTCCCAAAGAGCCAAAAGATGGACGGGGAGGTAGAAGAGAGACAGGTAAGATGAGGGGTGAGGCCTATTCTTAGGGGGTCTGCACAGAGGATGGGCCCACGTGTATAGACCTGTACCTGGACTCAGGAAGATCTAGCAGGGAGAGAGTGGAGGACACCGGGGACAGGGCCTGGAACACCAGGTGGATTTCCAGGCTCAAGAGCCAAGGCCAGGGGCAGGACTGGGCAGTAGCTGGAAGGTCCCCAGGTGCGAGGGAGGGGCTGGAGCACAGTGGGGAGTGCCAAAGGATAAAGACTGATGGCATTAGGATGCAGGGGCAGGGTACCAGGGCACAGGAAGACTTGTGTCCAGGAAATGAAATCGGGCTTTTGCCAGAAGGGTCGGGAGTCACAGAGGCTGGACCTGGGTGCAGATTCAGGCCCTCCCTGGGAGAGCGCCTCCTCAAGTTTTGCAACCTAGGTGCTTCACTTGCCTTACTCCGGTCCCGACAAAGGTTGGGCAAAGGAGTGTGGCCCGATGCCGATGCCTGGGGCCAGCTGGGGCAGACAGTGGCGCTCAAGGCTTCCTCTTCGCCGCAGGGGAGAAGCCGTATGCCTGCACGTGGGACGGCTGCGGCTGGAGGTTCGCGCGCTCTGACGAGCTGACCCGTCATTACCGAAAACACACCGGACAGCGCCCCTTCCACTGCCAGCTCTGCCCGCGAGCTTTTTCCCGCTCTGATCACCTGGCCTTGCATATGAAGCGTCATCTCTGAGCCCGGCGCTGGCACTTGGACCTTCCCCGGGGACTGGGGTTGGAACCACCAGAATGGATCCACACAGAGTGGTTTTCCCTCAGACAAACCCTCTTCGGGACTCTTGACCCCACAGATCCACCATAAGATCAAGGACTGGCCTCCAGTGGAAGCTCCCACATGTCCTTGACCACAGGGAGCCACACAGTGACACACAGTCACATAGACCCATCAAGATAGACCTCCAAATAAGTGGACTCAGGTGGACACTTAAACACTTCTGACATAGAGACAGACCCTCAGAGAGCCGGACATCAGACCAACTCATAGGTGGCCCTAGAAGGCAGATGGGGTTGTGGAATGAGGCTTGTCAGAGACCCTGGTTCTAGAGGAAGGCTTCACACTGTGACTCCTGAAGCTCCACATAGTGGCTGGCATCTGCTGTGAATGGTTATGGGTCCTGTAAAAATGCCCCTCCCAGATAAAGCTTCAGTGTTGGTCTCACTTTGTGGGTTTGGGGTGCTGGAAGTTGGGAGGAAACTGTAACCCCAGAGGTGTTATGGGGGGCAAACACACTCTCACCCCCATATCATAAACCTGGGCAATCCTCTTTGGGCACTGCAGGCTTCAAGGCCCCTCCTTCCCCCACCCCAAGGTCAGGCTACCTCGTTCTTGCCTCCTGCCTGGAAATCAAGGGACGTTCACGTCCTCCATTTAAGAGCCCTCAGCTGGGTGCCAGAGCCCCAGCATCCTTTACCCTGCCAGGATCCAAAGTGAACCCTTGGCTATCTTGGGGCTGGGGGTGGGGGTGGGGGACTCAAAGAATGAAACAGGAGGACCAGGAGCCCAAGCACCTTTTAAGAGAGCAAACCTTGGGAGTTCCCGTTGTGGGTCAATGGGTTAAGAACCTGACATACCGTTGATGAGGATGCGGATTTCATCCCTGGCCTCGCTCCGTGGGTGAAGGATCCGGCGTTGCCATATGCAGGAGGCATAGGTCGCAGATGTGGCTCGAATTCTGCCTTGCTGTCATGTGGGCTGGCTGCTTCAGCTGTGATTCGTCTCCTAGCCTTGGAACTTCCATAGGCCGTAGGTAAAGCCCTAAAGAGAGAGAGAAAAAGGGAGAGGAGTTCCCGTCGTGGCTCAGTGGTTAACGAATCCGACTAGGAACCATGAGGTTGCAGGCTCGATCCCTGGCCTCACTCAGTGGGTTAAGGAGCCGGCGTTGCCGTGAGCTGTGGTGTAGGTTGCAGACGCGGCTCGGATCCCGCGTTGCTGTGGCTGTGGTGTAGGCCGGCGGCTACAGCTCCTCTTAGACCCCTAGTCTGGGAACCTCCACACGCTGCGGGTGTGACCCTAGGTAAGGAAAAAAAGAAAGAAAAAAAGAGAGAGAGAGGAAATGGGAGAGGAGTTCTCGTCATAGCTCAGTGGAAACGAATCTAGTAACCATGAAGACCCAGGTTCGACCCCTGGTCTCTCTCAGTGGGCTAAGGATTCGGCTTTGCTGTGGCTGTGGTGTCGGCCGGCAACCACAGCTCCACTTGAACCCCTACGCTGGGAACCTCCACATGCTACAAAAAAACTTAAAAAAAAAAAAAAAAGGAGAGAGAGAGCGCGCGAGAGAGCAAACGGTAAGCCAGGGTCGTGGGGGTGAGGTGGGAGGTAGAGCGCGGTTCCGTGCAGAAGTGTTGACTGAGATTAGCGCGAACTGAAGAGACAGAGGCAGCGCCTAGTGAAGAAACGTGAGCTGTGATTGGCCAGAAGCAGAGTCGAGCCGGGAGAAGGGAACCACCTGGCCTGAGGGGGCGTGGTCTGTGCCGAGCCAGTGGGTGGAGTCTATCAGGGACCAGTCCGCCGCAAGCAGGGGGCGGGCGCACACTGGCGGGGGCGCGGGTGGAGCCTACGAGGGAGCGACTGCCAAAAAGGAAGCCCAGCGCCCTCCCCGCTCTCAGGATCCTTGACTGCCTTTTCAGATCTCTGATTCTCCCCTCGCGGGCGGAGTCTCTGTCCTCGTGAAGTCCCGGGTTTGGGGTTTGGGGAAGTGAAAGTCAAAAGGGTCCGGGCCGGGCACACCTCGTGACCCCCGCGCCTCACGGTCCCAGCACAGATTCCCTAGACCTCAGCTGTATGGCCGCGCTGAGCCCCCTGCTGCTAGCCGCGCTGCTCTGGGTCCCTGTAGGGACCCTGACCTGCTACGGGGACTCCGGGCAGCCTGTGGACTGGTGAGAGCGCGGGCGCTCCGGAGATTGTTGCGCTTCTAGGTGAAGACTGGGGTTCCATCTCTTCGTCTTCATTTCTGTCCATTCTCCAACGTCCAGGTTCGTTGTCTACAAACTGCCGGCCCACAGCAGTCCCGGAGATGAGGCTGAGAGGGGGCTGCGGTACAAGTACCTGGACGAAGACTCAGGGGGCTGGCAAGACGGCGCGGGGCCCATCGACAGCCCCACAGGTGCCTTGGGCCGCAGCCTGCTGCCGCTGTACCGCAACAGCACCAGCCAGGTGAAGGGGTCCCCGGTGGTGGAACTTTCGGTGGGATTCTAGAGCGGGTCCGACCTGCGGGAAACCTTCACGTTGCCCTTGTCCATCTTCCCCAGCTAGCTTTCCTGCTCTACAATGATCAACCGCCTACATACAGCGAGTCTCAGCACTCTTCCAGCCGTGGGCACACGAAGGGTGAGGCCAGACTGGGGGGGCCGGGGAAGGGTTCTTGTTCCCCTGTACGTTTTCCCCAGCTTACCCTGGGCCTGCGGGGGATGAGGGTAGGCTGTTCTGTCAGACCCTGGGCATGTTTTTCCTTTTTTTTTCATTTTTCGCTGCCCCAAAGCATAGGGAGTTCCTGGGCCAGGGATCAGATCTGAGCCACAGTCTCAACCTAAGCTGAAGCCTGATCCTTAACCCACTGTCCTGGGCGGTGCCGGAGAACAAACGCAAGTCTCAGTGCTCCCAGGACACCAACAATCCCTTTGTGTCACAGCGCGAGCTCCTGTTTTTCCTTATATCAACGTTGTCCTTCCTCTGGACTATGAGAATTGATGGCTGCAGCATCTGAGCTCAGCAATGGTCCTGACACTGCCCACACCCTCTCTAGACTAAGAGTGTTCCTGGGGTTGCACGTGTGCTTGCATGTGACTGCCTCAAGCAGTCCCCCTGACCCCCAATTTCTGGTTCAGGTGTACTGCTCCTGGACCAAGAAGGGGGCTTCTGGCTGATCCACAGCGTTCCAGACTTCCCTCCACCTTCCTCCTCTGCTGCGTACAGCTGGCCTCCTAGTGCCCAAACCTATGGGCAGACCCTGATCTGCGTATCTTTTCCTCTCACCCAGTTCCTGAATATCAGTAAGTGGAGACAGGGAGGCAGGTGAGTTCCTGATCCCCAGGCCAGCACCTTGGACCACGCCCTCATTTTCTTCTCCGCTTGCCCTCTAGGCAGACAGCTGACCTATACCTTCCCCATGGTGTATGATTACAAGCTGGAGGGAGACTTTGCCCAGAAATTCCCCCACCTGGAGGAGGTAGTCAAGGGCCATCACGTTCACCAGGCACCGTGGAACAGCAGTGTAACACTCACATCAAGAGCGGGGGCCTCATTTCAGAGCTTTGCTAAGTTTGGAAACTTTGGAGATGGTGAGCCCTAAGGATGAGGGTTGAACTTTTTCTGCACAGAGGGAGTATCCATGGCTGAGGGCAGGTCGGGGACAGGGAGGACACTTTGGGCGTCATATCACATGAGAGGTAAACAAGCAGTAGACCTGTGTTGGTTTCTGGCTGTGTAATGCTGGTTTAACCAGGGCCTCAGCTGAGCTATCTGAAAAATGGGGGTACTGATGTCTACTTTAAAGGGCCATTATGAGTGAAGAGATGCATATAAAGTGTTTAGTAAGGGCTATTACTCTTTTTTCTTTCTGGGGGGCCACACTGGTGGCATATGGAAGTTCCCAAGCTAGGGGTCGAATCAGAGCTGCAGCTGCTGGCCTACGTCACAGCCACAGCAACACCAGATCCTTAACCTACTGAGGTAGGCCAGGGATCAAACCTGCATCCTCGGAGTTCCCGTCGTGGCGCAGTGGTTAACGAATCCGACTAGGAACCATGAGGTTGCAGGTTCGATCCCTGCCCTTGCTCAGTGGGTTAACGATCCGGCGTTGCCGTGAGCTGTGGTGTAGGTTGCAGACGCGGCTCGGATCCTGTGTTGCTGTGGCTGCGGCGCAGGCCGGTGGCCACAGCTCCGATTAGACCCCTAGCCTGGGAACCTCCACATGCCGCGGGTGCGGCCATAAACCCGCGGCCATAAAATGACAAAAGGCAAAAAAAAAAAAAAA
>PVHT021183506.1:0-66852 GCA_004024745.2 Catagonus wagneri | reverse complement strand
TCAGTGGGTTAACGATCCGGCGTTGCCGTGAGCTGTGGTGTAGGTTGCAGACGCGGCTCGGATCCTGTGTTGCTGTGGCTGCGGCGCAGGCCGGTGGCCACAGCTCCGATTAGACCCCTAGCCTGGGAACCTCCACATGCCGCGGGTGCGGCCATAAACCCGCGGCCATAAAATGACAAAAGGCAAAAAAAAAAAAAAAAAAAAAAACCCTGCATCCTCACAGACACTAATTGGGTTTTTAACTCACTGAGCCACAGTGGGAATCCAGGATTATTAGTCTTAATGTTCTAATTCCCTAGATTGTCAAGAACTGCAGAAAGTGAGTTCAGAGAGAAGTGGCCTAGGGGATCCCAAGCAGTGTCCTTGACCTTACCCGTGCCCTTTCCATCCTCTACAGACCTGTACTCCGGTTGGTTGGCGGAAGCCCTCGGCAGCAACCTGCAGGTCCAGTTCTGGCAAAGATCTTCTGGAATCCTGCCCTCCAACTGCTCTGGGGTCCAGCACGTGCTGGATGTGACCCAGATAGCCTTCCCTGGCCCAGCGGGGCCGGCCTTCAATTCCACAGAAGACCACTCCAAGTGGTGTGTAGCCCCAGAAAAGCCCTGGGCCTGTGTGGGCGACATGAATCGGAACAAAAGAGAGGAGCACCGGGGTGGAGGCACACTGTGTGCCCAGCTGCCTGCCCTCTGGAAGGCCTTCAGGCCTCTGGTGAAGGACTGTGAGTCCTGTGAGCACAGCAGGGCCTTCTCCAGGAAACCCAGCAGAGCATAAGAGCTAAGGCTCAGGGACCAATTCAGACTTCAGCTTGAATCTGTTTAGTCCCCCCTTAATAGTTCAGCCTTAATTGTGTGCCTCTGTGACTCAGTCTACTCATTTGCAAAATGGGCATCCTAACACCTGCCTCAGGATTATTAAGGAATAAAAGTGAATTGGTGAATGAGGCTGTCAGTCTTTTCTTCAGGTAGGCACTGGGATTCAGAACAACCCTTCAGTTTGCTAAGGATGTGGGGGCAGCTGGCACAAAGGTGAGACAGCAAGTGGGACACAAGGAAGGGTGCAGCCAAGACTCACCTCTCCCCTTTATGGTAACCAGGACTGGAGTTCCACCCCTTGACAAGCCCACAGGCAAAGGGGTAGAAACGTGACATCTTGCCTTGCTAGGGTAGGAGGGGTGAGCCCCAGGAAGCTCACGCAGCACGGAAGCACTTTATTTATATGTGTACATATGTATACAGGTGGCTGTACAGCGCAGGGCCAGCGGCTCCCTCTGCTATGGGCCTGGGGGCATGGGGCAGGATGCCCCTTTTTTGGTCAGGCCTGCTGGGGGCACAGCCTCTGCAGGGCACCGCGAGGTCAGCCCCACCTCAGGCTTGGTGGTCGGGACCAGAAGGGAAGCAGGTGGGGCTGAGGGCCCCACACTGCTGGGCACATTCTTTGTTGGGGCTGGGGAGGGGGTCTGGGGGTCTGGGGAGAGCTTGGGAGAGGCAGGTTTGGAACGAGGCCCGGTCAGAGTGGTCCGCTCCTCCACCACTTCCAGCACCCAGCGCTCCCTGCTCCGGGGGACGTCAGGTGCAGGAGGCGCCAGGGGTGCAGATTCCTGCAACCCCTTGGAGTCCACACCAGGGGGCTGGGACGCCTCTGCTTTGGCCCCAGGCCGCACTGGCTCTACGACAATGGGCACTGGGGGCGTGCCTGCTTCGCCAGAGCTGCTGCGCCGGCTGGTCTCGTGTTCCTGCACTGGGCTCAGCGCGGCCTTGGCCACGGCCCTGGCCCCCCCAACCACGCCATCCTCTGTCTGCACACTCTGGTGTTGCCTGCTGCTGGAGTCCCGCTCTAGGGTCCGACCCCCGGGGGTGGTCGCACGGGGCGGGGTGCAGGCCTCCGCGCCGCCCGGGGACTCCTTCTCCTTACTCAATGCCGGCGGCCTGGGGGCGCCCTCGGGCAGCAGGGGGTCCGCGCCCAGGCTCAGGGGCGACTCCTGGCGGCCCAGACGGCGGACTGCGACCTGCCGGGACGCGCCGGGACCCTCAACAGGGGGCGTCTCGCCGTCCGACTCGGCGAGGCTATGCAGCGCCAGCTCGCCGTGGAAGTCCTTGCGGAAATCCGGGTGGCCCACCTCGAGGCTATGTTTGCGCAGTGCGCCCTTCTTGTCGGCGCCCAGCGAGGCTCCCAGCTTCTCCGCCGACTGCACGCGTTTAAGGAGCGGCGAGCGCGGAGGCTCGGCACTCTTGGGGCGCGGCCGCACCACCGGCGGCGACGAGTGCAGCTTGGCCGGGAAGCTCTGGGTCGTGTGCGAGCTGCCTACCGTGTGGCCGGGCAGGGGCGGCGGCGAGGCCTGCGTGGGGGACGGGGTGTGCGCCAGCGGCGACAGCGGGATGTTGCCGGCAGACTTGCAGCGCGCAGAGCGGTACTGGCGGTGCAGCTTCGGCGACAGGCCGTGCAGCGTGCTGGGCCGGATGTGGTGCGAGGCCGACGACGCCGGCGAGTTGGGCGTGCTCGAGGCCGGCGAGCTGCTCTGGGACGAGGCGCCTAGGGGCGGGTGAGAGGAGGAATTGAGGGCGGGGGGTGGGGCACCGCCAGGGGACCGCCCCGCCACCGCCCGACGCTCCGCCCCGGCGCAGGCGCAGGGCCTACCTAGGTAGGCGGAGTCAGGCGTGGAGCGGTAACTGTGGGTGGGCGAGCGCGCCGGCAGTCCGTGCGTGGGAGAGCCCGGGAGGCTGTCGCTGGACGACAGCGAGCGGTTCAACGACGACAGCGAGCGGCTAGTGTGCAGCAGGTTCGACTGCTTGGTGATCTTGCGGAAGAGGGAGCTGCGCTTTTTGCTGGAGAACCAGGAGAGAACCTCCCCAGACCGGACTCCAGAGCTCCCGGCTCCTCCCACCTCAGGGCGCCAAGGCACCTCCTGGGACCGCCCACCCTTTCTGGCTCCTCCCTCTACAGCTACAACCTACCTATCAAAACCCTCTGACCCTCTTCAGGCCTACGCCTTCCTTTTTTTTTTTGGCGGCGAGATATGGCTCCAAGGCCAGGGGTCGGATTCGAGCCTCAGCCGTGAACTAAGCGCAGCCGCCAGGCCGGGGATCGAACCCGTGTCCCAGCGCTCCCAAGACGCCACAGATCCAGTTGCGCCACAGCGGGAGCACCTACCCATTCCTTTCTGACCACTCTCAGTCCAAGCCAGAAACTCGCAGCAAAATGCAACCAGGGGAGCTCCCATTGTGGAGCAGCAGAAACGAATCTGACTAGTATCCATGAGGATGAGGGTTCAGTTCCTGGCCTCCTTCTGTGGGCTGGGGACCCGGCACTGCAGTCAGCTATGGTATAGGTCTCAGACGCGGCTCAGATCACACTTTGCTGTGGCTGTGGTGTAGGTCAGCAGTTGTAGCTCTGATTCGACCCCTAGCCTGGGAACTTCCTTGTGTGGTGGATACGGCTGTAAAGAGAACCGACCCTGACCCGACCAACCGGCTTTTTCTGGCCCCGCCCACTAGTCTAGCTTCACCCACTCCAGCTAAAACCACCTATCAGGGCAGGAAGAAATTCACCTGACTCAGCCTGGCTCCTCTCACTCAAATACCCACTCTTTTCTTTTTTCTCTCTTTTTTTTTTTTTTTTTTTTTTGTCTTTTGTCATTTTAGAGCCACACCAGCAGCATGTGGAAGTTCCCAAGCTGGGGATTCAATCAGAGCAGTAGCCGCTGGCCTACACCACAGCTCAGGGTAATGCCAGATCCTTAACTCACTGAGCGAGGCCAGGGATCAAGCCTGCTTCATGGATACTAGTCCACTGGTTACCACTGAGCCACAAGGGGATCTCCTCCCACTCTCTTCCTGTCAGGTCCAACCCACTAATCCAAACAGAAAATTCTCCTGACCCCACTCACCTCTCCCAACTCCTCATACCCATAAGCGAAGAAATTATTTCTACTGGCCGAGTCTTGCCTGGAATGCTCATCCCAGATAGAAATCTCTTCGCTCAGACCCTTCCAGTAGATGATTCAGCAAGGCAGAATCGTCTACCGGACAGCACCCTCCTAGGCCACATCTGCGGGCTCTGCCCAAGACACTCCCACAAGCGCTTCTCCCCTCTGCTATCCTAGGAGTTTGGCACATCTTCCTTTCCTGGTTCCTCCCACTTTCCCGGCCCCTCATCTATCTTGTTTTTGCTCTATGACCTCAGCCAACTTTCTGTGCACATCCATTCTTTTCTCCCCACCTTTGCCTCTCCCATGTAAGCCCTGGACATTGCTGGAAAACTGGAGTGTTCCCGCGGCCTAGGGCTTATAGCCCCACCTATCGCATTTGGCCCCACCCACCTCTCCTGGCCCTCTTTGGCAGAGGGCCGCTTGTTCCTCCGAGCCATTTTGGCCTTGTAGCTGCTACGCCGCGCGGGGCCGATGCGGATGGAGGTATTCTCGAAGGGGGTTGTGGTCACGGCCACTTTGTTGCCACTCTGGGGAAAGAAAGGGGGAAATCTCTCCGCTGGAGGCTGTTCGGGCAGCTCCAGCCCCCCAGGATCTCCCCACCCTTCTCTCTCCCCCGCCCCCAGACAATTCTCTCTGCGCCATGGACTCACCTTAAGGATCAGCTCCACGACTTCAGGATGCACCATGCCATGCACAGGCTCCCCGTTCACGTGGGTGATGAGGTCCCCAGCGCAGAGCCCTGCCTCCTGGGCTGGGCCCCCCTCCTCCACGTGCTGAGGACAGGGCACCCAACAGGGGCTGGGTTAACAGGACTGGTAACAAGGAAAGTTCCCTTATACCAGACACCTAGCGCTGTATGCACGGTAATCTTCATTACACTTTATGAAATAGCAATTATTCTCCCCAGTTTACAAAAGAAGAAACTGAGGTTCAGAGGAAACTGACAGAGGTGGATCAGAGCGGGGTCTCATCCAGGCTGCCGGGTTCCAGAGTTTGAGCTGTCTCTCATCCCTGGGGGGAAGGGTGCATTCTTTCTCCCCACTCCCACTGTAGAACTCAGACTCCACCCATGAGTGCTCACCCAAACAATGTGGTGTACACTGTAGACATCTGAGTCACCCATGTAGACGCGGATGGCACGCAGTGTAAAGCCGTACTTCTTGCCGGAACGTTGGATGGTGATGGGGGAGCGAAGCCCACTGACAGCCGGCGAGTAGTCTCGGCTAGGTGAGGAGTCCCGTGAGGATGGGTTGGAGGAGAGAGATCGTGGGGACATGGGGCTGGCCAGGGGTGAGCTTCCGTGAGGGTCCACTGCAGGCACAGACCCATGGTCAGAAGTCGGAGCCAACACAGCTCTCCCTGTGTCTGCTCCTCCCTCCTCCCCAGTCAAAATCCCAGAGCCCTCACTGGCCCACCCCAGAGTCAATCACTGTGGACCAGGTGCAAATGGGTGCAGCCCCTTCCCCGCCGAGTGGGACCCAGCATTACCTGCAGGGATCATAACAGACAAGGCAGTGGCCGAGGCTGACTTGATGACTTTGCCCCCGGTTCGAGAAGGCCGCTTCTCTACCGCGGGGTCCCCTGACAACTGCTGGTGCCGTGCCCGGCGCAGAACCAGGTCATTGGTGGCTCTTGGTCCTGATGTGTCCCCATCCTTCGAGGGTGGGCAGAGGTCGCCTGGGCGTGAGCGGTCAGCTGCAACAGAGCAGGTGAGTTAGGGGTCTGTCCAAGGTCATAAATGTCTTGCATGCTGTTCGGCTGCCTGGAATGCTCTTCCCCTTCTCTCTCTGGCTGGATCAGGAATTTCATGAGATCAGGTGACATGCATCTGGAACAGCTCCTGACACAGAGAAGAGCTCAAATACACTTGCTACTGAGCATGGAATAGGGATCTGAATCTCAGGTCGGAGTGTGAAGAGTACATGAGAACTTGCATAAGCAATACCAAGCTCATTGAGCGCTCATATATGGCCACTGGGAAATGGGCACGGCGGCAGGAGGGGGCACTCACTGGCCTCCGCGTCCCCGGCGCTGGGGGTGCCATCCCCTTGAGCTGCCTCTTTGAGGGCTCGCGCATCCAGCGAGCCCGGGGGGTCGGAGCTGGGCCGGGGAGGCCTGCGCAGCCGGGCCTCATCCTCATCCTCTTGGGGGGCGCTGAAGCGACTGGGCTCGAGCAGCGCCGAAAAACGACGGCGCGCACCCAACGGCGGACTGGCCTCCCCCTCCAGGAAGCTGGCCTCGGACGCCGAGAAGCGCTTGCTGCGCAAAGGGGGCGTGGTCAGAGGAGTTACTCCCCTTCTGGTCCCGCCCCCAACACCACCCCGCCTTTGCTCACATCTCGGGGGAGCCCCCTCTCCAGGTCTTCTCGCGCAGCGTCAGGCCGCCTAGGCCCTCCCGCTTGCCGGCCACCTTCTCCTCTGGGCCCTTGGCGCTCGGCTCCCGCTTGCTGGTCCCCGCTGCCGCCACGGGGGTCTTGGGCTCATGCTGCGACAGCTGCTCCATACTGCTATACACCTGCAAGGACGGGGAAATAGTGCCTGGCGGCAAGTCCGGCCCCCAGGTCCCACCTTCACTCCTGAGAGAATACCAGACCTGGCCAAACTATGCTCTTTCCGCCCCCATAACAGCCCCAATTCTGGGCCGACCACCTGCAATTCTTCAGCTCAGGCCCCACCCCACAAAATTAGGCCCTGACTTTTTTTTTTTTTTGTCTTTTTGTCCTTTTATGGGCACACCCGCGGCATGTGGAGGGTCCCAGACTAGGGGTCTAAATCAGAGCTGTAGCCGCCGGCCGACGCCACAGCCACGCCAGATCCAAGCCGTGTCTGTGACCTACACCATAGCTCACAGGCAGCAACGCCAGATCCTTAACCCACTGAGCGATGCCAGGGATCGAACCCGCAACCTCATGGTTCCTAGTCGGATTCGTTTCCGCTGCGCCACGACGGGAACTCCAGGCCCTGACCTAATCTAGACCCTACCCTGCCCATGTCCTACGGAATCTACTCTCCTTCCCGCCCCGCCCCTCCAGGCCCCAGCCAATTATATGTACCCTTGCCCAAGCTAGGTCCTGCACCCCTCTGCATGCTGCTCCTCAAAATTAGACCCTCACCACGGCCTTGCCCCGCCCCAGCTGCTCATTCTCTCCATCCCCCCAGGTCCTGCCCCCGCCCCGGCCGGACCTAGGCCTGCCCCGCTGTGGGTCCTCATTTCCACAGCTGTCCTGGTTCCTGTTAGATTCCACTCAATGCCAAAGGCCAGTCCCAAGACCTCTATGCTTCTCCCTAACCAAGACCCATCACTCCCAGATACCCGCCCCTCAGTAAGTTCTCTAGTCTGAGACCTTGGGCCTGCGACCCTGCTCCCCGCAGCCTCCTCAGCCCCTGCGCGCTCCAGGCCCACCTCCATTCCCCATCCCAACACAGGCCCTGCCCTACCCCGCCACCCCGTCTCACCCCACCCCTATCCCAGCTTTGACCCACCTTGCTGAAGCGGGGAGAGCAGGAAGAGAACTGGCGGATCTCCACAGGCTCCTCCTCCGTCGTGTCGTCCTCATCGTAGGAGTTCACGTGGTGATACCTGTCTGAGCGGGCTGGGGTGGAGGTGTGGGTCGTGAACGCTGGCAAGGGTCCATTCTTCAAATCACACGCCTACCGGAGCCAGGTCCTGGTCCAGAAGGCCTGGGCCACGCCCCTGACCCATTCTCGGATCTCATTCAGGCCCCGCCCTCACACTGGGTCCCTGCACCGCTCTCTGAGGCTCCTCTAGCCCCGCCTCCATAGAGGCCACACCCCCAGGTCCCACCCAGGGAACTCTTCCATCCTGGCGCCGTCTTGGCCGGCCAGCGCAGTGTTCTGGGTCCTAGCAAGGCCTTCTAACTCTGGCCCAGACCCAACTTTATTTATTCGCTTTTTTTTTTTTTCGGCCGCCCCCCCGCGGCATATGGAAGTTTCCGGGCCAGGGATCCAATCCGAGCGAGAGCTGCAACCCACTCCAAAGATGCAGCAAGGCGGGATCCTTAACTCTCTGAGCCAGAGTGGGAAATCCTCCAGACTCGACTTTAGAACTCACCCCTCTCCAGCCCCTACCACCCCAAACTCCTCTCTCCCTTTTTCTCAGACGGTGCCCCACCTTTATGCTAAGCCCCGCCCCTGCCCCAACCTCAGCCCTCTCCTCTAGGGAGCCCGTCTCCTACCCAAGGGGCCCCTCAAAGGGTCCCACGCCCTGTCCCCGCTCACTGTCGAAGTAGCTGGTGTCATCCTCGGACTCCAGGTGGGGGATGAACTCGGCCTTCTGCCTCAGCAGCCCTGTCCAATCCAGGTCTCGAAAGAAACTGTGCTGCTTCACCTCAAAGGCACCGCCTGCCGGAGGACGGGGTGGAGGGGTCGGGGAGGGAATTCTAGTGACAGTTGCAGCCAACTCAGCTGCCCAGATCTGCTGGGGCTGGGCATTTTCCAGCCCCGGGGCCGCAGCACTGGAAGCTCTGCTCCCAGACAACGGACACAGACTCCTTACCTGCCCCCAGCCGGACCAAGGGGTTGGTCTGCAGGAGGCTGGATATCAGGAGCTGGGCATCTGTGGGCAGGGCCTCGTCCCCTTCTGGCCACAGGATGTCATCTGCAGAGCAAGGTGGGGCCAGGGTTTGCTTTTGGGGTCCACAAGGCCCTGGGCCCGCCAGTGTCCCCGTGCCCCCCTGCCTGCCCACCACGGGGGCACGCACCACTGATGACCTGTCCAAAGAGCTCTTCAGGCGTGTCTCCAAAGAAGGGCACGCAGCCCACCAGGAACTCGTAGAGAATGATGCCCATGGCCCACCAGTCCACCGGCTTGCCGTAGCCCTGGCGCAGGATGACCTCGGGTGCGATGTACTCCGGGGTCCCACATACCTGGGGGCAGGCCGTCAGCCCACGCCCTGGCCGCAGGAGGGGCCTCCCGGGGGAGTAGCACCCCCCACCAGGCCCTGGACCCCACAGTCCTGCGGGGTCACTCCACCCGCGGTGACCCCCACGACCGCACACACACCTGTTTGTCCAGGAACTCCCGGGCGTCCTTCTCGATGTGGCCTTCATATAGGTTGGTGGTGAGGCTCATAAGCCCCATCTTGGAGAGGCCAAAATCTGTGAGCTTGATGTGCCCCATGGAGGTGATAAGGAGGCTGCAAACACAGGGAGGTGGGGTCTTAGAGGCAAGGACGGTCCACTTCTCTCCCTGGCGCTTCTGTGCCAGGATTTCCCGGGGGTGGAGGGGGCCGGGCGGTGATGGAAAAGGTCAAGGCTCACTTGTCGGGCTTGAGGTCGCGGTGCACGATGCCATAGTTGTGCAAGTACTCAAGCGCCAGCACAGTCTCAGCGAAGTACATGCGTGCCATCTCCACGGGCAGCGCCCCAATGTTCTTCAGGAGGGTGGCACAGTCCCCCCCTGGGAGTGAAGGAGTAGGTCCGAGTGAAGAGGGAGGCACCCCTGGCCCAGAGCTGAGGACTCAGCATGTACCACAGCACCAACTCCTCAGCTCACATCGCGCCCATTTTACAGCTAAGGAGAAGCGAGGCTCAGCGAGGGGCCTCGCTCTCCCCAGGCTGCATGGCGACTGCCCTCTACCAGGCTTCTCTTGTCCTCAGCCATCCTCCAAAGTTGTACAATCAGCCGATTTTACACAGGAGGAGAAAGACTCAGAGGTTGGGGCCTGCAGGGAGTCAATGGTGGAGGTAAGGTTTGGTCGGACTGAGGCTGCCTGCTCATGGACTGAGACTGGGAGCCTAGTCCTTGATCTGGAGTCTGAAACTTGAGGGTGTGGGGCCTTAAAATAGAGATTGCTTGCCCCCACAAGATTTATTATAAGCAGTATTCATGTTTTAGTTTCCCCCAGCGTCCGTTTCCCTCCTCTTTCTTGAAGGGGCCAGATTTCCCTCAGGTTTAGCAGCTGCGGCAACAAGTAACCCAAGTTGCCCCGATGACTTTTCCCTCTTTTTTTCGCCAAATTTGCTAAGCTTGTAGGATGTAAATTAGGCCTAGTTGGATGGCAATCTCACTATATCAGGGCCGGTTTAGAGGGAAGTCTGCACGTGGGAAAGCAGAGCCAAGAGATGGAGAGATGACTAATGACATGATTTGAGCATCTAGAGACATCAATTCCTGAAGATGACATTGATTTTTTTAAAATCACAAATCAAGGAGTTCCCGTCATGGCTCAGTGGTTAACGAATCTGACTAGGAACCATGAGGTTGCGGGTGTGATCCCTGGCCTTGCTCAGTGGGTTAAGGATCCGGCGTTGCCGTGAGCTGTGGTGTAGGTCACAGACACAGCTTGGATCTGGCGTTGCTGTGGCTGTGGTGTCGGCCGGCGGCTACAGCTCCTGTTAGACCCCTAGCCTGGAAACCTCCATATGCCGCGGGTGAGGCCCTAGATAAGGCAAAAAGAAAAAAAAATCGCAAGTCAATAGAAGTCCCTGTTGTGGCTCAGCAGAAAGGAACCCGACTAATATCCATGAGGATACGGGTTCAATCCCTGACCTCACCCCGGCGTTGCCATGAGTGCATTGTAGGTCACAGATTCGGCTCAGATTTGGCATAGCTGTGGCTGTGGTGTGGGCTGGCAGCTATAGCTCTGATTCAACCCCTAGCCTGGGAACTTCATATGCTGCATGTGCGGCCCTAAACAAGAGAAAACACGCAAGTCAATAGATTTCTTTTTTCCTTTTTTCCCGCTTGAGCCAGATTTAGCTGAGTGTGTCAGAAACTGATGAATCACTCTCTGAGGGTGGGCCTGGGACTCTAACTTTGGCCACAACCTCAGGTTCTCCTGACACATTTATGCTGAGTACAAAGTCCCCATGTGCCCATGGCCTCCTTGAGTCTTTTTTTTTTTTTTGTCTTTTCAGGGCCGCACCGGAGGCATGTGGAGGCTTCCAGGCTAAGGGTCTAATCGGAGCTGTAGCAGCCGGCCGACACCACAGCCACAGCAACGCCAGATCCAAGCTGTGTCTGTGACCTACACCATAGCTCACAGCAACGCCAGATCCTTAACCCACTGAGCGATGCCAGGGATCGAACCCACAACCTCATGGTTCCTAGTTAGATTCGTTAACCACTGAGCCATGACGGGAACTCCAGGCCTCCTTGAGTCTTAGAGTCCCTTTTGCCATCCTCACTATATGAAACAACCTTGTCTCTTTGATTTGTTTTTCTTGTTTATTGCCTGTCTATACAGACTAGAATGTTACCGCCATGTGGAAAAGGTGCATCTGTCTGGGGCTCCACTGTGCCACCAGTATGAGCACAGCCTGCGGCACGAGGGAGCTAATGAGGGGACATCTGTTAAGTAACTGGTTGGTCAACTAAGGCTTGGAGGTGGCACAGCTGTAGCCCTGTGAGACCATGTGTGTGTCCTAGTAACCATAGTACATGTGTGTTTGGACAGTGGATGGATTAATATTTGGGTGAATATAAGTATGGATGGGTAGATAAACAGATAATCATTTACAGTGGTGGCCGGGTGACTGGATGGATGGTCATGAGATGGACAGATAAACTGATGGACAGATTGTGGATGAATAGATGCAGTCAGGGCCATAGCTGGATTAAATGAGATCGCTGCTAGAATGGAGATTTGGATGAACGAATAAAAATAATAACAGGAAATGGATGAGGAGTTCCCTTCATAGTGCAGTGGAAGTGAATCCGACTACTATTCATGAGGATGCGGGTTCGATCCCTGGCCTCACTCAGTGGGTCGGGGATTCAGCGTTGCCGTGAGCTGTGGTGTAGGTCACAGACAAGGCTCGGATCCCCAGTTGCTATGGCCATGGCATAGGCTCCGATTTGACCCCTAGACTGGGAACTTCCATATGCCACAGGTGCGGCCCTGAAGAGCGGAAAAAAAAAAAATGTAAGTGGATGAATGGAAGGCTAGATGAATGGATGATGGATTAATAAGCAGATAAATATGTATTAGTGGATAGATGGATGGTAAGTAGATAGATGAAGGAATGGATGAATGAATTGCTAGATATAGAAAAAGAGGTGGATAGAAAATAGACATACAACACAAAGAGTGAGCCCTAATATATAAACAATGGACTTTAGTTAATAATAATGTGTCAATATTAGTTCATCAATTATAACAAATGTGCCACACTAATACAAGATGTTAGTAACAGAGGAAACTGAGGGGACAGTGGGTATGTGGGAACTCTCTGTACTTTTTAGTCAGTATTTTTTTTTCTTTTTTCTTTTCAGGGCTGCACCTGCACCTGGCATACGAAGTTCCCAGGCTAGGGGTCGAATCGGGATTGCAACTGCCAGCCTACACCACAGACAGAGCAAAACCTGATCTGAGATGTGCCTGCAATCTACCGCAGCTCATGGCAACACCATATTCTTAACAAACTGAGCGAGACCATGGATCAAACCCGCATCCCCATGGATACTAGTTGGCTTCATAATCTGCTGAGCCACAGTGGGAACTCCCTCTAGTCAATTTTTCTATAAACCTAAAACTTCTCTAAAATGAGTCTATTAATTTTTTGTTGGGTTTAATTTTTATGGCCTCACCCACATATAGAAGTTCCCAGGCCAGGGACTGAATTTAAGCCACAGCTGTGACCTACACCTCAGCTGTGGCAACGCCAGATCCTTTAAACCACTGCACTAGGCCAGGGACCAAATCCCTACCTCCACAGGGGCCCAAGTCACTACAGACAGATTCTTAACCCACTGTGCCGCAGCGGGAACTCCTGTTGGAACTTTTCAATTGTTTTAAAAATAGGTTTCTGTTTGTTTGTTTTTTGGCCACACCTGTGGCATGCAGAAGTTCTGGGGCCAGGGCCAAGCAGCAATTCCAGCCACTGCAGTGACAATGCAGGATCTTTAACCTGATGTCACAAGAGAACTCTTGATAAACAGATATATGGATGCACAAATAGATGGATAATAAAATGGATGGATGGATGCATGCATGCATGGAGAGACAGTGCATAGATGTATGCGTGGAAAAACAGATGGATTAGCAAATGAATAGATGAAAGGAAGAAAGGATGGATAATTGGATAATGTATCTATACTGAGAGAAATGAAAACAGATAAACCTATAGATGGCTGGATGTAAATAAATAGATGGAATAGATGGTCAATGAGTGCATGGATAAATGGGTGAATAAACATACAGATGGGAGTTCCTATCGTGGCTCAGTGGTTAATGAATCTGATTAGGAACTATGAGGTTGAGGGTTCGATCCCTGGCCTCGCTCAGTCGGTTAAGGATCCGGCGTTGCCGTGAGCTGTGGTGTAGGTTGCAGACGCGGCTTGGATCCCGCGTTGCTGTGGCTCTGGTGTAGGCCGGCGGCTACAGCTCCTGTTAGACCCCTAGCCTGGGAACCTCCACATGCTGCGGGTGTGGCCCTAGATAAGGCAAAAAGACAAAAAAATAAATAAACATACAGATGGACAGTCAATATGGTGATGGGGCTCGGGCAGGCCCACAGCAGCTCTGATTAGTGCGCAGCCCCCCATCTTCCCAGCAGCCCTGCAGGCAGCCCCACCTTCCACATACTCCATGACCATGCAGAGGTGGCGCCGGGTCTCAAAGGAGCAGAACATGCCGACCACGAAGGGGTTCTCGGCGAAGGTGAGGATGTCGCGCTCCACGAAGGCCTGCTGGATCTGGTTGCGCAGGATCAGGTTCTGCTTGTTGATCTTCTTCATGGCGAAGCGCTGCCTCGTGTCCCGGTGCCGCACCAGGTAGACGGCCCTGCAGGGGGAGAGAGCGAGGACCGGCCGTCACCTCCGAGACACCCGGCCTCCGCCACCCTCCCCCCGCCAGAGCCCCGGGTGGCTCACCCGTAGGCACCATTGCTTATGAGCTTGATGGTCTCAAAATCATTCTCTCCGGGTGGTTTCTTAGCCTTGGTGCTGCGGCCCTGCAGGGGAGAGATGAAGACTACCCCTTCGTCATCATGAGATTTGGACTCTTATTATTCCACTTAACACACAGGGAAACTGAGGCACAGAGGGGGTGGGTGGGTCCTTCATCCAAGTGCAACAGTGAGAGAGTAACAAAGTCAGGACTTGAACCCAAGACTGCCTAACACTCAAGCCATATCATTAATTCTCGCCTTAGGAAAGAAAACTGCAGAATGGCTAATCACCCTAATCTCTACAAAGCTCCTAGAAATCAACCAAAAAATATTTTTTCTCCAATAATTGAAAGAGAAAAAATAGGTGAGATACTGTTCACTTTTAACCATGTGAAAAGATGCTGAATCTCTGAATATATAGTGACAGAAAGGCAAACTAAAACTAGTCACAAGATACTATATTTTACCCAGCAGATTGCCCCCCCTTAAAATAAAATCCCAAAGCCTGACACATTCTGTGGGCAAAGCTATGGGGAAATAGCTACTTTCATACCTTGCCGTTAGGAGTATAAGTTGTTACAGCCCCCACAAAATGTACTTTGTTGTATATCGGAATTACTAATTCCGGGTCATGTTTCCTTTGACCCAGCAATTTCACTTTTGAATTCATGCTACAGATATGCTGCACATTTGAAAAGTATCATATGTACTATCTTGCTCACTGCAAGACTGGAAATAATCCATAAATAGGAAATTGGTTAAATAAAGATACGAGGGGCATCTGCATAAAATAATATGGTGCCTCTTTTTTTAAAAGTGAAAATATCTCTTTATGGATATTCAGAAAGTTCTCCAAAGTGTTTTATGAAATGGAGGGAGAAAACAAGGAACGACATGAACTGTATGCTATTATACAAAAAAGAGAAAAGGGGGGCAAAACATAATCCTATTTAGGATAATAGGTTCATGGGGGACAAGAGTGAATATAATACTTTTTGCTGTATAACTTTTTTGAAAATAATTTTATTTTTCTTAGCAACAAGAGATTTATTAAATAAACATTATACAAAAAGATCTATGAGATATAGAAATATTGAATTTCTATGCTCCTAAGAAAGTAGCCCAAAAAAGTCTGACACAAACACTGACAGAATTACAAAGAGAAATTACTCAAAACAAAGATTGAACACATCTCTCTCAGAAACTATTAGATCAATCTGGCAAAAAATAATGAATAGGAAGATGGAAGATTTGAATCACTCAATTAACAAGTTTGATTAAATGGAATTACATAGGATCCTACAAACAACAATTAAAGATAAATACCTTTTTAGAGTTTTAGACTTTTGAGTGATGTCATTCCATTACCTATTCAAAAAATTAAACAAATGGCATGTATAATGAGATTTTAAATATAAATACAAAGGACAGATGTGTGTGTATATGTGCGTGAATTTATAGACACAATTTGAAACAAAAGTCACAAATTCAAATGCCTTCAGGGGCCAGACATATTGGATGAAAGCCATGCGTGACTGAGGTAGAGGCCCCATATCATAGGTCAGCCCCCACTCAGTGCCAGCTGGTTTCTCCCAGTGTTGTCAGAACGTCTGATTTTTCAAAAAAAGAAAAGGCACAAACCCAGATTTCAAAGCAAAATCTTCTCATTTCTGTATTTCACTTCAAAATTTTGGAAAATACTAGACAATTTAGAGAAAACACATGTACAATCATTATGGCCATTATGATGGGAAATCTCCACCAGATATGTGGAATATTACCAAAGTGTGGTTGGCCTGGGGGTAGAATTATAGTAATTTTCCATGTGCTGACCTGTCAACACACAGAGACACTCAACTCACTCAAAACTCTACGCAGAGTTCCTCAAGAAACCAAACAGATGGAGTTCCCGTCATGGCTCAGTGGTTAACGAATCCGACTAGGAACCGTGAGGTTGAGGGTTTAATCCCTGGCCTCGCTCAGTGGGTTAAGGATCCGGCATTGCCGTGAGCTGTGGTGTAGGTTGCAGATGCGGCTCGGATCCCGCGTTGCTGTGGCTGTGGCAAAGGCCAGCAGCTACAGCTGCTGTTAGATCTCTAGCCTGGGAACCTCCATATGCCGCAGGTGCGGCCCTAGACAAGGCAAAAAGACAAAAAAAAAAAAAAAAAAGAAATTAAACAGAGAATTACCATGTGACCAAGCAATTCCACTCTTAGGTATGTACCTAAAAGAATTGAAACAGTTGTTCAATTTTTTTTTCTTTTTAGGGCTGCACCTGTGGTGGATGGAAGTTCCCTGGCTAAGGGTAAAATTGAAGCTGCAGCTGCCAAGCTCACGCCATAACCATAGCCCAAGCAATGCCAGATCCAAGCCCATCTGTGAGCTAGGCCACAGCCTGCAGCAATGCTGCATCCTTAATCCATTAAGCGAGGCCAGGGATTGAACCTGCATCCTCATGGACACTATGTCAGGTTCTTAACTTGCTGAACCACAATGGGAACTCCCAAATACTTTTACTCAAATGTTCGAAGGCAGCACTATTCATACGATAGCTTAAAGATGGAAACATGGATTTCCCATTGTGGCACAGTGGTTAACGAATCCGACTAGGAACCATGAGGTTGCAGGTTTGATCCCAGGCCTCGCTCAGTGGGTTAACGATCCAGTGTTACCATGAGCTGTGGTGTAGGTTGCAGATGTGGCTCAGATCCCACGTTACTGTGGCTCTGGCGTAGGCCGGCGGCTACAGCTCCGATTTGACCCCTAGCTTGGGAACCTCCATATGCCGCGAGTGTGGCCCTAGAAAAGACAAAAAAAAAAAAAAAAAAGACGGAAACAGGGAGTTCCTGATGTGGCTCAGTGGGTTAAGAACCCGACACAGTGTCCATGAGGATGCAGGTTTGATCCCTGGCCTCACTCAGTGGGTTAAGGATCTGGTGTCAGAGTGATCTGGGGTGTAGGTCACAGATGCGGATTGGATTCTTTGTTGCTGTAGCTGTGGTTCAGGCGAGCAGCTGCACCTCCAGTTCAACTCCAAGCATGTGGCCTGGAACTTCCACATGCTTCAGGCTTGGCCCTTAACCAACCCCCCCCCCAAAAAAAAACCTGGCGTATATTATACAGCCATAAAAAGGAATGAAGTACTGATTGTTGCTACAGCATGGATAAGCCCTGAGAACACAATGCCAGACACCAAAGGCTACAGAGTGAATGATTCCATTTATGTGAACTATCCATTTAGGTGAAATATCCACAAATTCATAGAGTCAGAAAGTTCTGGAAAGCAGATCAGTGATCAGCGGTTGGCAGGGGCTGGGGGGAGGGGAGAATGGGGAGTAATTGCTTAATGGGTACAAGGTTTCCTTTGGGGATGATGATAATATTCAGGAACTAGACAGAGGTAATGGCTGCACAACATCGTGAATGTACTAGACACCAATGAATTGTTGGTTGAAAAATTGTTTAAATGGTATATTTTATGTTATGTGTATTTCACCATGAAAAGAAAACAGCCTACGGAGGATGAGCTATTATTAACCCATTTTACAGATGGGGAAACTGAGGCTCAGAATGGGGACCAAGAGATCCACCCAGCCTAAGGGCAAAGAGCCAGAAGGTGAGCCCTCACCAGTCAGATCAGAGCCAGAGTGTTGCCTGCTGGGCCACCTGGCCTTACTTACCTCAGAGAGGTCGTCCTGCTCAGGTGTGTTAGAGCCACCGCTATCCTGTTGTTCCTCCAGGTGCGCCACATCTAGGAAAGAAATGAGTGTGAGCAGAGCCTGGGGTCCCAGCCGGCTCACCCACAGTCCCCTGCACCCACCAGCCAGCACCTGGAAAGGGGTCGCGGGTGAGACCCAGCTGGCGGATGATGTAACGGGGGATGTCGGTCTTGACGAGGTGGCCCTCCTTGGCGTGGCCCTCGGCTGCCTCCAGCAAGTGGTAGAACTCCTCAGGGTTGAATTCCTGAGGCAGGGTGGGGTGGGCTCAGGGTTAACTCCAGGCGGTCCCACCCGGAGCTCCCCCCCCTCCGCCCTTGCCCAGTCCGCTCACCAGGCACTCCAGCAGCCTCGCCGGGCGAGAGATGATAATGAGCAGCTTCTTCACCAGTTGAGTGACAAAGGCCACTTCCAAGCTCTCGGAGCGCTCATAGGCCTGGGATGTGAGGCACAGTGGGGGGCGGGGGTGGGGGTCACAGGCATCTTTCCTGAGCCAGGCCTCCCTCCCATCCCCACAGGAATTGACAACGCTGCTGCAGTAGTCCCATTTTACAGGTGAGAAAATGGAGGCCCAGGCCATGTGGTAAAAATAATCATGATTGTTATTATAGCAAACACTGTTCTGAAACCTTCACTCACTCAAGTCATCTTCAAAGCGGCCCTATAATTCAGGCTGAGTTAAAAGAATCCCTCAGTCGGGCACGCTCTCGCCTCAGACACCTGCGTGGCTCCCTGCTCCTCCTCCTTTAGGTCTCTGCTCAGTTGTCAGCATCTCATGGAAGCCTGCCCTGACCCCTCCAATCCAAAACCTATCCGACTCCTGGAAGCACCCTCAATGGACAGCACTCTCATGCTCCTGTTTTCTCTCAGACAGTCCACGGATTAATTTCCTATTACGCCCATCAAACCCAAGACCATGGTGAGGCAAATGAGAAAGTCACCTTGGGTACCAAAAACCTGTCTTCAGGATAGTATTTGGAATTCCCATCATGGCGCAGCAGAAACAAATCCAACTAGGAACCATGAAGTTGTGGGTTTGATCCCTGGCCTCGCTCAGTGGGTTAAGGATCCGCATTGCCCTGAGCTGTGGTGTAGGTTGCAGATACGGCTAGGATCTGGCATTGCTGTGGCTGTGGCACAGGCCAATGGCTGTAGCTCCCATTAGACCACTAGCCTGGGAACCTCCATATGTGCCGCGGGTGAGGCCCTAAAAAGACAAAAGACAAAAAAAAATGATAACTAATATTTTAATGTACTAGATAACAAAATCAAAATTAATGCAAAAAAAATATATGATAAGAAAAATTTAAATCAGGAAAGGATCCCAGAGGACTGTGCTGAGCCATACTGGTGCTTGACTCATAAGGAAAAGTATGGGACAAGGTGGCTTTTTTTGTGTGTGTGTCTTTTTAGGGCCACACATAATACACATGAAAGTTGCCAGGCTAGGGGTCAAATTGGAGCTGTATCTGCCAACCTACACCACAGCCACAGCAACACCAGATCCGAGCTGCGTTTGTGACCTACACCACAGCTCAAGGCAATGCCAGATCCTTAACTCACTGAGCAGGGCCAGGGATTGAACACTTGTCCTCATGGATGCTAGTCAGGTTCCTCACAGCTGAGCCATGACGGGAACCCCAAAAGTGTATTTTTATATTATTTTTTATTTTTGTCCTTTTTTTTTTCTTTTTAGGGCCCCACCCATGGCATATGGAGGTTCCCAAGCTAGGGGTCTAATCCGAGCTGTAGCTGCCAGCCTACACCACAGCCACAGCCACAGATCCGAGCCAGGTCTGAGACCTACACCACAGCTCATGGCAATGCCGGATTGTTAACCCACTGAGCGAGGCCAGGGATGGAACCTGCAACCTCATGGTTCCTAGTCAGATTCGTTACTGCTGCACCATGATGGGAACTCTTATTTTTGTCTTTTTAGGGCTGCACCTGAGGGTCGAATTGGAGCTGTAGCCGAGGCCTACACCACATCCACAGCAATGCCGGATCAGAGCAGCGTCTGAGACCTAAGGCAGCTCACAGCAGCGCAGGATCCTTAACTCGCTAAGCGAGGCCCGTGTTCTCAGGGATACTAATCGGGTTCTTAACCCGCTGTGCCATGGTGGGAACACCTATATTTTTCTATTTTTTAAATGATGGATATTTTCCTTTTTTGGATGTGCCCAAGGAATGTGAAAGTTCCTGGTCCACAGCAGCAACTGGAGCCTCAGCTGCAGTGAAAACACCCAGACCTTAACCTGTTTCGACACAAGGGAACTCCTGAAAACAGTATTATTGATTAATCTGTTTCCATTAAAACCAGGAAGGCAAAATTAAAACAAGTTTGGGTTTAATTATAAATATTAAGAAATTCCCTTGTGGCTCAGCAGGTTAAGAATCCAGTGCTGTGGCCACCACAGCTCAGGTTTCTGCTGCCACGTGCATTTGATTCCTGGCCTGGGAACTTCTGCACGCCGCTGGGCCTGGCCAAAAAATAAAATAAAATAAAACAAATAATATTTAAATTTAGAATAACGTTTAGTTTTAACAAACCTTCTTTTTCAGCTTTTTCAGTAATTCATGTTCTGAAGGGATGGGGGAATCACCTGCCTTATCCTAGTTCTAGCCCTGATGCCAGGGGAGAAGGTAGCATTTGAGTAAAGATCTGAAAGAGGTGAGGGAGGTTAAATTCCTGCTTCCTCCATCAGACCTAGAGCAGGGATTGGGTCTTTCTTCTCCACCTTCAAATGCTCAGCTCCACACCAGCCGTTTGGCATGTGGTAGAGTGGATGTGGGGTGAAGGAAAGGATCAGGACATCGGGCCCGATTTAGGAGTTCAGAGGCTGAGCTGGGGGCGGCCTTCCCGTGCACTCACGTCCTGCAGCAGCTTCTCCAGGTTTTCCTGCAATTCGTAGAAGTAGACGGTAGTGATGAGGCCGTCGCGGGACTTGGTCAGGCAGTCCCGGGCCAGCTCGATGATCTGGTGGTGGATGAAGCTGAGCACGCCGTCGGCCAGCGGCAGCACGCTATCGGGTTCGTAGGCGCGGGTGAAGTCGCGCAGCTTCTCTTCCATCTGCGCGGTGGCCTGCAGGAGGGACGAAGGCAGGGCCGGGATGCCGGCACGCGGCTGTGACCGGAGACTGTCATCGCCAAGTGCCTGCACGGCGCGGCGCCGGCCACCAGGGGGCGCGCGGAGCTAAGGTGAGCGATGGCTCGGGCCGCCCCGCTTCCCTGCGCCAGCCCCTGGCCCTGCCTCACCTTCGGGAATCTCTCCTTGTAGACATGGTTCATCATCACGATCTCATTGTCATAGGAGGAGGGGGAGCGCCCGGGGCTGCGGAGAGAGAGCCCATAGTATCCAGCCCTCTACCTCCAAAAGTGCCAACACCCTTTTCCCAGTGACAAGCCCCCGGACCACCAGCTTGGAGGAAGAGAGAGATGCAGGCCCACCTGAGGCTCCGCGAGCGAGGCCGCACCGCAGGGGAGCGGCGACCACCATCCTCATCCGTAATGCTCTCGGTACTGCCGAAGTGTTTGGAGAGGAAGTGGAGCTCATCCACGGTGGGCTGGTAGGGCAGCTGGTGCAGGCGCTCCTGGGAGGAGCAGGAAGACTGGGGGGAGGGGCGGGGCCGGGGTCAGAGCCACCACGGTCCCCCCACGGCTCGGGACCCTGGGCTGGGACTCCCGCGGCTGGCGTGGCACAGAGCAAGGCCAGAGTCAGGACCCGGCCTCCGATCCTCGAACCCCAAGGCCCAACTTGGGATTCCTGATGACAGATGGGGGGAGGGTCAGGGACAGACACGAATGAGAACAGTGACGCAGACATGGATGTGGCCCAAGGGAGCCAGGAAAAAACCTGAGTCGTTACATGTCTCCTCTGTTCAGAACCCTCTATGGCTCCTTACTCACAGTGGCTGCCTAAGTCCTCCCCACAGCCCATAAGGTCTTACAAGATCTGATCCCGTCTCCTTGCTGTCAATGCCTCCCATTCTCCCCCCTCACTTCCTCTGCTCCAGCCTCACAGGCCTCCTTGTTGGTCTTTGAACAAGCCAGGCTCACTCCTGCCTCAGGGGCTTTGCGCTGACTGTTCCCTCAGCCTGGAACACATCTGGTAAGGATCACTCTTCCTTTAAGTCTTTGCTTAAAAGTCACCCCTCAGAGAGTTCCTGTCGTGGCTCAATGGTTAACGAATCTAACCAGGAACCATGAGGTTGAGGGTTCGATCCCTGGCCTTGCTCAGTGGGTTAAGGATCCGGCGTTGTTGTGAGCTGTGGTGTAGGTTGCAGACACGGCTTGGATCCTGCATTGCTGTGGCTGTAGTGAAGGCCGGCGGCTACAACACCTGTTAGACCCTGAGCCTGGGAACCTCCATATGCCGCGGGTGCGGCCCTAGATAAGGCAAAAAGACTAAATAAATAAATAAATAAATAAATAAATAAATAAACAAAAAGTCACCCCCCAGGAGACCTCCTCTGACCACACCCATCACTACATCTCCATGCCCCATCTTCTCCTTTCTTCTTGCTGACTTCTTATCTCTAGATTTACAACATCCTTTTTTTTCCTTTTTTTTGGAGGGGGGAAGCACACCCACAGCATGTGGAAGTTCCCTGGCCAGAGACTGAACCCCCACCACAGCAGTAACTGAAAGATCCTTAACCCAGTGTGTCACCAGGGAATTCCTAATATATCTTTATGACTTATTATCTGGTAATCCATGGCAGGGACTTGGTTCTGCTTGGACCCTGGTCAGGGCCTGGTGTGCAGTTGGGGAAACACAGACCCACAGAGATCAGTGGAGAAACACAAGGACTGCAGGCAGAATGATCTTTTCGGGGCGGGGAGGTCGGGGTGAAGAGGGAAAAAATAGCTTTATTGCTTTGGCAGCCTAATGGGGACACAGCAGGCTCATGCCTTCAAAAACTGTGTTGGAGTTCCTGCTGTGGTGCAATGGGATCGGCAGCATCTTGGGAAGGCTGGGACGCAGGTTTGATCCTCAGCCCAGCACAGTGGGTCAAGGATTTGGCATTGCCACAGTTGTGGCTCAGGTCGCAACTGTGGTTCAGATCTGATCCCTGCCCCAGGAACTCTGTATGCCTCCAAAAAACAAAACAAAGCAAAACTGCGTGTACCCCAGAATGATCTTTTAAAACATGACATCATTTTCTCCCCCGCTTGAAACTCCCCGTCCCATCATTACCTAGTAAAATAATCCTTTCAGTGCACAGAATCTATGACCTACAGAATCATAGTTTCAAATAATTCAGATTGCATTTTTTTTTTTTTTTTGCAGCCCCATGGCATATGGAGTTTTGGGCCAGGAGATCAGATCTGCTTGTACAGCAATGAGGGATCTTCAACTCACTTTGCTGTGCTGGGTATCAAACCTTCAACGCAGTGCTCCAGAGATGCCCATTTCACCAATCCCGTTTCACCACAGTGGGAACTCAAAGACTGAATTTATTTTTTCATTTCTTTATTTTTGCTTTTTTAGGGCTGCAGCAGTAGCATATGGAAGTTCCCAGGCTAGGGGTCAAATCAGAGCTCCAGCTGCCAGCCTATGCCACAGACACAGCAACACAGGATCCAAGCCATGTCTGTGACCTATAGCACAGTTCAGGGCAACACTGGACACCCGACCACTGAGGGCAGCCAGGGCTGAAACCCACATCCTCATGGATACTAGTCGGATTCATTTCTGCTGCACCACAATGGCAACTGCCAAGACTGAAATTTTAATTCAACTTAATACAAAGCACAAAAAGCCTTCCCATGGCTTCTCGATACAATTAGAATAAAATCCACCTCCACACCCTGGCCAAGAAGCCCCAGCGAGATGAAAGTTGCCGCCTACCTCACCTCCATCCCTCCACTTCCAGCCCAAAACTCCTGCCACACAAGACTATTTTCAGCTTTCCAAATGTGGAAAGTTCTCTGTTGCCTCTGAGAGTCTGCACATGCTGTTCCACCTTCCTGAAACACCGTTCCCTCCCCTCTTCCACCTGCCAAACTCCTGCTGATCCTTTGTCTTGGCTTCAATGCCACCTCTTCCAGGAAACTTTCCTTTACCCTCCCTCCAGCTATCTCAGGTCCCTCTGCTCTGCTGTCACCCTCCCATCACAGCTCTGACCACTCCAGCACCCCATGTTGTAAATGCCTTCTGACTGATCTGTCTCCTCCCATGAGAGCTTTGTGAATCTTTGGGCCTGGGCCCAACTTGCAGAGCCCACCCATCACAAGCCAGTCACATGATAAATTTATGTCCGTTGAACATTATACCAATGTATGGATGAGCAAACCAGAGAGACAGGTAGAAACGGGCAAATGGAGAGAGAGACTTTGGGTATTGCCATCGGTAAGCAAATGGGCTCTGGGTGAATGATATGGCCTGGCCCCAGCCAGCTGCAGACACTTGGGCAAAAGACTTAACACATGAGCCTTAATGTCATTATCTATAAAGTAAATCCGAGGTGAGTAGGACCCCCCAAGAAGATGTGTCAAATGTAGAGAGCAGGACTTTGAGGCAGGGGGGGCTTGTAACTCACTAATAGATGGATAGGTAACATCCTCAGAGAACAAGAGAAACCCAAAGCTCTCCTTAAGGCCAGCCCAGCTGGCCCCTGGTGGCTCCCACACAACAGCCCCGCCTGCCACACTCACCGAGACGGTGGAACTGGGTGTGTTGGTGCCATAGCCAGATGAAGGGAGCGAGGCCAGAGACCAACGGCGTCCATCCGCCCTGGAACCCAATTGATGTGCTCAGAGGCTGCCAGACCCACCAGTCCCCCCACTCCTTGCTGCGTGGGCGAAGCCACTGGCTATGGCCAGGGTAGGGCAGGGCAGGGCAGGGGGGAATATATATGTGCTCTGAGATTCCCCAAGGCCCTCAGAGTCAAGGAGGTAAAGAGGAAGCCCTTCTGCCAGGCACCAGAGACCTGGCGTGAAGTCTCCTCTGCTCCTTGCCATAATGCTGCTCTCCTGTCATCCTCATGCCAAACCAGCCCTCAAAATGGGCCTTGAGGAGGACCAGAAAAGCCATTCAAGGAAGTCATCCAGGGGGACCCCAAAAGGTGACCCCTAGAAGACTCCCCATGAGAAAATTCTCAGAGGAAAACCAATTGGATTTATTTTCAAAGAAGAAAGGCTACATGCGCGCGCGCACACACACACACACACACTGACACATACACACATGCTGACACACACTCCCGCAGACGCAACCACTCTCATGGCCACATCCATTAGTATTTCTGTTACTAGTGTGGTTGAGTTCACACATTGTCAGTCACACACATTCACGCCACGTGACTCCACACAGATGCTCACGTGCATTCACTATCCCATACATAGACCCACATATCACGTTTCCATGTTAACACATATGCAAAAACACACACTTACATATAGACACATATACTCACTAGAGATCTAGTACTCACACTCTGAGACACACATACACCCTCCCACACACACACTCTAGACTTTAACATTTACATGACACACATTGAAGACACCCTCACGCACTCAGTCACACATTCAAACTCTCGCGCAGCCACACACGCCTTCACACTCCCACACAGATTACACACTGAGTGTAACGGAGACACACACAGAGGTCCATGCCTCCTCAGATATTCACACACAGTTACAACCCTACAAGTACGCAGTCACACACAGTCACTCTCACACCTATGGACACATGTGCAGGCATGGGCTGCCTCACATGTTCATGAATGACCTCAGACTTGCATTCATACATGTCTACATCAGCACACAGACTGCCACTCACCTGGACACACTCCCACTCACTGGACTCCTCACTCCAGGCAGGGCCCTTGCTCAGCCCGCCTGCTTCCCAACTCAGCCCCCAAGTAGGTGACCACATCCGGCCCAATCTTGGAGCCCTTCTCTGGCTCTCTATTGTCCTAGCTTAACTCCAAGGATAGAGACAGGATGCGGTTCACCCCATATTCCAGCTCCCAGAACACAGTTATTCAATGTTTATAGAATGAACAAAGTTCAAAGAAAAAGCCATCTGCCCAAACACCCTGGTGACTCCCAGAAGTCCCTCCCCCCCCAAAAAAAAACATTTGAGAATCTCTACCTCGCACAGTTTTGCCAAAGGCCCCCGGAAAATTC
The DNA here is from genome assembly GCA_004024745.2 of Catagonus wagneri. Classification (NCBI taxonomy): domain Eukaryota; kingdom Metazoa; phylum Chordata; class Mammalia; order Artiodactyla; family Tayassuidae; genus Catagonus; species Catagonus wagneri. The sequence goes on along the minus strand of PVHT021183506.1, from coordinate 41,224 downwards.
ATCTTAAGGATACTCCAGAAACCCAGAGACTCCTGGAGGGAAACATGCTATTCCTCCTCTTGGGCCCCTGGAGAAATAGCCTTAGGCGCCCTCCCCCAGTCAGAGACCAAGTCCTTCAATGTGCATCACTCTGCGCTTGCGCATTTCATCCCTGCTTCCCGGTCCTGTTGCTATGGAAACGCCTGGCCAGGAGAGTACGGCTTTGGAGACTAAGACCCTGGGCCCAGAGCACTAGCGCTTTAGCTCCGTGGCAAATGAAGCCCCGCCCCTTCGCTGATTCTGAATAGGCGGTTGGCCCGGCCTTCTTATAGGTTCCGCCCCTAAGGCTGGGCGCCTGTTCCCGCCAGGACGTTGGGGGCACTTCTACGGGTCCCTTAGGCCCTGACTCAGGTGCAATTACAAGGGGAACAGATGGTGGCCCAGTCGGTGGGTGGGGAGGGTATGGCCAGTGTTGTGGGGCCCTGGGGAGAGGGACTCACCTTCTGGAGGAGGCAAAGGAGAAATGGGCGGGGGTGCTGGGGGAGAAGTTGCGGGGACTGTCCAAAGGACTGCTACCTGTGGCGGAAAGAGGGGGCTCTTTAGGTCTGGGGTGGGGGGCGATTCCATCAGCCCTCCTGATCCTCAGTGCGGGTTCCAAACAGCGTCTTGTCCCCTTTAGTTCCACCCTCGTATGAGCCGGCCACGCCTCCTCAACTGTGGCCCCGCCTCTTAAAATATTTTGGCTACTGAGTCAGCTCAGTCTCTCTCCTGGCGGATTCCCCTTTCTCCTGGGATGGCCCCATCCCTCAGGTATGGCCCCTTCTTTCTGTACCAACCGCTTTCCAATCTAGCACCTCTCGGGTCCCCTCCACAAAAGCCCATCCCTCTGCAGACTGGCCAAACCAAACCAACGGAAGGACGGCCTCGCCCCTTGGCCAATCCGGGTCTTCTTTGTCCAGACTCAGGACCACCTGTCCCTTGGCAAAGACAGATCCCTCGCCTGTGGCCACGCCTACTCTAGTCTGACCCACAAACCCACCACCTGTCTCACCCAGGTGTCCGGGCAGTGGGGAGTGAGGTCTCGGCAGCGTGGGCGAAGTGCTGGTCAGGATGAGGCTTTTCCGGTTACTGGTACGGCAGCTGCGAGAAAGGCGAGGCAGGGGGCCAGAGGCAGCCACAGCCCAGTGATTTTGTGGGCCCAACCCGCCGCCCTCCCATCTCAGACCCCCACCTGTCTCACATCTGTGTGTGCCTGGATGTGTCCCCAAAGACTGTTCCGAGGAGGCAGTGGAGGCCTTGGTAGGACAATGTATGGAAGGGGATGCTCATGGGACACATATGTGCAAAACTCCTGGTGTGGATCATGTGGGACCATGTATAGCTCAATCTATCAGTCATGGAGTGACAGTCACATTATAATGACAGTCACTGGATATCCTGAGTGTCTATGTGTCTTTGGATCCTTGCATGACATTGGCTGTGTGTATCCAGGTGTGGCACTCACTGTGTGAGTTCCGCACGGGAGCCTCCTAGTGTGACATCATGTGTGACAGTTCTTGGGTTTATCTCGTGTGACATGACCTGAAGATTTGTGGGTCTGTGTAACACTGTAACACCACTTGTCCATGACTAGATGTGCCACTGTGTGCCGTGGAGTGTATGAGGCGTGATTGCCGCTACGTGTCTGTGTCTCTGTGCAGCATCCTGAGTCTGCATGAGACACTGTCCTTGTGTCTGAGAGCAACATTAACCATCTATGTCCACGTGTGACATCTACTGTGTGTGATTTTAACAACATGTGACACTGGGCACGTCTGAGCATGCTACTGTGTGTGACATGGATGAAAATGTGTGAAGCTGTGTGATATCGTGACTCCGGTTCTGCAAGATGCTGTGTCTGTTATTCTGTTATCTATGTGACATGTTTAAGTGATAGTATATACTGCGACATTGCAAGGCTGTCATTGTTGCACATGTTTCTGTGTGCATCTGCGATGGCATAATCGTGTGTATGGATCACCACACATGTGACATCTTATTGAGTGTACACTATGCTCTTCCTGTGGGTTTACTTGCCTGTGTGATGCTAGGAGTGCCCATGTGTGTCTGTGCACGCCTCTGACCTATGGCCACCATATAGCTGGGTACATGTGCGACTCTCAAGGTATCTGGGCCACTAGGGCTGTTGTGTATGTGTGTGTGTGTGTGTGTGACATCATGTCTTGCAGGATGCTGTATGTCACTGTTTCCCATATGAGGCTGTGTTCTTGGGGGAGGGGCGGCTGTGTTATGAAAAAAGCTCCCCTTTTCTTTTGCCCCCCTCAGGATCCCCTTTTCCAAAGACGGATCCTCCAGTCCTTCCATTCCCTTCAACCCCCCACTCCCCGTCGCAGTGACTGAGCATATTCCTATGGCCAGGGCACGCGGCATGGGGGTGTGGGGAGGCCAGTCTGCGGCTATTGTTCCGAAGGTGCTTAGCCCCCCACCCTCCCCTTCCTCTACCCTCACCGGGCTGGCTGCCTGAGCCTGCAGCGCCAGCAGACAAAGGAGCCGCAATCCCCCACCCGGCACGGCTCCCTCCCCCCGCGGCGGACCCTTCTAGCGTGCAGTCCCCCCAGCCTCGGCCCGCACTGCCCACCACTCAGCCCCATCCCCAGCAGGAAGGCGCAGAACGGGCACCTCTGGCGCAGCTGGACCCGGTGCGGCATCCCGGGCCCCGCCCTGCGGCAGCAGCCGGAGAGCAGCTTTGGGGGAAGGGCCAGGTCAGGGTCTGAGGGATCAGGGGTCTACCTCTTGGTGCGGCGGAACATACTGCCGCCAGGGAAGGAGGGCATCGAGAAATTGGAAAGCGCGGTCCAGAGAGAGTCAGACATGACCCGGCGGCGGCGACATGGTGGCAGGTGCGGCAGCGGCGGCGGCGCGGGGAGCAAGCGCGCGGGGCGGAGGCTGGAGCCGCAGCGGGCAGGGGAGGACGGGGGAGGGGAGGGCCTGCGGCTACCGCCCACCAGGAGGGGGCGCTGCCGTGCACCAGAGCGCCAGGCCCCGCCCGCGCGCGCCTGGCGCCCCCGCCAGGGCTGGACAAGGGGCGACCAGCCCCGTGCATCTCTCCCCAGGGCTCACCTGCTGCTTTTCCGGGGCAGGGGCAAATCCTTCTGGAAGGCAAAGGAGCAAAAGGGTGGACGTCAGAAGGAACCAGCAGCCACTACCCAAAGGCCCTGTCAGTCAGCCCCCTGGAGGGGTAGAAGTGGGGTGGGACAGGCCTCTCAGCAACATCTCCTGCACTCTTGGCCATGAGCTGAAGGCCCCAGGGCCAGGGCACCTGTGTGATTTTTCTCCAGACCCACAGAGCCCAGCACAGGGTTTCATATAGGACTCCTGAGTTGATATCTCAATGTATATTTGTGCAAAAGAAACAGGAGCCTTTGGAGTTCCCGTTGTGGCTCAGCGGTTAAGGAATCAGACTAGCATCCATGAGGACGCCGGTTTGATCCCTGGCCTCACTCAGTGGGTTGAGGATCCGGCATTGCCGGGAGCTGTGGTATAGGTCGCAGACGCATACTTGGATCCAACGTTGCTGTGGCTGTGGCTGTGGTGTATGTAGGCCAGCAGCTATAGCTCCGATTCGACCCCTAGCCTGGGAACCTCCATATACCTCAAGTGCGGCCCTAAAAACAAAACAAACAAACAAACAAAAAAGCAAAAAAAAAAAAAAAAGAAACAGGAGTCTTTATTTGAAAAAATATTTATTGAGCACCTACTATATGACAGTCCCTGGGCTAAGCACTGGGGACACATAAGCGAAAGAGACAAAAATTGCCCTTTGGGGACTAGATTTAAAGGAGGAAAGCAAGATTTCCCATTGTGGCTCAGTGGTAACAAACCCAACTGTATCCATGAGGAGGCAGGCTTGATCCTTGGCCTTGCTCAGGGCGTTAAAGGTCTGGCATTGCCAAGAGCTGTGGTGTAGGTCGCAGATACAGCTCAGACCTGGCGTTGCTGTGGCTGTGGTGTAGGCCAGGAGCTACATCTCCAAATCGATCCCTAGCCTGGGCACTTCTATGTGCCATGGGTGCGGCCCTTAAAAATAAAAATAAAGGAGGGAAGCAGACAAGATTAATGTAGATGGAAATGAAATAATTTCAGACAGCAATAAATGTTATGAATACAATTTTGCAAGGTGGGGTGTTCCCTGGTGATTTAATGGTTAGGATTCAGCAATGCTCTCACCACTGCAGCTAAGGTTCAATCCCTGGTCTGGGACCTGAGATCCTAAGTCAAGCTGCTGCACACCATGGCAAAAAAAGCAAAAAATTGTACAAGGTGATGTGGTGGAAAATGGCTAGGAAGAAGAAGCTACTTCTTTTTTTTTTTTCTTTTTAGGGCTGCACCCACAGCATATGAAAGTTCCCAGGCTAGGGGTCAAAGCAGAGCTTCAGTTGCTAGCCAAACCACAGCTACAGCAACGCTGAAAACAAGCTGTGTCTGCAACCTACACTGCAGCTCAAGGCAACACTGGATACTTAACCCACTAAACGAAGCAAGGGCTGGAATCTGCATCCTCGTGGATATTAGTTGGGTTCAATTCCACTGAGCCACAAAGGGAACTCCTCCTGTGGAAGTAACTTTTAAGTTACCTGCTTGAAAATAAGAGTCAGCCATGGGAGGAGCTGTAGCGAGAGCATTCCAGGTAGAGGTAAGTGCAAAGGCCTGGAGGCAGGAATAAACTTGGCATGCTCAAGCATGAAATGTTGAATGACTGCATGAATGAATGGATGACTCCTCCACACCTCAGGGGATGTAACCCATTCTCAACCAGATTCACCGAGTAGGGGGTGGGATAGTTACGGAGGCTCAAAACAGATTTAAAATGGGAATCAGGTGATGGCTGGATGGTCTTTTTCAGTAATGGTAGTGATAATAATTGGTGGGTATTAACTCTGTCCATATAAGAATAAGGCAGCATTCCCTTTGTCAAGCACACAGAAAGCCATCAAACAAATCAGAAATTACAGCGGTCTGGACTTTTTCTGAGAGTACTGGAGACAGGGTTCATTACTTTCCAGCCGGTTCTGTGTCCACAGGCCAAAGTAAATAAGAAGGATTGAGTAGGGCTGCAGGTGGCAAGGTTCAGTTTAGGGCTTCAAAAGCCCTTTGGGGCAACTCCAACCAGGGAGAAATGAGGAATATTCTAGGATCGCCTTAGGATTTTTGATAGCAGAAATCCACAGGTTCAATTCCCAGTTTTGCCACTTATAACCTTGGAAAACGACCTTCCAATAGTCCATGCCTTCTAGAGGATCCTGAGAGATGATACAGGTGTCTTGCACCTTAGAATGGTACCTAGCACCTTAGAATGGTACCTAGCACATAGTATGTGCTCAGTAAATATTAGGTCATAGGAACAGGAGTTACTGTGGATGGACATGCTGCATGACAGAAAATGGGCCAGAGGGACCTCACACTCTCATGTACAGAGGACATATGGAGGGTTGGGGTCAAAGGACACGCTGTCCAGATTGGCAGTCCTACCATCCCAAGCCAGGGGTGACCAGGAATCCATACCGGGTTTTCCCTCTGTCTTTGAAGGACCAGCTTGAATGAGCGGCCACTTGGACCAGCCTGCCTGACCAAGCAACCGCAATGACCCAATCAAAACTAAGACCTGGATTTTTCAGCCACAGAACACAGAACATGGTACTCCAGACTGGGGTACACTGGCCTACGAGGGTGAGCCCCAGGGAAAACTTTAAATGCCACCTAGAAAAGTCCTCGAATCTAGCCCCATTTCCTAGTGTCCCTAAACATTCTACCGTGGAAGATTTGGATCCTTTGGTTTGGGTGGATCACCTCCATCCCCAGATGCAGAGCCACTCTGCCAGGCGGATTCTACATCTCCCCGGATGAACGGACGGCTCTGCAGATGAGGCTTTCGAAATTAGGTTGCTGTACGATCCCAACTGCACACAGGGAATCCTCGGGCGCTCCGCAGTTGTGGGACAGCTCCTAAGGGGTTGCACAGGGTGTGCGACTGTATCCAGGCAGCGAAGTGGTTAACCGTACCAGAACGGAAGAGGTTTGGACAGGGCTTTGGCGGGATAGCTCGCCCTGGAAGCCTGGGGAAGGACTTGTGGGTGAGCGGGAGAATCCCGGGCTGGGGGCGGGGTCTTGCGCGAGAGAACGAAGTCCCGCGTGGCACTGAGCCAATGGGAGTCGGCGCAGGGTTGGGGGGAGGGGTCGGCGACACTCCCGATGTAGGCTCCGCCCCTTTCCGCCCTTTTCCGGGGACCCGACGGCGCGGACCCAATCTGGCTGCTTCAGCATTTGCTCTGAGTTTGTAGCAGCTCCCTTTTATCAGAACCCATTTTCCTAACCCAGCCCCGCGATGGGGAGGCAATCTGAGGAAGACATGAAGAGCCCATCTGGGCTCTGGTTAATTAAAACTCAAGTCTGGCTCCAGCATCATCTAGACGCCTGGGAAGTCCTTCCTACCGGCTCAAATGGCCTCGTCCATTTTCGGTGAGGGTTTGAATCCTCTCCTTCTCTTCCCAAACTCCAGGCTAGGGATGTATCCTGAGACTGGGCTCACTGTAGGCTTTATTTATTTATTTATTTATTTATTTATTTATTTATTTATTGTCTTTTTGGGGCTACCCCGCGTCATACAGAGGTTTGCAGGCTACGGGTCGAATCGGAGCTGTAGTCCCTGGTCTACCCGCCACAGCCATAGTCAGAGCAATGTCAAATCCGAACTGGGTCTGTGACCTACACCACAGCTCACAGCAACGCTGGATCCTTAACCCACTGAAAGAGGCCAGGGATCAAACCCGCGTCCTCATGGATACTAGTCAGATTAGTTTTCGTTGAGCCACCGGGGAACTCCCCACTGTAGGCTTTATACAGACTCCTCCAGATTACCTAGCTCAGGACTGGGCTTCAAGGAGGTTCAGAAGAACCAGATGTCAGACAGGGCATAGGATGAAGCTTTGATCAGTTTTTCCTCTCTGGGGGTCAGTATGGGTGTGCTGCAGACAGACGAGAACCCTTCTCAGCTTCAGAATCTCTACCCATCTAGGAGATAAGAGTTCCCCGACACCTGGATTTCTCCCCACCTTCCCCAAGCTCCATAACAAACCTCAGTGTCCCCCTCTGAACAGTGGACCCACGCCTCCCGCGCCTGCGCAGACTGGAGACCAACATTTTCTAAGGCTGCAAGGAGCTAAAAATCGCTCCCGCCCACCTACAAGCTGGGCTGGACTTGAGGATCGCAGAGTGGAGGCGGAGAGGGGCAGTGTTGTAGTGGAGGGGGGTGGAATGAAGAGTGTGGAGGGAGGCTGTCTAGGTGCCTGTCCAATTAGGGCAGTAGGAAGAATCCTGGTGGCCGAGCAGGTGCAGGGAGGTCGCAGGGGGTCCCCACGCCTCAGAAAGATATTCCTGGGGTGGCGAGGCTGCGGCACAAACATGTTTACCGCTGCTGCGGCGCCGGCAGCCCCGAGGGGCGCAAGCCCTGGGGCAATAACTTCGCTCTGCGCCCCCTCGCCCCCCGCCTGACAGGGCGCCAGGGCAAAGACCTCGACCCTAGCCCCCTCCACCTCTGACGGGCCAGGCGCCCCTCGGGCGATACTCGAAGGGGAACGCTAGGCTGCATCCCCTCTGTCAGATCCTTGGTTCCCCGGGCGGCGCCTGAGGGGCGGGGTCCCTAGCGCGGCGGGACGCGCAGCCACAGCGTTCCCCCGGGTTGCGTCCCGAGGCCGTGGGAGTGGGCGCCTGGGCCGACCCTGGCGTAAGTTCTCCCGCCTCCTGCCGGGCCCCGCCCCAGGGTGCCGACCCCTTCCCCTCCACCCAGGACCGGAGCCGCCGCGTACCTGCAGCCTCCGGCGACGAATCAGGCCCGAATCGTCCATGGCGGCGGCAGCGGCTCCGGCCCCGGGGAGGGAGGTGGGAAGCGGCGGCGGCGGCGGCAGCGGCGGCGGCGGCGGCGGGAGGAGGGAGGCGGGAGGGAGTGAGAAGCCGCGGGGACCTCGGCGGCGGCTGGGGGGCGGGGGAGAGGTGGCGGGGGCGGAGCGAAGTGGGGCGGACCCGGCGCCGTCACTGCGTCTGGGCGCCCGAGCCGGCCTCGGCCCAGGCTGCCCGCGCTGGGGGGGAGGGGGCAGGCTGGAGGAGGGGCCTACAGATGCCCCCCCGAGAAGCCAAGCTGCCCGGAGACCCCTGTAAGGGCAGACACGCCAGGGGAGAGTCATGCTTACGAGTGAACTAACCCAAGAAAACCCCGAGGGAGACATTCTCACTCAGATATATTCCCTATGCAGAACCCCTCCCAGTGACCCCCCTTCAGGGAAACACATGCCAGTGGGGAAGTCGTCTCCACAGAGAGACCATCTCCAGTCAGGAACTCTCCTCTCACCCTGAAAATCATTTCTAAAACAGGTGGTCTCTAAGAAGTAATGCTTCCTCTCAAAAGCCCACCCTCCAAAGAAGACATTTCCACAGAGAAAGATCCCCACAGCTGGTATTTCGCTTGGGGAGCCTGGTGAGGGTACGCCCAATGAAACACCCCATAAAAGCCATCTCCTCTTTGGGAAATTGTCCTCACCCGTAAGACCCCATATCCCAAGAAGATACACTTACAGTGACTTTTTTTTTTTTTTTAAGGGCAGCTCCTGTGACATATGGAAGGTCCCAGACTAGGGGTCAAATTGGAGCTGTAGCTGCCAGCCTGCACCACAGCCACAGCAACACCAGATCCGAGCCGCGTCTGTGACCTAAACCGCAGCTCATGGCAATGCTGGAGTCTTGAACCACTGAGCGAAACCAGGGATCGAACCCGCGTCTTCATGGATATTAGGCGGGCTTGTAACCCACTGAGCCACAGTGGGAACTCCCTACCACGACATTTATACGATTTATACGAGGAGATCGGTCGTCACAGGAGGTGTCCCCTAAGAAAAATATGTACCGCCCCCCTTCGCAAGCAGAGCCTCCTCAGGGAGCCCTGCCGCTCCCTTAGCGATCCCCTCCCTCATTGTCAGGATTAGGAAACCAGGCAAGGCTGGGCTGTATTTATAGGAACGATTAGCTGGTAGCTGGGGAGGCGGGCAGCCAAAGAGCTTTGCACTACTTGCCCTCAGTTTTCCTACAGCTGGCCAAGCCAACCATGCTTCCCAGAGTTGGAGTGGAAATCGTCGGAGACCTCCCGCCTACAATCTAGCATTGGAGGTCTTGGCGGGGCGGGGGCTTCCCAAAAGTCTCAGCTCTTAACTGTCCCGAAGGCCCTGGAGGGCGCGGTCATTGGGCAGGAGCGACCCCTGCCGGCCAAAGGGGGAGACGGCGAGGTCTAAGTCCGGGTGTTCTCCTCGGCCGGTCTGTCTGCTCATCTCTGCGCCTTGGCCTGAATTATCTGTTTCTCTCGGTCTCTGTTGGCATGTTCGTGTTGCCATCTCACTGAGCCTGTTCCTCGCACTTCTCTGTCCAAGACCAGGACACCGGTCTTGCCGCCCACCTCACGCCGGCGACCTGGGAGCTCTCCGTGGTGCTGATCTAGAGAGCTCTTGTCCGTAGTGCTGAAATATGAGCACTGGTTGGGGACGAAGGTCAGGGGAGGGGAAGTGTTGTCGGCAGGCACTGCCCAAAGGCTGGACAGATCTAACCCGTGACGACTCCAGACTACCCAAAGATGGACCAGGGGAAGGTTAGGTCCACTGGGTCTAGGTTGCCAAAGCCTCCAGGACATCAGTGGGTGCTCCCAAAGGAACCAGGCGACAGTGCCTCCTGATTCACTTACTCAACAGATATTGCACACCTACTGTGTGCAAAGAGAAAGACGAAAACTCCGAGAAGAGAAGGGAAAAGATTTGCAGTAGCATTCATTGCTCACAAAAACATATATGTACGATTTACAAGCTCAGGCACACAACACACTGCAAATATGCACAAAACACCGACATAAGAGCACATGCTCAACAAAAATTCACGTAAACCTATTCACACACTCTGCAAACACATACTCCACAAAAATCCACAATCTGAAAATACACACACATAGAAACACTTACTCAGCAAACACAAACATGTAAACATTTGCAAAAATGCACTTTGCACTGACACAGAATCCTTTGCAAACACATAAATACAGATTACAAGCACACGAGCACATGCATTTGTATGTTTCTGAGCAAATACGGAAACATATGTATACACATAAACACATTCTTCAAACACATACTTAGAAAACACAAACATAAACACACTCAGCAAGTGTAGGCATGAACAAAGTACACATACAAACATGCAACAAACACAAGTACACATCATCCCCAAACCAAGGGAAGCTCAACCACATACACACTCTCACCCAAAATACAGAATCATTTTCCTCCCAATACAAAATATGGACACACATACACACACTCACACACTCATTAGAGGGCTGTTTTTCTTTTCTTTCTTTTTTTTTTTTTTTTTTGTCTTTTCTAGGGCCTCACACGAGGCATATGGAGGTTCCCAGGCTAGGGGTCTAATCGGAGCTGTAGCCACCAGCCTGCACCACAGCCACAGAAGAGCGGGATCCGAGCCACGTCTGCGACCTACACCACAGCTCACAGCTACTCTGGATCCTTCACCCACTGAGTGAGGCCAGGGATCGAACCCGCAGCCTCATGGTTCTTAGTCGGATTCGTTAACCGTTGAGCCACGACGGGAACTCTGAGGGCTGTTTTTCTTATTGGAGTCTCTTACTAGACTGTCAGCCCTCTGTGGATGTTCACGTCTTAATCGCTACACCGCATTCCCAGAACCTGGCACACAATAGGTACTAATAAATGTTTATTGACTGAATTGAGGGAATGTTTGCAGGGGACACAAATTCACAGAAACTGCAGAGGGACACACAAACACGTACACGTTTCAGATGGAGACACACATCTCCACACATGACAACACCTCCTTGTTCACTCATTGTCAACAACCTTTATCAACTGACCGGTTCACAATATTTTTGCATGACACTCATCTTCACGCTATTTCCCTCTCTCCTACGTTTATTATCTGTTACTCAAGTGGACACCTTGGCTTAAAAGACACACACAGCTCCTTACCCAGATTTTGAAAACACACACACACACACACACACACACACACACACACGCACCCGAGATGCACATAAACATACTCACAAAACAAACACACATACATGCTCAACATGTACAGACACACAAACACACCCTCATGTAACACACACATACTCCCCAGACATACAGAGTTTAAGCCACAAGCTAAACATAGAGACAAACACAAGGATATATACACACCAGCCCCAGATTCTCTGGCCTTCGGTTAGCTAGAGAAGAGGGCGGGGCGAAAGGGAACTCCTCCCCTGCGTCAAACCACGCCCCCTTTCGGCTGTCACTGTTTCCTGGATTTGACCCTGAGGTGTCTCAGCAGCGCTCTAGACTCCAGTCCGGCTAACAGGTGAGGAGTGGCCCCAGGGGGCAGAGAGGGTGAGGGGATTATCTCGTCTCCGCAGACCCCCAGTTTTCCCTATCCTGGGGCTTTTGGACCCCGGCGACAGAACCCGAGTCCTGCCACAGGCAACCTTGGCTCCAAAGGTCCAGCCCTGGGTGGCAGCCCCTAAGCCGATTGTGGGCTGAAAGAAGGTGACCATGAAGGGCCAGAGGGGATCAAGAGGGAGGGAGGAGGCTGGGCAGGAGAGAGGAAGGAATTACTGGACAGAAGGGGAGATTGGAAGAACTGGGGAAGTACCCTTATTCCTGAGGATGGAGGTGGTCACCTGGGGGCTGACAGGGTGGGAGATCCCGCTCTGTGTGAGGGAGGAGGGGAACCATGAGATGGGGACAGAGATGGGGGGGCACTTGTGCCTGAAGGGATGGAGGGGGCTTGTGTCTGACGCGGGGCTGGGATAGGGGTGCTCCTGGGTCAGAGGCAGACCTGTGTGGCCCCTTGGGATCCGAGGGTCCTTGGCTATTGCCTCCTTATCAGCTCCCATTCTCTGCTCTGCCTGGCACTGTCTCCTGGGTACACATCAGGGAAGTGCACCCTGAGCTACAAGAAAGGGACAGCTGAGCCTCACTGTGTGTCCCAGCTAAATCTTACCTCAGGTGGACATGGCCTGCAGGGGTCGCTCTCGGCCCAGGGGCCTGGCCTGGGCCCTGCGACTGTCCCTGGCATGGATCCTGCTGGGGGCTTGTGGAGGGAGACACCACAGGCTGGCAGCCGATTTGGGCACAGGCCAGCTGCACCAGGCAGGTAAGCATTCCAAACTCTGCCTAACCTCTAATATCCAGAAACCCCAACTCAGCTATAGCAATGCTAGAATTTCCTTATGAGAGGGGCTTAGTGGAAACAAATCTGACTAGTATCCATGAGGAGGCGGGTTTGATCCCTAATCTCCCTTGCTCTGTGGGTTAAGGATCCAGCGTTGCCGTGAGCTTTACTGTAGGTCCGAGATGCAGCTTGGATCCTGAGTTGCTGTGGCTGTGCCATGGGCCAGCAGCTGCAGCTCAGATTTGACCCCTAGCCTGGGAATTTCCATATGCCACGTGCAGGTGTGGCCCTAAAACAAGACAGAAAAAGAAAGAAAAGAAAAGAAAAAAGAAAGAAAAGAAAAGAAAGAAAAAGGGGCATAGGATAACTGGAGGAGGCACCTGGGTCTAGTGGTGGTCAAAGTGCATGAATTGCCTGGGTTCAAATCCCAACTCTGCCACTTCAAAGCTGTGTAATGCTGGGCAAATCACTTAACCTCTCTGGCCTCATGTGGGCCATTAAGAAAAGGGGAGAAGAATCTCCCTTGAGGCACATCGGATTAAGGATCCAGCACTGCCGAGCTGCGGCACAGGATGCAACTGTGGGTTGGGTTTGATCCCTGGCCCAGGAACTTGCACATGCTGCCAAGTGCAGCCAAAAAGAAAAGAAAGAAAGAATGAAAATAAAAGGGGAGATGGAGTTTCCATCGTGGCTCAGCGGAAATGAATCTGACTAGGAACCATGAGGTTGTGGGTTCAATCCCTGGCCTCTCCCAGTGGGTTAAGGATCTGGCTTAACCCACTGAGCTGTGGTGTAGGTCGCAGATGCGGCTCAGATCTGGTGTTGCTGTGGCTGTGGCGAAGGCTGGCAGCTGCAGCTCCTATTTGACCCCCAGCCTGGGAACCTCCATATGCCTCGGGGGCAGCCCTAAAAAGCAAATAATAATAATAATAATAATAATAAAATTAAAAAGTAAAAGGAGAGAAATAATAGACCTACCTCATAGATATGGAGCAAAGGGGTGTATGTAAGTATATGAAAACATATCACCACCACCAGGGATATACAAAATAGAAGCTCATTATTATAAGTGATTATTATTATTTGAAGTTGCATTTGCATTCCCAAATGAAATGTCTGTAAGTTCTATGGGGTTTTTTGTTTTGTTTTTTAGGGCCGCACTTGCAACACATGAAGTTTCCCAGGCTAGGGGTCCAATCAGAGCTACAGCTGCTGGCCTACGCCACAGCCACAGCCATGCCAGGTCGGTTCCAAGTCCACGACCCACGCCACAGCTCACAGCAATGCCGAATATGTAACCCAATGAGCAAGGCCAGGGATTGAACCTGCAACCACATGGTTCCCAGTCGGATTCATTTCCACTGTGCCACGACGGGAACTCCTAAGTTTTATGTTTGAGAAGACACATATAACTGGGGTCTCCCCATTCAGGGGAGCACTAGGCCTTGGTTCCCCAACCCTATGACGATCCAATACTACAACTCACAGGAGTCCCCTTCTCTACGGCCCTCTTGTCCTTCAGAGGTGGACACATCAGTGGTATCAGGCCTTGGGATCAGCGCAAAGAGCTGTGGGGAGCTGAGCCCCAGGTGGGTACGGCCAAACCTCCAGTGTTTCTTTGTGTTCTTTGCCCCAGTTGCCCCCACCCGGGGCCAGATCCCCTAAGCATGCATCCTGACCTACCCTGGCCTGTCTTGCCTCTCCCAATGTCCAGGTGTGAATCCTTTCTGGGACACCTCCAGGTTGCCCTCCGCAGTCGCTTTCACCTGCTGCTATTGGGGGTACGGCAGACGCAGCCACTCTGCTCTGAGCTCTGCGATGCCTGGTAGGAGAGGTGGGGCGTGAGGTGCGAGGCCTATGGTTGGGGCGGGGCCTAATGAGGGCTCTGTGGCTTGATCCTCTGGGTATCTGAAGGGGCGTGGCCTGCGTCCAGAGCCACCAAGGTCTAAAGAGGCCTAGCTTTTAGAGACTAGGTAGAAAGGGGAGGGGCATGTGCAGGACCCGGCATGACTTCTAAGATGCGCAGAACGGAGGAGTGGCTTTCCAAAGAGCTGTATGGGTGTGTGTTTGTGTGTGTGTGTGTGTGTGTTTTGGTCTGTTTTTGTTTTTTTAAGGGAAGGGCCTCTCGATTGAAAAGAGAAGTTAAAAGGGTGGAAGTGCCCTGGAATAGTTGGTCTGAGGTCTGCAGGGATGAGACCAGAAGTGAAGGGCCCTGGGTAAAAGTAAAGAATATGGGTTGTAGAGTTCCCTCCTGACTCAACAGGTTAAGGATCCTGCATTGTCACTGCTGTGGCTCTGGTTACAGCTGAGGCGCAGGTTCGATCCCTAGCCCAGGAACTTCCACATGCTGCAGGTGCGACAAAAAAAAAAAAGGAATTAGAAGAAGAATACGGGGTGGGCTGAAGTCTGGATGATGGCTTTTTTTAGGGGCGTGGTTACCAAGAGGCGGGGCCTGGACTGGGGAAGGGATATTGCCAGGGCCAAGCCTTGGCGAGCAGGAATCCCACAGGACACGGCTGTGGAGCTTTTATTCACCTTCTTCTCTCCACGCGTCACCCTCAGGTTTGCCACCTGCGAAAGTGATACCACCTGCAGCTCGACTTGGCTCCCACTCGTAGAAAAGAGGGGCTGCAAACCTATATGCAGTACGTATGGGCAGGTGAGTGTGGGACATAGGAAGCGGGTAAGAGACTGAGACCTCCCTTTACTATTGTCCTGAGTTAATGCATCTAGGTCCCAGATCAGGACTGTCACTCTCAAGGTCCCCCCACCCCCACCCCGCGCTCTCACCCTTCGCCTTTCCACAGCCCAAGCTCTGTAGTAGAATACGCCTATAGGCCTCCCTAAGGCCCACCGAGTCCGGATTTACCCTCCCCAAAGGAATGCCTCGGCTCTAGGTCCCTGGAAGGCCCAGAGACCCGAGTCACCTTCCCTAAGGCCCCAGCCTTAATCTGGCTCTCCCCCACGCGAGCCACCTGGAACCCAGTAAGAACTCACCCTCCCCAAAACACCAGCCTGCCCACACACCCAGGAAAGGGAACTGTCGGCCCTAAGATCGAGCCTCCGCCCCCAGGCTACCTGGACCCCGCCCACTCAGGCTCTAACTCCACCCCTTCTCCCAGACTTTTGCAGATGGAGCAGAGCTTTGCCGCTCGGTTCTGGGCTACGTGCTACCAGTGGCGGATCCTGGCTCCAGTCACTGCCTCAATATTTCCATCTCAGTGCTCTCGCGTCCCAGACAGGCACGGTGGGCCCGGGAAACCACTTTCCCACGGTCTCGTCGCCCCCGCACCTTGATTCTGGACGCTGCAGGCAGCGGTAGTGGCAGTGGAAGCGGCAGCGGCCCCTAGGGGGCGCCCGGCCTTGGATGGAAGAGGCACCGCCTCTCTCCCTATCGCCCCGCGAGCCACGCGCTCCGCCCCTCAAGACACCCAGAGTTATACCCTTCTCTCTCTCTGCCTTCGAGATTGCAGAGTCCTATCCTTCCTCGCTGGGGCCCCGGAGACTCGCCCCTCTCCACATAGTTAAGAAATTACCCAATCGTAGTTTATTTTTTCCCCTGAATAAAGTAGCCAGTTAGAGCAGGTGATTTGGTGGCTTCTTGGGGGAAACAGGTGGGAAGGACAGGTGACAGAAATTGATAGCTGCCTCTCCTCTAATCCTCTGGTCTTGGAGTTCCCGTTGTGCCTCAGTGGGACCTGACATGGTGTCGGTGAGGATGCAGATTCCATCCCTGGCCCCTTGCAGTGAGTTAAAGATCTGGCGTTACTGAAAGCTGCAACTGAGATCCGGTGTTGCCGTGGCTGTGGTGTAGGCTGGCAGCTGCAGCTCCCATTCGACCCCTAGCCCAGGAACTTCCATACGCCCCGGGGTTGGTACAAAGAAATAAAACAAAACTAATCCTCTGGTCTTAAAGTTAGCAACTGATTCACGGTGTGCATGATGTATGGTCTATACTCTGGAGTATCTGCCACAACTTGGAACAAACAGGTGTCAGCAATGGGGGGGGGTCCAGAAAGAGGGAGTGACAAGGGGAGGAGATGTGTTCTCCCACTGTGTGCCACCAGCCCATCAAGAAGCTTCCTGGGAGTTCCCGTTGTGGCTCAGTGGTTAACGAATCTGATTAGTATCCATGAGGATGAGGGTTCGATCCCTGGCCTCGCTCGGGGGGTTAAGGATCCAGCATTGCTGTGAGGTGTGGTGTGGGTCCCAGACGCATATCAGATCCTGCTTTGCTGTTGCTGTGGCATAGGCTGGCAGGTGCAGCTCTGATTCGACCCCTAGTCTGGGAACATCCATATGCCACAGGTGGGGCCTTAAAAAAGACAAAAAAAAAAAAGAGAGAGAGAGAGAGAGAGACGCTCACTGGCTTGTACAGACCTCCAGACACCCTTCAGGACCTTCCCCTCTGATTAAGCAGGCCCAGCTGTGTCTGGCATGTCTTCTTTCCTTCTTTCCCCTAAATCCCATTCCTGGACCTAAAGCAAAGGACTGGACTCAGATTCTGGATTTTTTTCCCACCCCTGTGGCAAGCGTAAGTTCTCCAAGCCAGGGATTGAGCCCACACTGCATTTGTCAACTAGGCCACAACTGCAGCAACACCAGATCTTTAACCCAGTGAACCACAGGGGAACTTCCCAATAAAGCAGTTTTGCTGGATGCCTCCTGTGTGCAGGCACTGTGCTGAGTGGGTAGATCAAGCCCTTTTCCTGCCGTCAAGGAAGACGGAACAGCTCGAGAAGTGGCTCACTGGGGCAGCAGCGGACAGGCATCTTTTAGATGCAAGAGACACTCAGTTCAAAGTGCCTTTAGCTATGACAGCGATAAGCTTTAGTAATGGCTGTATCTAGGCTCTTAAATTATTGTTAGGAGTCTTCTGCAAATTTTTTTTTTCTTTTTTAGGGCCGCACCTGTGGCATATGGAATTTCCCAGGCTAGGTGAAATTCAGAGCTGCAGCTGCTGGCCTCTGCCACAGATCCCATTGAACCAGAGCAGGAACTCCTGCCCCCAGCTCTTCTGAACTTTAGTTTCTTCATCTACAAAATGGGAATAACACTTCCTGTCATAGGGTTGTTGGCAGAGTTAAATGAGTTAATGCAAGTTGTTCTGGTTATGAATCTGTGTGTAACAAAAAACACCAAACTTAATAGTGTAAAACAACAAAAATCATTATCTTTCATGGTTCTGGAGTTTCCCTGGGCTCAGCCGGGTGGTTCCTGCTCAAGGACTCTCAAGTCATTGCAATAATGGCTGGGGCTTTATAAGCCTTTAAAGGCAAATATGCCTTTAAGCCTTCCTCACTCACATATGTGGTAGTTAGTACTGGCTCTTGCCTGGAACCTCAGCTGGGGCTGTCAGCCAGAATAGCTCCAAGTGGCCTCTCTCAGCGGCTGGGGCTTCCTCACAGCCCGGTGTCGGGGTTCCAAAGGCAAGTGTCCTAACAGAGCCAGGTGGAAGTTATCTCACCTTTGGCACAACGGTGTCACCTCTGCTTTCTATTCACTAGTGTGAGTCAGTAAAGCCAGCTCATATTGAAAGGGAGGTGTCCTAGATTCCAACTCCTCAGAGGAGGGATGTCAAATAAAATGCTTGTAAAGTGCCTGGTATGTAATTAACACTCACTAAATGAAGACGTCATCTGTGATCGCTGTTGTTGATGATGTTATCTATGTGCTGTATTACTGTGACAAGGAGGATAAGCAGGCATTTAAGGAAGAGTGAGGCAGATGACCAGGCCACAGCGAAGGGCATTTCAAGCAGGCCTGAAGATTTCAGGTTCTGAGAACTCCCAGTTGCTCAGCAAGCCTGGAACAGAACACAGGAACTGGGATCGAATCACGGAAAGCCTTGAATGCCAGAAGAAGGCACTCGGCCTTGATGATAAGGGGTGTGAGAGCCATGGGTTTAAGCAGAGGATGGATCGGACTGACGCTCTTGCACCGCCACTGGCAAGCAGGTCAAGGGGAGGGTGAGACTGGATGTGAAGGGCACCAGTGAGGGTCTTGGGACAGAAACTGAAAGATGGGCAGAGGGGGGTGAATGAGAGAGAATCAGAGGAACAGCCCACAAGACTGTCCTAAGAAGAGCAGGAGTGATCATTTGAAGCTGTCAAGAAGCAGGGGTTGTTGCCAACCTGGAAGTCTTTGGCAGGTTTGCTGTGGGATCCTGGGCTCCACATTTCTAACTCCCTGGTGAACTGGATGCTACTGGTCTGGGAACTCCCCCGCCGCTTTTTTTTTTTTTTTTTGCTTTTTATGGCCGTACCTGTGGCAGGTGGAAGTTCCCAGGGGATTGAATCGAAGCTGCAGCTGCTGGCCTGCACCATAGCCATAGCAATGCGGGATCCAAGCTGCATCTGCGACCAACACCACAGCTCACTGTGATGCAGGATCCTTAACCCATTGAGCAAGGCCAGGGATGGAACCTGCCTCCTTGTGGATACTAGCTGTTTGTAACCCAATGAGCAACAATGGCACTCCACTTTACATAGCCAGGAATCCCAAGACTTTGTTAGAAGAAATCTTTGTGAGTTACAGCTTTAGGATGCCCACAGACTTCTTTTCCTTTTTTTTAATGGCCTCATCTGAAGCATATGTAAGTTCCCAGAACAGGGACTGAATCTGAGCCACAGTTGAGATCTATGCTGCAGCTGCACCAATGCTGGGCTGGATCCTTTAACCCACTGCACCAGGCCAGGGACCCAACCTGAGCCTCTGCAGTGACCCAAGCTGCTGCAGTCGGATTTTTTTTTTTTTTCCTTTTCAGGGTTGCACCCACAGCATGTGGAAGTTCCCAGGCTAGAGGTCAGTCAGACCTACCGCTGCCAGCCTACACCACAGCCACAGCAACACAGGATCCGAGCTGCGTCTGCAACCAACACCATAGCTCAACACTGGATCCCTGACCCACTGAGTGAGGCCAGGGATCGAACCTGCAACCTCATGTTTCCCAGTTGGGTTTGTTAGCCACGAAGGGAACACCTGCAGTTGGATTCTTAACCCACTGTGCCACAGCGGGAACTCCAATGTGGTTTGCTTTTTTTTTGGCCATGCCCAAGGCATGTGGAAGGAACGTTCCAGGCCAGGTATCGAACCCAAGCCAAAGCAGGGGCAACACTATAGAGGAAACAGTACTGCTGGGAGTACAAGCCTCTACAGAGGGGAATTTGAAAATATTTCTCCAGGGAAATATTTCTCCCTTGTGGCTCAGCGGTAATGCACCAGACTAGTATCCATGAGGACTCGGGTTCGATCCCTGGCCTCACTCAGCGCATTGGTAAGGATCTGTGTTGCTGTGAGCTGCAGTGTAGGTCACAGACATGGCTCAGATCTGGCACTGCCGTGGCTGTGGTGTAGGCCAGCAGCTACAGCTCCAATTTGACCCGTAGCCTGGGAACTTCCATATGCCACGGGTGGGGCCCTAAAAGGACAAGAAAAAAAAATCTCTCTCCAAATTACAAACCACAAAGACCCTCTAACCCAGCAAATGTACCTGTGAGAATTTATCCTATACATACAACGGTGTAAGAAATGATAACCCGTCATTCCCTGCTGTACACACTTAAAAGCAAAAGCTGAGGGACAACTTCAGGTCTATTG
The DNA here is from genome assembly GCA_004024745.2 of Catagonus wagneri. Lineage (NCBI taxonomy): Eukaryota > Metazoa > Chordata > Mammalia > Artiodactyla > Tayassuidae > Catagonus > Catagonus wagneri. Next base: position 21,370 of record PVHT021183506.1, on the reverse strand, counting down.
AGAGGTGTTAAACTAAAGGACAGTTACGCCAGTTGGGGCTCCACACTGTAATGAGAGAAAGGAAGGGTTTTAGACACCTATTTGGAATTATCTCCAAGGTATACATGGTAAATAGCACTGTGACCTAACTAAAATATATTTTGTTTCCATTTCTATAAAAAAGGTTAAGATGTATCTGTCCGGCACAATATTGTAGAGCAACTGTATTTTAATTTTGTCATTGTTGTTGTCTTTTTAGGGCCCCACACATGGCATATGGAGGTTCCCAGGCTAGCGGTTAAATTGGAGATGTAGCTGCCAGCCTACACCACAGCCACAGCAACGCGGGATCCAAACCACATCTGCGACCTACACCACAGCTCACGGCAACACCGGATCCTTAACCTGCTGAGCGAGGCCAGGGATCAAACCTGTATCCTCATGGATGCTAGTCAGATTCGTTTCTGATGAGCCATGATGGGAACTCCCTATATTTCAATTTTTAAAAAAGATGAGTTTGTATGTATGTTTGTAACATTCCAGGATATCTCCAGAAAGATCTAGAGGGTACCTGCTATGGTCTGAATGTTTATGCCCCCCAAGATTCACATGTTGAAATCCTAAACCCCAAAGACGGTTTTAGGAGGTGGAGCATGGGAGGTGATTAGGCCATAAGGATGGAGTGCTCATGAGAGGGATTAGTGCCCTTATAATAGGGACCCCACAGAGATTTCTCATCTCTTCCACCACGTGAAGACACGGGGACACCTCTGTCTGTGACCTGGAAGACAGCCCTCACCAAAACCCTAGTGTGCTCGTACCCTGCTCTTGCACTTCCAACCTCCAGAACTGTGAAATAAATAACCTGTCTACGAGTTCCTGCTGTGGTACAGAGGACTGGTGGTGTCTCTGCAACGCCAGGACGCAGGTTTGATCCCCAGCTGGCACAGTGGATTAAAGGATCTGGCACTGCTGCAATTGTGGCATAGGTTGCAACTGTGGCTTGGATCTGATCCCTGGTCCAGGAACTCCACATGCTGTGGGGCAGCCAAAAAAAACCCCCTAATTTATAAGCCACCCACTCTGTGGCACTGTTATAGCAGCCCCCAAAAGGACTGGGCCACCCCAGTAAGCCCACCAGTGTGCAGGCGGGTAGGATGGAAGGGAAGCTTCTCAATGTACTCCTTCCTACCTCTGCATCATACAAACAGAATATGCATTTTAAAATCAAATTGAGGAGTTCCCTTCGTGGCTCAGTGGTTAGCGAATCCGACTAAGAACCATGAGGTTGCGGGTTCGATCCCTGGCCTTGCTCAGTGGGTTAAGGATCCGGCGTTGCCGTGAGCTGTGGTGTAGGTCGCAGACGCGGCTCGGATCCCGCGTTGCTGTGGCTGTGGCGAAGGCCGGCAGCTACAGCTCCTGTTAGACCCCTAGCCTGGGAACCTCCATATGCCGCGGGTGAGGCTCTACATAAAAGGCAAAAAGACAAAAAATAAAATAAAATAAAATAAAATTGAGGGGTTCCCTGGTGGCCCAGTCAGGACTGTCACTGCTGTAGCTCAGGTCACTGATGTGATGCAGGTTTGATCCATGGCCTCGGAACTTCTGCATGCTGTGGGCGAGGCTATTAAAAAAATCACATCAATCAACCAAGGAGTTCCCACGGTAGCGCAAAAGGATTGGTTGTGTCTTGTGATCACTGGGACCTGGGTTTGATCCCCGGCCAGACACAGTGGGTTAGGGATTCAGCATTGCTTGCAGCTGCAGCTTGGGTGGCAACCGCGGCTCAGATCTGATCCCTGGCCTGGGAACTCCATTCGCCACACCCCACCCCCCAAAAATCAATCGACCAAAACAATACCCATCCTGTTTAGGTTATGAAAGAACCTGGGCCCAGGGGTTCCCACTGTGGCTCAATAGGTTGGGAACCTGACTAGTATCCACGAGGATGTGGGTTCAATCCCTGACCTCCCTCAGTAGGTTAGGTATCCAGCACTGCCCTGAGCTGTGATGTAGGTAGCAGACATGGCTTGGATCCCTAGTTGCTGTGGCTGTGGTATAGGCCAGCAGCTGCAGCTCCAATTTGACCCCTAGCCTGGGAATTTCCATATGCAGCAGGTGTGGCCCTAAAGAGCAAAAAAATTAAAACATTAAGAAAAAAAAAAGGAGTTCCCGTCATGGCTCAGTGGTTAACAAATCCGACTAGGAGCCGTGAGGCTGTGGGTTCGATTCCTGGCCTTGCTCAGTGGGTTAAGGATCCGGTGTTGCCATGAGCTGTGGTGTAGGTTGCAGACATGCCTTGGATCCCGCGTTGCTGTGGCTGTGGCAAAGGCCAGCAGCTACAGCTCCTGTTAGACCCCTAGCCTGGGAACCTCCATATGCCGTGAGTGCGACCCTAGATAAGGCAAAAAGACCAAAAAAAAAAAAAAGGGAGTTCCCATTGTGACTCAGCAGAAACAAACCTGACTCGTATACATGAGAATGTGGGTTCGATCCCTTGCTCGGCTCAGTGGGTTAAAGGATCTGGCGTTACCTGGCAGCGATAGCTCTGACTCGACCCCTACTAGCCTAGGAATTTCCGCGTGCCACAAGTGTGGCCCTAAAACAAACAAACAAAAAGCACCTGGGTCCAGAAACAGACAGAGCACACCCCCACCCTGCCCCACCTCCACGCCAAGGCAGAACTCCCATATGCGGGTCTCTTCACACAACTTTAATCACAAGCTGGGAGGTGGGGTGGGGGCAGCTAAAGGAGGTACAGGCTGGCTCCTAGAGAGTGGTGGCTGGCTCCAGACCCCGCTCCTGGAAGTACCGGTGGGGGAGGCGGGGGCAGGGCTGAGGGCGGGGGCTTTTGCTGAAGTAGGACTCGATCTTCCTGAGTCCCTCCTGATCCCCTGTCTGCGAGTCCTCCCTGTGGGAGAGAGGTGGCGACACTGACCACTTCTGGGGGTCAGCCCTCCCAGACAGGGCCGTGCCCTGGCCTCGCACCCTCCTTCCTCAGAGCAGCTCCAGGACACTTACCAGGTAACATCTTCTGCCTCCTTCTCCAGGATGCTCTGGGCTGTGCGCCAACTGAACCGGACAAACTGGGGGAAGCCGAACACGGGGTCCACGTGCTTCCTCAACCATGCTTTGGTCTTGGGGTCTGGGGGGAGGGGAGGGTGGACAGTGTGATAGCCCTGAGCTCTGCCAATTACAGCTCCTCAGCCTGGCACCCGAGGCCCCACCACCTCATCTCAGGACTCCTCTTAAGTACCCGAGGCACCATCCATTGTCTAACGTACGGCCACAGGACCTTTGCACAAGCAGTTCTCCCCAACTCTGTCTGGGCAACAGTTGCTCAAGGTGCAGTTTAGGGTTACTGCCTCTTAGACGTCTCCCTATCTCCCCAAGGACAACAGCCACTGAAGCTGCCATTTGTGGGCCACTGGGTTAATGCCCCTGTCTGCCATGTAACCACAAACTCAGTGAGGTCAGGGTGGTCCTGGTTGGTCTCGCTCCCTGCAAAATCCCCAGGGTTCAGTCCTGCAGGGCATGCACCAGGGGCTCAGTAAGCACTGAATGCTGCCCAAGCTGCCTTAGGCCTGGACCTAGTTTCCTCCTTTGGCCTCACCTAAGTTCCAATCACAGACTTGCTATGTTGCCCCCCTGCAACTACCAAAGGGTTCCTTGAACCCCAGTCACTGAATGTTCGCATCTGCCCTGCACTCCTTCATCTTTAGGAGTTGGGGTGGGGGTGGGTGGGGTGGGGGAGGTGGTCACATCTGCTCTCAGGTCCTTGGGTAAGTGGAAGGGAGGTGGGGCACAATCACTTCCATTTTATGGATAAGGAGCCTGAGCCTCCCCTAAAGACAAAAAAAAAAAAAAAAAAAAGAGTTCCCATTGTGGCTCATCGGTAACAAACCCGACTATTATCTGTGACTATTATCCTCGCTCAGTGAGTTAAGGATCCAGCATTACCATGAACTGAGGTGTGGGTCACAGACGCAGCTTGGATCCTGCGTTGCTGTGGCTGTGGTGTGGGCTGGCAGCTGCAGCTCCAATTCAAACCCTAGCCTGGGAACTTCCACTTGCTGGGGGGAAAAAAGGAGCCTAAGCCTCATAACAAAAACAACGGTTTTGTGGGGTTTTTTTGGGCCACACCCGTGGCATTTGGAAGTTCCCAGGCTAGTGGAAGAATCGGTGGTCAAATCGGAGCTGCAGCTGCCGGCTTTCACCACAGCCACATTGGATCTGAGTCGTGTCTGTGACCTACACTGCAACTCATGGCAATGCTGGATCCTTAAGCCAGTGAGTGAGGTCAGGGATCGAACCCATGTCCTCATGGATACTAGCTGGGTTCGTTAGCACTGAGCCATGACAGGAACCCCTCCCCCCTTTTTTTTTTTGGAAAACAAGCTACGGCCACTGGGCATAATGAACTGGCACACTCTTCTCCTTAGCAAAGGGACAGATGGCCACTGTGGGTCTCAGTCATTCACTGGGGCTCTAGAGAGACGGCAGAGAGGGGAATGGGGAGAAGGAAGAGAGCCTTTGAGGTGAAATCCAGCCCTGCCACACGCTGGCCATAAGCAAGTCTTCCTCTACCCCTAGTCTGCACCTCAGTGTCTTCTGCTACAGAGCAGGGTAAAGACAGCAACTCAGAAAACCTCAGAGGCAGTTGAGGGCTGCCTTGTTACACTGTCACTGCTGTCTGCTCACCATTGGGGTAGCCTGAGCCATAATCAGTATCCAGGTCCTGTAGTTTTTCCACAAACCGCCAGTTCCTCACAGCCTGGTCTCGAGCCACCTGTGGGCAAGACAAGCACTTGGGATCTCTCTCCTCATGAAGCAGCCGGGCCTGCCTCCTGCCCAGGGGGATGTGGGGAGTTGGCCATGGCCAGTGGGGCCTAACCTTGGCACAGATACTGGCAGCGCTGACCACGGGGTACAGGGCATCTGCCTTGGCCTTGACTGTCACCTCAATGTCAGGAAAGCGCTGCTGCAACCGTTCCTGGTATGTCTCTGGGAGTCCCACAGTGTCCACAAACACCTGCCATGGTGACAGAAACATTCATTCAACAAGCATCTGTAAAAACAACTGTGCTCATGATCCAGCGAAACAGCCTTCTTCACACTTGCTGTTCTTGCTGCCTGGACTATGCTTCTCTTGGCTCCAGCCCAGGCTGCATTTTCCTCCCGGGGCGGGGGGGGCGTCTCAGCTCAAACATCACCTCCAAAAGAGGCTTCCCTGGATCACACCAAATCTACATTTACTGAGCACCTACTACATGCCAGGAGCCACTCTAGGTGCCAGGGACGTAGCAGTGAACACACCAGACAAAAACCCCTATCCTCAGAGTTCCTGGCATGGCTCAGCAGAAACAAATCTGACTAGTGTCCATGAGGATGCAGGTTCAGTCCCTGGTCCTCGCCCAGTGGGATAAGGATTCAGTGTTGCCATGAACTGTGGTGTAGGTCGCTGATGCAACTTGATCTGGTATTGCTGTGGCTATGGCATAGGCAGGTGGCTACAGCTCCAATTCAACCCCTAGCCTGGGAACCTCCATAGGCTGAGGGTGCAGCCCTAAAAAAGGCAAAATAAAAAACCCAAAAGAACTCTACCGCCATGGATAGGATAGCTTGATGAGGACCACAGACAAGAAACAGAACAGAGTTCCTGCTGTGGCACAGTGGGTTAAAAATCTGACTGTAGGGAGTTCCCTTCGTGGCTCAGTGGTTAACGAATCCGACTAAGAACCATGGGGTTGCGGGTTCGATCCCTGGCCTTGCTCAGTGGGTTAAGGATCCGGTGTTGCCGTGAGCTGTGGGGAAGGCCGGCAGCTACAGCTCCTGTTAGACCCCTAGCCTGGGAACCTCCATCTGTCGCGGGTGCGGCCCTAGAAAAAGACAAAAAAAAAAGAAAAGAAAGAGTGCTCTCCAGAGCAGTTATTATTCTCAAAAATCATCTTTACTATTTGCATACCAACTGCTCATCCATCTCCCCTGACTTGGTCATGAACCCCCGAGGGCAGAGACCTTGTCTGTCTGCTTCAGTACTGCATCACCGGCTCCACATTCCAGCCTGGATCTCGGCCACCTCCTCAGCAAGGCCCCCCTTGTTACTTTCCCTGTCTCTAGTGTATCTGCTCCTGTGATTCATTCAAAACAGTCTGTTCTTTACCTCAGAGCACTGGATGCAATGCCAATTTCTATTTCTCTCTGGTGATTTAATCTCATCCTCCACTTGCCTGTGAATTTTCCTGATTTCGTTTCCACTGTGATCAGAAAATTAAATGTCGCGATTTACATTTCAAAAAGATGGCTGTCTGCTGCTGTGTGGGGATGGGGCTGGAGAAGGATGGGGCAGGCATCCAGGAGGGGAGGGTACCGTGGGATAGGATAGAGACTGCAGGCAGGTGAAGAGATGTGGGATTTGTTCTCAGCACTGAGCCTTTAGGATATGGAGATAGGTTAGATGGAGGCGAGGCTAGGGCCTCCACGATGGTCCTCAGTGAAGCACACATTTAGGGTAGGAAAAGCAGTAGGAAGTCAACAGCAATAACGAACTTTTTTTTGCCTTTTAGGGCCGCACCCATGTCATACCGAAGTTCCCAGACTAGGGGCTGAATTGGAGCTATGGCTGTCAGCCACAGCCACAGCCAGGTGGGACCCTACCCCACAGCTCACAGCAATGCCAGATACCCCACATGCTGAGCAAGGTCAGGGATCAAATGCAAGTCCTCACGGATACTAGTTGGATTCATTTCCGCTGCGCCACAAGGGGAACTCCAATAATTTTGTTTTCTTTTTCCTTTTTTTAAAAAATATATTAATCAGTACCGTAATTTTTTACTGTTCTGTTTTTTTTAAGGCCTCACCCGTGGCATATGGAGGCTCCCAGGCTAGGGGTTCAATAGGCGCCACAGCTGCCAGCCTACACCACAGCCACAGCAACACAGGATCCGAGCCTCATCTGCAACCTACAGCACAGCTCATGGCAATGCCAGATCCTTAACCCACTCTGTGCCACGATGGGAATTCCCGTGTTTTTTCCTTTTTTTACAGCCGCACCTGTGACATATGGAGGTTCCCTGGGTAGGAGTCAACAGGAGCTGCAGCTGCTGGCCTAGGCCACAGCCACAGCAACGCTGGACCCGAGCTGCATTTGTGACCTACGCTGCAGCTTGTGGCAATGCCGGAATTTTAACCCACTGAGTGAAGCCAGGGATCATACCCACATCCTCATGGACACTATGTCGGGTTCTTAATCCGCTGAGCCACAAAAAGAACTCCTAGTAACAAATGTTCTTGAGGTACTCCAGGTATACCTGATGCAGAGTGTCCACTGCACTTTTACATTCATTTTACCCTCATCAAGTAGAGGCAATCCAACAGTTAGCTCACCTGGGCCACTTTCACACCCTGGTCCAATGCGTACTGCACCAGCTCAGTGGCTGTATCATGGGACAGGGAGTTCAGATTGTATTTGACCCTGCAGTGGAGGACAGAGCCCGGTGAATCTCATTCCCACCATTCATCCCTTCCAGCCCATGCTGGCTGCCCCTCCACCCGACTCCCCCTCACCCTGCGGGAACCCCCTCACCGCCCAAGCATGCTGGTAGAGATGAGATTTGGAGACAGCACGTCCAGGGCCCAGCCCACAAAGTCTCCGTCCTCCTCCATTTTCGCAAAGAGCCTGTCCCGCTCGCTCTCCGACAGGGTCTTTGAGTCTAGGCGGAGGGTTGGGGGAGAAGGGGAGCGGCCAGTTCTCCCAGTGTCTGCTCTCCCCCTCCAGTTGGCACCTGCCCCTGCATATGGCCAGGAACCCCCTCCCTAGACGTACCCCAGGACTCACCTGCCACTTTCAGGGCCTCCAGATCTGCCAGGCGGGACAGGGGGCAATAGCAGATGGCATAGACCATGGGGCCTGGTAAAGCGGGGGGAATCCAGCCAATGAGCTCATGAAACTTGCCTTCTCTATTCCATCATCCCCGCTTTTTTCCGGTGCCATGACCATCACGACTATTACCCCCCTCCCCGAGTCCGGTGCAATCCCGGCTCCCGTTCCAGTGCAACTTGCATCCCTGTTATCACACCCCTCCCCCATCCGGCCCTAGGGGCGCACCCAGTACCGGGCCCCGGCCCGCTTCATCGACGCCCAGAACGCAGGGTTCCTTGCGGCACACAGCGGGAACAGGTGAGTTCAGGCGACAGCGGCCCGTATTGTCTCTTTCCAGCTCGCTGAGATCCATGTCGTCTCGGCTGCCAGCAACAGCCGCAGGAATGAAGCCTGCAGGGAAAGTTCCGGGCGCCCGTTTTCCGCGGGCCCCGAAGCTGTACTAGCTCTCGACCAATTGGCGTCCAGGACACGCCTCCAACGCTCCCGCCGCCGTTGACGTTTGTGCAGCAGACGCCGACGCCGCTGCCGTGTGGCTTCCTGGGAATTGTAGTGCCCGAGGCAGACCAGCTTTCTCTGCGTTTGGGGAACGGGGTGGGCGGGGTCGCTCTCCAAGCTCCGCCCTGGTGTCTCTGGAGCTCCGCCCGCTGGGACTAGAGGCAGGAGAGGAAAGTAAGGGGAAATTGAGGCGGGCCTTGAAGGCCCTAACATGATCAGGGCGTAGAAGGTCAAATACCACTGGACTGCCAGAATACGATGTCCGCACCACCGAGTTCCTGACCCCCATCTGGCTTCAGGCCCTCTGTACTGGCGGTCCCTGTCACTCCACACAGTCTAAGCCCCCTGGGCTAGGTATCGCGGCGCCACTGAGCTCAAACCCCCAACTCTCTATCCGTTGCTCAGCTGGATCTCTCCTGGCCCTCGCCCGCTTCCTACCCTCTCCGTCATCCAGGCAATGCCTCCCATACCCCCGAACAGAGATCCCAGACCTCTAGACTCTGGCTCAGGGTCTCCACCCAACATGCAAGCTCCATCCCCACCCGCCAACTCTGGGTTCACGCCCCCCCCCACCGCCCTTCTATCTCTCTCCCACATCTTAGCGAGGCGCAGGCCTCCCAGATTTGTCCGCCACCCCCACCGCAAATCTCTGTTTATTCCCTGCTTTCAGCGGGGCTCATGGCCTCCGCCTGTGGGTTTCTGTTCCTCACCAGGGTCCCAGTTCCTCTATCTCCATTTTCCCCTCCCCGCCCCCACAACCTTTCTTCCTTTCTCATCGGACACCAACAGGACTCGCACCTCCTGACAGCTCTCCCTTCCCACACTGCGCTCAAACCGCAGACTTACTGCCTCAGCGTTCCATTTCTGGTGCCCGCCACGTACCCACCCCACCCCCATCACCCCTTCCTCTCTCTCCGCCCACCCAGGGGACTCGCGGCCTGGATTTGCTAGCTCGCGCCGGCCCCTCCTCCTGTGGGACCGCTTCACACCTGGGCTCAGGGCTTCCAGTCGCAATCTCTCGGCTCGCAGGATGAACAATCCCGTTGCCTGCAGGGCCGCACCTGCACCAGATTCTCGTTGTCCATGAACACCGGGCCGGGCGCTGTGCCCACCACCTCGCGGCTGCGCTCCTGCTTGCCCAGGTCGCAGAAACAGCGCCACTTTCCCCACGGACCAAGGACAGAGTCTTTCAAGTCTAAGGATGGAGGGCCAGGTAGGGGGGAACCATCCCCCCCCAGGAAGGGAGGAAGATAAAGACACTGACAAATAACAACAGTTCATGTTTACTGGGCTGTGCCACTGTGCCAGGTACCCTGCCATAGATGCTCTTCTTTAATCTTCCCACTAGTCCCAGATGAAGAAATTGAGACCTAGAGAGAGCAAGCCAGCCTTTCAACTCACACATCTGATAAGCGGCCCAGAGAGACTGCAAAATGACACTTTCCACCTGTGACTGCCTGTCCAGATGGGACTGTGGTACAATACCCTTGGTTTTCACCATCTGAAGGTGACTCCCATTTTCAGGGGCGTGATCATGAGCCTTCCTCCAATGGACACAGTGTCACCTGACCAACAGGCTTGCCAGGTGGTAAATTAAATTACGTGATTGGTATAATGAAGGTACTTAAAGCCCCCGGCGATGTGCTGGCATGGAATACAAAAGCAATCATTATGACCACTTATAAAGCAGCTGCATCATTTACCAGATGCCCTTTACAGTCGTTCTTTTACTGACTCCTCCCTACAGCCCTTCTTGACAGGTCTTAGCACCACTCACAATGTCCTGACACCTCGTGCCCTCACCAAGACAATAATGGCCTCTCTCCATTCCTCTGTCAAACCTGTTCGGCGTGGCAGTAGCTGTTTGGACTCCCTGGCCCACTCTTCCCCCTAAGTCTTCACGTTTTTGGCTTCTGCTTGTCATTCTGGCTGCACTGGTTTTCTTTATTCAGCCAGGCCTTCTCTGATTTCACAAGTTTACCTGCACCCCTCCTTCTCTATCTCTGCTCTTACCAGCACTTATCCGTGAGTTTATGGCTATGTCTACTTCAGTATTTATTGCTTGCCCATGTTCTCTCTCCCTATGTTAAGCTGCTTAAAGACAGTCTCTGTCTCAGTTTACAGATAAGAAAACTGAACCTCAAAGTAACCAGCCCAAGGGGCACCGCCAGTGCGCAGGAGGGCAGAGGTTTGAAGTCCCTGGAGGAGGGTCTATTTGCAGCCAGCTGGTGAAGTGGGACAATGGGGCACTTTTCCCGCACTGTCACACCTGCGGCCTGTGGATACCTTTCTCCTGATGCTGCAGCTGCAGCTGTTCCCAGGTGTCCCCTTTGCCCTGCTCTCCGAAGTACTGGTAGTCGGGGGTGACCTGTGCAAAGGTCGCCAGCAGCAGGAGCATCAGAGGCGTCAGCAGTAGCGCCGCCCGGCTCCGGGCCATGCCGGACTCCAACCGACGCCGGCGCGCTCCAAAGAGAAGCCCCGCGCGGAGCCCGCGGCGCCGGCACCAGCCCCTCAGGCGAGCGCAGAGGTCGGGATCCGGGGCCGCGCGTCTCCCCCCGCCGCCTGCGGGCACGTGGACCCGGCCGCTCCGTTTCCCCTCTCTTGCGCTTGCAGTGGACCCGACCGCTCGTCCGCCCACCCCTCCGCCCTGCGCGTCATGGTTCGGGCCGAGCATAAAAGGCTCCCCGGGTCTGGGCGCGCTTGGCCCGGAGAACGCCAGGTCTTGCGTCTTCTCGTCTGTGTGTCCCGCCCTTGCCCACGCAGGTATGGACACTTGGAGTGCACTGCGCTGCGGAGAGGGCCCCGTTGGAGCAGCTCGGGCCCTACCCAGACCTTGGAGTTGGCCGCCTTTGTTTTCCACGCGCAATAGTGGCTGCCTTTGTCCTTGCGGGGAAAACCGAGGCCAGAGCCTTGGAGTACAGGCCGCATCCCCAGGCTCACGGCCCCCAGCTCGCGGCGTCCCCTCTAGGGGCGGTGGGCTTGCGCGCCAGCACTCGGGCGTACGAGCTAACCGGGGCTTGGGGGGAGGTCGGGCGGCGGCCGCCGGGCCTCTCTAGCTGTGCAGGGGGGCGGGTCTCCCACATTCTCCAGGCAAATGCAGACCTGGTCCCGAAGAGGGTGCGGGGCATTGCTGCTGCCTCCGCCGCTCTGACTTAGTCACTGGGCCCGGTACGCAGCGCGACCTTGGGAAGAGGGGACAAAGGGTCTTGCGGGGCGTACTCACCGGGCGGCGGGGGGCGGGGTGGTCTCAGCTTTCAGTCATGGCCTCCGGCAACGCGCACATCGGAAAGCCCGCCCCGGAATTCCAGGCCACTGCCGTGGTGAATGGCGCCTTCAAGGAGGTGAAGCTTTCTGACTACAAAGGTGAGGGCGGCAAGGAGGTAGCCCTGGCGGGGGCGGGGCCAAACATTAGAGTCACTGGGCCCTAACTCCTTGTCTCTCTCGACCCCCCCTTGCCCAGGGAAGTACTTGGTCCTCTTTTTCTACCCGCTGGATTTCACCTTTGTGTGCCCCACGGAGATCATCGCTTTCAGCGATCGAGCTGAGGAGTTCCACAAGCTGGGCTGCGAGGTGCTGGGCGTCTCCGTTGACTCTCAGTTCACCCACCTGGCTTGGTAGGAGTGGGGACCAGCAAGGAGGGGAGGGTGCAGCTAAACCTACAATCTCTATAGGGTACGAGTTCCGGGTCCTCTTGGCCGAAGTTCAGCCTCTGCACCTCCCTTTCCCACCTTGAAAATAATGGAAATAGTGATGCCCAAGTCCTTAAGGATGATGAGAGTCATTGGCATTTGGAAACTGGTTGCCTGGCAGCATAGCGAGTTGCAGATGCTTTATCTCACGCAGGGCCACACCGCCTCCTGCCCAAGAACTATTTCAACCAGGTGGAAACTCCAGTTCCAGAGAGTTGAAGCGCTGGGCCCCGAGATGCTAGAAGCCACCAGCACATGTGAAGCCACTTTGCTGGAGTATTAGCTTAGTCTTCCCAGCTGTGGGAAACAGCCCCTGCTCCCACTTCGGGGTGGGGTGGGCGGGGCTCCCAGGGCTTTGCTCTAAAGCCCCTTATCTCTCACCTCCAGCACCCTTTCTCCGGTCCTTTATCACACCCAGGTCCACAGGGTGAGGACCCTGCTGTGCCAGGCTTCCTGAGGTCCCAGCCCTATCTCCTCTTCCCCCAGGATCAACACCCCGCGGAAGGAGGGAGGCTTGGGCCCCCTGAACATCCCTCTGCTGGCTGATGTAACCAGAAACTTGTCCCTTGATTATGGCGTGCTGAAGGAAGATGAAGGCATCGCCTACAGGTACTGTGGGACCCTCGGGAAGCCCCCATCCTCAGGGTGAGAGGACGTCTTGGATGATGCCCCAGGCTCCCATGCCTCACCGTGAACCCTGATATTTCAGGGGCCTTTTTATCATCGATGGCAAGGGTGTCCTTCGCCAGATCACTGTCAATGATTTGCCTGTGGGACGCTCCGTGGATGAGGCTCTGCGGCTGGTCCAGGCCTTCCAGTACACAGATGAGCATGGGGAAGGTGAGCAGACATGCACGTTCATGTGGGTTCACACATGCGTACTCATGCAGCTCTCCTCTGTCATGTTTGCATACATTCCTTGCATTCTCATCATTGCTATGGTGTAGATGTGAGGACCCCAAAGAAGACTCAGCTCAGGGCATTATCTGCAGAAAGTTTCTAGTCTGGTGGGGGAGCTACCCCAATATAAGGGTGGGGAGCTGGGAGGTAATAGAAATCTATAGGAGTTTTTTTGTTTTTTTCTCTCTCTCTCTTTTTTTTTTTTTGTCTTTCTAGGGCCACACCATGGCATATGGAGGTTCCCAGGCTAGGGGTCTAATCAGAGCTACAGCTGCCGGCCTATGCCACAGGCACAGCAATGCCAGATCCGAGCTGAGTCTGCAACCTACACCACAGCTCACAGCAACGCCAGATCCTTAACCCACTGAGCGAGCCAGGGATCGAACCCACAGCCTAATGGTTCCTAGTTGGATTCGTTTCTGCTGTGCCACAACAGGAACTCCTGCTTGTTTTTTAACTTTAGGGCCTAACCCACAGCATATGGAAGTTCCCAGGCAGGGGCTGAATCAGAGTTAAAATTGCTGGCCTACACCACAGCCACGCCATATCCCTAACCCACTGAGCAAGGCCAGGGGTCGAAGACTTATCCTGAGATACTACTTGGGTTCATTTCCACTGAGCCACAATGGAAACTGCTATAGGAGGTATTTGAGAAAGCAGGTACCAAGGCAGGCTTGAAGGTTACTTGAATCAGAGTATCTTCCTGAGTGAAAGACACATCGTGACTACAGGCCCTCAAAATCCAATGGGGCTAAGAGAGAAAGATGGAATTAAAGGAGCTCAAATGAGTTCCCTGGTGACTCAGCAGGTTAAGGATCCATCATTGCCACTGCTGTGGCATGGGTTTGATCTCTGACCGGGGGACTTCTGCTTGCCACATGTGTGTGTTTGGGGTGGGGGGAAGCAAAATGAAATTAAAATAGCAGCCAGAGGAGTTCCCACTGTGGTGGGCAATGGGATCTGGAGCATCTCTACAGCACCAGGATGCAAGTTCAAACCCCAGCCTGGCAAAGCAGGTTAAAGGATCTGGCATTGCTGCAACTGTGGCATAAGATGCAACCATGCTTTGGATCTGATCCCTAGCCTGGGAACTCTGTATGCTGCAGGGTGGCCAAAAGAAATACAAAAAAAAAATTCAGCCAGAAAATCCTGCAGCTGAGCTTGAGAGGCTTCTCTCATCATGTGGCATGGTCTTAGGCCTGGACCACTTGGCTCCAGGCTTTTTCATCTGCAGCTCATGCTCTTGCTTTGCCGCTGTCTGTCCCCTCACTACTGCTCGACCTTTAATAAGGTAATTTAGCCTCACGTGTACATCCTGTCTTTCCACAGTCTGTCCTGCTGGCTGGAAGCCAGGCAGTGACACAATCAAGCCCAACGTGGACGACAGCAAGGAATATTTCTCCAAACACAACTAGGCTGGCAGATAAATGGCAAGCTTGGGCTTCTGGCCTCCATCTGCGCCCCTCCCTCGGTGCCCTGTACTGACCCAGGAAAGGCCAGACCTGCCCCTTGAGATTCCACAGTCCATAACCCTAGAGGGCTAGGCCAAGGCTTTCTCAAGCTTCTCGCTGGGAGTTGGTGAATGGTGACCCCCTTCCCTGGAGCGCACATATCTGGGCAAAGGCCTTTTGGTGACCAATAAAGTATTAGGGACAAATGTAAGTCTGTCGATGTGGTTTGTCGATGTGGTGTGGTACCACCACGCCTGCTTCTACAGGCTCTGGCTTGGAAAACTGACACTGTAGTTACTGATCTCCACCACTAGGTGGAAGCATTGCCTCAAGATAACTACCTACTCTCCGTCTTGGCCTAAAAGGGGCGGAGTTATGGGGGAGGTGGGAGGAGGTGATGTTGTAGGCCCCTTGCAAGAGAGCAAGTTTCAGGCTGTCTTACATCCCAAAACCAGGCCATGCAGGGCAGCTCCCACACCTTACCATCAGGCAGCCTGGGCTCAAATGCCACTTAAGCGCTGTGATTTTCCCTGAATCTCTTTAACAGCAAAATGGAAATTGACAACCAAACCCCATCACCATTCACCTTAAAAGACATGCAGTATGTGAAGCTCAGGGCCCTAGGGTTGAAAGAAGAAGGTGGGAACCCAATTCTGAGAGCAGAACCAAGAGTGGGAGCTTGAGGTACACAAACACTCCCTCCTGCAAGTTCTGCCCCACCCCCGGTTGGAAGGGGTGCACAGCTGCCTCTGGAGTGTAACGGTGAGGATTAATCTGGAAGGTAGGTGTTAGGAGCAAGACAGGATTTGAAGGACTACAATTTGATGCTGTGCAGTTTCAGGCAAGTAGCTTTACCACTTTTTTTTTTGCCTTTTTGTCCTTCTAGGGCCGCACCTGAGGCATGTGGAGGTTCCCAGGCCAGGGGTCTAATTGGAGATGTAGCCGCCAGCTTATACTGCAGCCACAGCAACGCAGGATTCTACACCACAGCTCACGGCAACGCTGGATCATTAACCCACTGAGCAAAGCCAGGGATCGAACCTGCAATCTCATGGTTCCTAGTCGGATTCATTAACCACTGTGCCACTGGAGTTCCCATTGTGGCGCAACGGAAACGAATCTGACTAGGAACCATGAGGTTGCGGGTTCGATTCCTGGCCTTGCTCACTGGGTTAAGGATCTGGCATTGCCCTGAGTGGTGGTGTAGGTCGCAGATGCGGCTCAGGTCCCACATTGCTGTGGCTGTGGTGTAGGCCAGCAGCTGTAGCTCCGATTAGACCCCTAGCCTGGGAACCTCCACATGCCGCAGGTGCGGCCCTAAAATGACAAAAAAAAAAACACTCTGTGCCATGACAGGAACTCTGGCTTTACCAACCTTTTTTTTGTAATGGCTTTACCATCTTGAGTTCCATTTCTTTCCACATAAAAGGACTGGCATGCTCATTTAATACACAGACACCCCCCCTTTTTTTTCTTTTTAGGGCCACACCTGCAGCATATGGAAGTTCCTGAGCTAGTGGTCAAATCAGAGCTGCAGCTGCTGGCCTATGCCACAGCAATGCCAGATCCTAGCCACATCTGTGACCTATACCACAGCTTGCGGCAACGCCAGATCCTTAACCCACTGAGCAAGGTCAGGGATTGAACCCACATCCTCATGGATACTAGCCAGGTTGGTAACCTGCTGAGCCACAACAGGAACTCCCACAGACCCATTAATACTGCTATCCAGCTGGTCAATGTCAGAATAACCTCCAAGGGCACTCATCTCAGCCCTGGAATTTTATCTACACTTCTCCCCAAGGCCCTTCGTGGTCTCTGACCTCATCTCCCGTATCCTGGTACAGTTAATCGCAGCACACTGGCTTCTTGATATTCTTTAACAGACTGAGCTTGTTCTGGCCACAGGAAGCATGTGCTGTTCCCTCTGCTCAGAACACTGTTACTCAGGCTTTTCTTAAGGCACAGCTTCAAATCTGCTGAAAAGCCACTTTATTAAATGCCCAGGTTCCTAATCCAGTCTCCAAAGCAGCTCACCTCCCTCGCCCCATCACTACTCCTTTGGCCAGTTTTTTTCTCTCCCTAGCACTTCCCACCAACTCTGAACAAGCAACTCCGTTTGCTTGTTTATTGTCTGTCTGCCCTAATCCAGACAGTGACTCCAGGGCTGGGTTGTTCAGTATTTTATTAATGAATTAATGAAGCGTCTGTTTCTACCCACCTCGCCCTTATGGCCTGGTTTCCCGACCAGTATTTTTCTCTGCTGCTCTGAAGGCTTCCAGCTCCAAAGCCGGCCAGGCCCCCTCAGGGCTCATCAGCCACCCTCCTACCCGTCCCAGGTGCGGGGGCGGCAGCCCCATGCGAGGGCGGCGGTGGCGCCCGGCGGCCCTAGCAGGCGGCCCGAGCAGCCGCCTCGGCAGGACCAGACCTGGCAGTTGCCCCGCTCCCGGCCTGGCACCCGGGAGGGGAAACTGGCAGGAGGGCACCGCCCTTCCTGGCGGGGGGGTGGGGGTGGGGACTGCGGCGGCAACGACGCGCAGGCAACTGCAACCCCCAGCCCGGGTCAGGTCGGACAGAGTGGGCGTGGGCGCGGGCGCGGTAGGGCCCAGGCGCCAGCCAGATGGGGGAGACTCTGGGGCGGCTCCGGGGTCTCAGGAGCACGGTCCGCCCACCGCGGACACTCTGGACCCAGGCCTGGGGCTTTCCGGGCCTCGGCAGCCGCCTGCCTGGGAAAATCCCGGCCCCCTTCCCGGCGCCGCGGTCCTGCCCGGCAGAGCGGGGGAGGGGATTCCCGGAATCTGCCCGGAGACCGCCGTCACGTCACTGGGCAGAATCAGCCCTTGTTTGGACAGCGCTTCCGCTGCGTCAGCGGGGAAAGCCCCGGCGCGCGCGGCTGGGCGGGGCCGGGCCTGCGCATTCCGCGTTTCGCCGCGGGCCTCCAGCCGCCCCCCCCCCCGCCCCGGTTCTGGGCAGCTGGACCGCGTCCACGCCCTGGACCTTCCAGCCTAGCAGATCAGGGGACTCGAGAAGGGTTGGACGCTCGGGCTGCGCCTGCCAGGTGCCTGAACGGAGCTAGCGAGGATGACAGAGTTACAGGAGCAAGCCACAAACAGCAGTGGGGTGGGGGCAGACCAGTACTCTCTTCCCTCCGCCCTCCCGGCTTGGAAAAAAAAAAAAAAAGACAACAGAAATTAATAAAGAACATTTTTTTTTACTTAAATAGATTCAATAAAAAGTCATAACAACAAACACACACACACACAAATACATCTTAAAATAAACTCTTTAAAGACGGGGTGCGTGTTTCTTCTCCACAGTATGGCGCAGAGGGGGGAGGGCAGGGGGCGAGGGTCCCCCTCCCCAGTTTCCCCCGGGGCTTGAGTACCGGGCGGCGGGGCCAGCTCCGCCGAGATCCCCCCTCCTCCCCTCCCTGTTAAATACACAAATATATTATATTCAATATGAATTGAGTCTTTCCAGCAGGAAAAAAAAAAAACATACAAAAAAACGTGGAAGGGGGGGCTTGTAAACGTTGAGGTGGAAGGACTGGGCGCAGAGCGGGCGGGCAGGAGTCCAGTGTGTTTTGCGGCGCCCCCAGGCCCCTGGGCCGGTGCCCACCGCCTGCCCCCTCGCCCCATGGGAGGCGTGCGCCCAGCCGTCCAGGCTGGGGAAATGTCCGTTTGGGAATAGGGGGGCGCTCAGAAGGCGTGTCCCTTGACCCCAAGCAGCAGCTGGCAGCCGTTGCTGACGTGGGTCATGACCTTCTGTTTGAGCTGGGCCACCTGCTCCCGGAGGAGGCCAGCAGTGCTGGACAGCCCCGCGTTCTCGGCCTTGAGTGTCTTCACCTTGTCCTCCAGGCGCGCGATGCGCTCCAGCTTCCGCTTCCGGCATTTGGTGGCCGCCAGCCGGTTCCGCAGCCGCTTGCGCTCTACTTTGATGCGCTCCTGGTCTTCCATGTTGATGGGGGACACCGGCGGCGTGGCGTCGCGGCTGCGCGCTTCAGGCACGGTCTGCGGTTCCTCCTTGAAGGTGGAGGCGCCGCGGCCCAGGCCCAGCTGCGCGGGGTGGCCTCCAGCGAAGGGCGGCGCGTGTGGGAGGTAGCTGATGGTGGCCGTCGGGTACGAGCTCCCGGTCCCGACGGCGGCCCCGGCGCCTCCGGAGGGCGCAGAGGCTGGAGAATAGCTGCTGAGGTTGGTGTAGACGGGAGGTGGCTCTGGACCAGCGTAGACGCCCCCGGGCCCGGCCGGGGGTCCCCCGCTCGCACCCAGGGACACGTTGGGGGGCGTCACGTGGTTCATCTTGTGCAGGTCGTCCAGGGCTTTTACAAAGCCGTCGGCGAAGCCTTCCTGCTCCTCGGTGACACCGCCCCCTGCGCCCCCAGCACCTCCACCACTGCCACCCCCGCGGGGGTAAAAGTACTGTCCCGGGGGCGTGGGCGTCGTCGTGATCACACCGTTGCTGTTGGGGACGATCAGGCGCTCCAGCTCCGATGAGGCAAGCTTGAGCGACGCGCCTGTGTCCGAGCCCTGGCCGGAAAAGTAGCTGCCGCCACCGCTGCCCTCTGGACCAGGACCCCGCGCCCCGGGTGCTTTGAGATTTCGGTAGGGGTCGGCTAGGTTGAGCGCCAGGCTGGGTTTCAGGAGTTTGTAGTCGTGTAGAGAGAGGCTGCCCGGCGTCCGGCCGTATCCCGCTGCTGCGTAAGAGTCGTCGTGGTAGAAGGGCTGTTCCATTTTAGTGCACATCCGGGCGGCCCGGACAGTCTGAGGGGGTCCCTGCGGGGCCGCCCCGGGCCTCGCTGCAGCGAGCAGCGCGCAGTACGCGGCGGTGACTGGACTGGGTGTCTGGACGCGCGTTCCCGGGGGCTGGCACCGGCCGGGAGAGGCCAGCCAGCGGCTGTGCGCAGAAGCTCGGTGAGGCTTCTCGAGCCCCTCTGCCCCTCTCCGGCGCGCTAGCTTTCTTGGTGTCGCTTCCCCCTTGCTCCCCGCTCCCTGCTGGCTCCGACGCTGGCCTGGCCGCTCTCAAGGTCCCGGCCGCTCAGCCGGAGCTCCACGCCTTTATACCGCGATTGTCAGCTACGGAAGTGCGCTCCGATTGGCCGTCGCCCGAGCCGGGCCCCCGCGCCCCCCTCCTGGAGCGTGGGGAAGGGGAGGAGGCGGCTCGCGTCACTGTCAGGAAGCGCGTGTCCTTGTAAACAGCGGCCACGGGCTGGGTGGCTCGGCGCGGCTGCAGGGGGAGGGGTTCAGGGGACCCTAATGTGCGCTGGGAGAAGGGTGCTGGGGCGGTCCGAGGTATACAGGGGGAGGCTCCAGGGAGGGCCATGATTCCCCTGGAGTACGCGATGAAGAATACGAGGAACTGCTACAGAGCAAATGTGTGTGTGGCGGGGGGTGGTCCCAGGGGCACAAGCAAAGGCCTGAGGAATCCAGAGTATGGCAGAGGGGCTGAAAGCCTGAGAATACAATGACAGACCCAGAAAAGGAGAAACAGGAGGTTTAAGCAACGTAAATGGAGGAAGAGTACTGAGACGCAGGAATTGAGCAGGGGTCCCAGGTACAGCAGAGGTGAGGGACTGGAATTTTCACGGAAAAACTGAACCCAGGGAAAACGAGAAGGCATAAGCGATCAAAAAGGTACATGGGAGCGGCTGGAGGGCCCGTTGTGCAAAAAATTAGTAGGGGTTTTGGGGTCCATGAGACTGTCTCCCCTAAGTGGGAAAGGGAAGGAATTGGGGAAAACAAGATAAGCGGAAAATGTGTGAGGGTTCTGGGGTACACTGAGTTAAGGAAAATATGTGGGGTAGAAGACTTGGGACGCTGTCAGAGGCTGGGGGTCACTGGGGTCAACTGCGAAGCTCCGATGAAGACGAATTAGAAGAGTTCGGGGTACCGCTTCGGAGTTGAGATGACACTGAGGGAGGGACCTTGGCTGAAACAGGAGAGGAAGGGTCTTTGAGGATCCTGGACTGCTAGATCTTCCATGATCGGAGCCCCCTCTCCTGAGTGACCTCTAAGTTCCAGTATACTCAGTCCGCAGTCCCAAATCCCTCCCCCCGCGCGCCGTGACCCTCGGTTTGACCGACACCATGACGGTTCCTGGTGCCTAGACCCAGTCCGACGGTCGGGGCGCGGTCGCCCAACCCCACTCTTCCTTAGAAACAGGCTGGGGAAAGAGCGCCGCGGCAGGAAGTGTGGCAACAGCCCCGGGGGAAGGAGCCCGGCCCTGCCTCCGTCACTCGAATCCTACGGGACCATATGCCCCGCCCTGGGTCCAGCCGGGTTCTGCGCCTCGGAAGAGGAACCTGGGCTTGCGACCCCCTAGGAAGTCAGAGCGCGCGGAACATGCCCAACCGCAGAGGCATCCAGTCATCGACACCCCCCACCGGCAATGGTTCAGCCCTAGTGTCGCAGAGGCTAGCAGTCCGGGGACGATTCCATTAGCCCGACGGAGGGGGACGCCCCGGACGGGGCCTGGTCGCCATGGCAACAGGCCGGAGTCCGCAGGCAGGACTGGGGGCGGGGTAGGCCCGGGAATCTCTCTCTCTCTCTCTCTCGCTCTGACGCCCATATAAGGCCACAGGAAGGGGTGGGGTCAGCACTGTCCCGGGGCCCCCGGCCAGGAGCCGGGAGCCCGGGTATCTGCCAGGTCCCAGGGCGCGCCCGGCCCCCGGACGGCTAGTCCCGACCAGCCCCGACCGCCGCCCCCGGGGCCCCCACGGCCGCCTGGCCCAGCCCCACCCAGCCGCTCTGGGGCCGCGTCCTGCCAGGCCCTGCCCAGCCCGACCCAGCCTGGCAGGTCCCCGCCTGCCCGCGGGCCTGGGTCGGACTTCGCCCCCGGCCCGACGGGCGCAGAGGGGCGGGCCAATGCCTCCAGGCGACCCCGGCGCCTGGGCGGGCCGGCACGACGGCCTCCCACCTAAGGCTGGGTGCCCTTTCTTTCTGCCAGGAGATCTGGGGCCCTTCCCCACATACATCCCT
>PVHT021183505.1:335301-358367 GCA_004024745.2 Catagonus wagneri | reverse complement strand
GGGGAGGACGGGGGGGGGGTGGCGCGCACCTTGACCTCCCGCCTCCGGCTGTCTTCGTCCTGCTCATGCTCCACGACGCCCTGGCTCAGGTTGGTGTAGTTGGCCAGCTTGTTGAGCAGCGAGGACACCATGGGGTTGCTGTCCATCTCCTCCTGTTTGGGGCCGGACGCAGAGCTGGTCGCCCACCAGCAGCCGAGATGCCCCCAAACGAAGCGGCTGGACCAGGCCCAGGGCCAGCGCCGCCCGTCCTGAGGCCCAGACCCAAAATGGGCGAGAGCCCCCAAGGGTGGGGCTCCAGATGGCCTGGATCCAGCCCCTCGAAGGGGCTCCCCGAGGCCTCTGCCGGGACCCCCGGTTCACTGCTCAACTTGGGGTCTTGGGGCCGTGGCCTCTTCTCCCGGCCCCAGCTCTGGAGCAGAAAGGCGGGTTACCTCAAAGAGCGCCATGTTCTTGCCTTCAAACAAGCTCTCTCCGTCCGCCTCCACGCTGCCGATGAACGGGCTGTTCTCCCTGGGGTTGCCATCTCCTGCGGGGGAGGGCACCGTCACGAAAGGGGTCCCGCCGCCAGGAAGATGGAAGCAAACCCGAACTGTGGGGGGGGGGGTGACCTACAGCCTGGGCCGCTCAGAAAAGTGAGGCCAGGCGTGTCAGGCGGCCCTGGAAAGTTCCAGAAGGAGGGAGGACAGGACGCCGAGCGAGGACGGGACGCCGAGCAAGGCCCAATCCTTCCCATAGGGGAGGTGAAATCCGAGTAACACCTCCAGGGGGTGAAGTCCCTGATTTGGTGGCCAGCTTGTTTCAGGAGACACACCCTCAAGGTGTCACCCCCGCTGGCCACTGTCACCGGGCCGAGCCTGGGGGCGGGCGGGGAGCAGCGGGCCGACACCTGGGAGAAGAGTGTGAATTCCCAAGTCCAGCGTGAGGTCGAGACAAGGCTTGAAAACCCCGCTCGGTTCAAGGAAAAAGTGAACAGCCGCCGACACGGCCGGGGTCCTCGGCGCCCCAGCGGACACCCCCTTCCCAGGCTTCCCAGTCCCATGCAGGTCCCTCCTGGTAGCGAGAGGCCTGCGTTCCGCCAGGGACCGGGTTTCTGGAGCGAGTGGAGGACGCCGCGGGCTCCCTCCAGACCAGACTCGCGGCCGGGCGGGCTCTGCCCCCGCGCAGGCTCCAGCCAAACCTCCCCGGCCGCCCGGGAGGGGTGTCAGGCTCCCCCCGGCCTGACCTTGGACAAAGTCTCGGCGGCTCCGGGGACCGAATCCCAGGACTCGTGTTTCTCAGCTGGGAAGAGGCAGCCAATGCGGGCCGCTTCCCAGGCGCCCCCGCCACCACATGGCGCTGCACGGCCCAGCCCTGGGGGGCCCTCGGGGGGCACCTGGCCTAGAAACAGCCTCCTAGGCTGATCTGATGCTCCCGGGGCGCGGTGGCTGGGAAGCAAGGGCTCAGCCTCACACGGGGCCCGGCCGGCCTGCCCTTCCCTGGGGACAGAGGGACGCCCGGAGGAAAGGACTGTGACACAGCAGACAGAGGAGAAGCACTCGGGCGAGCGCCCGCTGAGGGACCCAGAAAGCCCGCCACCAGACATACTCGGGCCAGGTGGACGTTAGCTCACAAGACCACCCGGGGACCGAGAATCTGGAAGCAGTGACGTGCACGCCACGCAAGGCACGGACGTGGGCAGGCCACGAGCACACAGGAGGCCCTGGGCCCGGGCGGCCAGGGCTGGTCTGCCAGCCTGGGAGCCTCCAGCTTTCTGTTTTGCTGCTATACCCAGAGTAGCACGCACGACAGGTGCAGAAAGTGGAGAAGACACAAAATAAGCAGAAGGAACACCCCCAGGACCCGATAAATCCCTCCCCTGACCGCACGCAGTTTTCGGCCGACAGTGAGCCCCGTCAGCGGAGCCCTAACCCGCGGTCCTGACTGTTAATCCTTCCAAAAGAACACGTTTCCTCTCGTTTCCTGAGACGCATCTCAGATCAGCCCCGGCGGGCTTCCTAAGAGCTGGGGGACACAGCGTCTGGGGGAGGGACGGGCTAGGGAGCAGCGGGCAGGAGCCCGACGGCACTCTCCTCCTCCTCCACCCGGCCAAGTGCAGGCTCTCCACCAAAATTCGGGTGCTTCCACCTGAGGGACTCACCTGCCAAGACCCGGAAACACCGGTAACCAGTCAGCTGGGTGAGTCTTCGGCCCCTGCCGCCTCCGCCACCGGAGGACGCTCGGCCCTGTTTCTGCTTTTCGGGGAGGAGCAGGCTACAAGCAGTGTGCACAAAGGAAACCTCGGCCCAGAGCGCCAGACAGGGCCTGACCCCCACAGCGGGAGCTCTGAAGGCCCCCGGATTCGCAGGAAACCCTCTCCCGTCCCACCTGGACTGAGAGCACCTGCGAGGGGTCCTCCTCGGGCTGAGACCCCTGGTTCCGGGGGGCCACTCAGCTGGGCCTGCGCCCCCTCGTCACTCTGCTTGCTCATGATGACAAGGACCCAGGACAAGCCTGACAGTGGAAATGCTGGGGGCACAGGTGCCAGAGGGCAGCCCGGCCTCACCAGCCCCACCGCATCCTCCTGGGCAGGCCCGCTGTGGGGTTCCCGCTGGGCACACAGCCCCAAGGTCACCAGATGCCTACACTGCGTGGCGGTGGCAGCCAGGCCACGTGCAGGGGGCAGGACCCACGCCTACTGTCGCCAGGCAGACGTGCTCCCAGCTGACAGCCCGGCCACGGTCACCCGCTCTGACGGGGGGGCCGGGCTCAGTTTCAAATGTTTAATTACAGAAGCAGCCTGGAGGGCACAGGACCAGCCCCACACCATCGGCCCGTCCCTGCCTCACCCCGCGTCCAGGCTCTGAAAACCCGCAGCCTCGCATTCAGACTTGGCTTGAACCTGCTCATCTGATGACACAGACGCTACCCCCGGCTGCACCCCCTGGAATCACGGCCTCAGGGCCTCCAAGGCGCAGCTCCCGCCAGGCGGCCCCCCACGACCCGCCTGCGAGGACCACGAGCCTCGGCTCCGGGAGGCCGCTGGGTGGGGGTCAGGGAGAAATGCAGACAGGCCAGGAGGTCCCTTCAGAGCCCCCGCGCCCCACCCCATGTGACCTGCGCCTCTCATCACACAGGAAAAGGGATAATTTGGAGTTCCTGTTGTGGCGCAGCGGAAACGAATCCGACTAGGAACCAAGAGGTTGCAGGTTCGATCCCTGGCCTCGCTCAGCGGGTTAAGGATCCGGCCTTGCTGTGAGCTGTGGTGTAGGCTGCAGACACAGCTCGGATCCCGAGTTGTGGTGTAGTTGTGCTGTGGCTGTGGTGTGCGCCGGCAGCTGTAGCTCCGCGTCCTCCTCCATCCGGGCCTGGGCGTCCCCAGGGGAGGAGCATAGCCTGACCGACACCTCCGAAGGTCAGCAGCCGAGGGCCTCCCGCCACCTCCTCCGGCTGGCCCGACCCCAGCACCTGCGCGTGCTGTGAGGCGGCAAAGCGCCAGGGTGAGGAAGTTTTAGGTCCTGGGACCTTAACGGCTAACTCGTGACCTCTGGCCTCTGCCCTCTGCCCTCTGGCTCTGCAGCCAGGATCCAGGCCGGATCTGAAACCCAGCGGCCTGGCAGGCTAGGCCAGCGGACTCCCAGAGAGGCAGGGCCGAGAAAAAAGTTCTGCATTCAGGCCAGAAAAAGCTGAAATGCTCAAGGCGCAGTTCTCATGCTTTTAACAGCAAGTTTCTGGCTGAAACAGAAACCTATTCTGTAGGAAAACAGAGAAAACACTGAGAACCGCCCACAGCCCCTCCGGCCGGCAGCGGCCGTGGCGTCTCTCCCCCAGCGCGCTCTCCGCCGGCTGGCGCCTTCCCACCCGGGGGCCGGCGACAGGTGAGAGGACCTGTGTCCCCGGGACCTGGTCCCCCATGGCCTCCCCTGTGACCCTGTCCAGCCCCAGACACGGCCTGTGGGGTTGCCGTGCCGTCTCAGGGAGGGCCACGGGCCCCAAGACACAATCGCCGTGGGCCCTGCCGTGCGGCTCCCCAGCTGCCACGCCGGCTCCCCCTTCTGGCGCACTGGCCCCTGTGCCGGGGCCCCAACTCAAGCGAAGCGGCCCTGCTCACGGCTAAAGGCCGCACGGCCTGGCCCGGGCCCCCAGACGCAGGGCTGACGCACGACCTGTCCTAAGGGGCCCCCACACACCCGAGCGCGACATCCACATGCACCTGGCACCCGGCTGGCCCCCAGCGCCTGGGTGCACGCTCTGTTTGGACAGGAGAGCAGGGCCCACTCACAGCACCTCTACAGGCTTCCCTGAGGAGACACAGCCTTCGCCTCCAGAAGCATCAGAAGCACCCTGTGCCCAGCAGCCTCGCCCCCTGGACACCAGGTACGAGCCGAAAGCAGCAGCAGGCGGGGCAGCCTGGGGACAAAGGGCCACCTGGCCCCGCGGCATTTCTCTCCACCCCCGCCACCACCTCCAGCTGCCCCACGGCCAGGGTGAGGTTCTCCCGGGAAACGCCGACAAGGGCTGGGGGGACTCTGATGTCTGGCCCCGGATGCTGGACGACACAGCTGCCCTTCATCCAGGTCCAAGGCCAGCCAGGGCCACCTCCTCGGCTTCCACTGCTCCCTTCCAAGGCCCTCGGCCCAACTTCCAGCCAAGGACATCAGCTCCAGCACATCCTCCTAAAACCTAACACTCCAGAGTCGAGAAAGCAGGAAAGTCCCGAGACTCCCGGCTGCCAGAGGGGCCACCGCCGAAACCAACCAGACGCGTGGGCACGGGCACAACCAAGTGACACACAGACACAGGCCAACGCAGGCGTGCAGGCACCCTGTTCACGCCCGCACACTCGCACGGGACAGCGGGGAGCGCGGCTCAGAGCTACCCAAGAGCACAGCACGATTCGGGGGACCAGGCGGGACCCGCCCTCCAGGGAGCCGGGGCCTCTGGCGGGTTCGGGGCCCAGCCCCCTGCCCCCTGCCCCCTGCCCCCTCGGTGATGCAGGCGCTCCTGGGCCGGCCTCTCCTTCCTCAGGGACCGGCACTGGCAACCTGAGCCGGAGGCGGGTTCCGGATGGGGAGGCAGCCCTGCAGCGGCGGGCAAGGCGGACCCCCCCCAGCCTCCGCGCGGCTCTGTTACCGACTAGGCTCCTGCGGCCCCGGTCGTGACCTTGGTCTGCAGAGCAGGAAACCCAAGAGCCACCTGCACCGCTCCTGTGATTCCGGCTCCACTCGATCCCTCCCCAGGGACCGTCTGAGAGCCTCCCCGAGGACAGGCCCGCCCCACAGGCGCCATGAGCAGGGGCCTGGACGCGGTCGGCTCTGGGACAGGCCGGCTCCAGGAGGGGACGCAGGCCCGAGAACCTTGGGCTGGCCAGGCCTCAGGCCTCACGCCACCCTGGGGGCAATGCTCGCGTGGACACATGGCAGCTCCACCCTGTGGACGGCGCTAGGCTGGGGACCGTGTGCGCGGACACCCCGACGGGCTCGGCTGCGGAACGCGGCAGCCATTCTGGCTCCTGGAGGCGAACACAGGCCCGGGGAGCGTCGGCTCTCCTCCCCGCACCCGACAGACCCCCGGGGTCACCGGCACGCAGGAAATCCATAACCGCCCCCTCGCTCACGGTCAGCGGCCCCAGCCGAGGCCACACGGAGCTCAGGAGGGACCCTGTCACCTCCTTCCCACCATGCTCTCAAAACAAACCATGCGACAGAAGGACGGAAACCAGCCCAGGACCCAGAGTGGAGGCCCCAGGACGTGGCCTTGACCCCTGGCCAGACGCGCAGGCAGGGGCCCCACGCAGATGCCCAAGGCAAGCCCCCGGCAGCGCCAGCTCGCGCCCCCAGCCCCAGCACGCACCCGCCCGGGCCGCTCACCCGGGCTCCCGGCAGGAGGCTCCATGGCCCGGGAGCCAGGCCGTCCGGGTCTCCGTGGTGCTGCAGGCTTATCTGCTCGGCCCAGACACCAGAGGCTGCCCTGAGCAGGGAGGGCCGCGTCCCACAGAAGAGAGGTATTAACCCTCTGTGCCCTGCTCACCCTGCCGCACAGCACTGCCCCCGTATCCCCAGAAAGGGGCCCGGACGGCCCAGGCGGCTTCAGGCCCGCTAAGCCCCAGACTGTCACGCCAGCTCAGCCTCGCGCCCAAGCAGAGGGGGTCTCGAGCCCCCCGCCGGCCTAGGTTCCCAGAGCTGCGTGCAGCGGCGGTTACAGGAGGGGCAGCCCCAAAGGCCCTGCCGCGAAGACGGCAGTTAACCCTTAACGCCCCACGTCGGCCTCTGCCCTCCCGCCTCACGGAACGTCCACTCCACAGGCGACAGGAGACCCGCCACGCGGCTGCACGGCTCACAGCTTCCTCCCAAACCCGACCTCAGTCCCACTCCCCCGTCGCAGCTGCTCGGCCGCGAGGGAGGCGGTCTGCAGTGGCCCAAGGACAGCGGCCCTGAGACGGTGTCCCCGGCCCACGGCTACTCATCCCCCAGCACAGGAACCCAGGCCTCCCGGGAGTCAGCAGGTCGGGTGCCGGGACCGGCTCGCAGCTCAGGACCGTGGCCGCAGGTCTCCTGGCAGAGGCCCCCCCACAGCCGGGGAGGCAGGGAGCAAGGCCAGCCCTCGCCCGCAGGGTCCAATCGGGCAGACACCTTTGTCCCCTGCAGGGTCTGTGATGCCCTGAGCTGCATCAAATGAAGACCCAGCTCCAGGGCCACACAAGGCCCCACTCTCTCCAGGCACCCACGCACCTCACCCAGCACCCAAGGGCACAGGGTAAGCCGCTGCCCACCTCCCAGCCAGGACATCTAGGATCAACCACTTGAAGGAAATGCCCAGAAATTCGGCCAGGCCTCGCGCACTGAGGGGGGACAGATGGTGGCGCGCGGCTCCCGGTCCCCTCCCAGGTCCCAGGCCTCCCGCTGTCCAGCATCACCAGGGAGGGGCCCCAGTGCTGGGACAGAGGGACCTTCCACCCCCGCCCCCCAAGGTGCTGGCCAGAGAGGCACTTAACATGGCCAAGGACTCCCGGCACAGCAGCCCGCGTCCCAGCCGCCCGCCTCCCGCCCTGACAGCGAGCGCCCCGCAGGGCTCACGGGCTCCGCTGCCAGGGGCCCCCCAGGGCCACACACCAGGCACGCCAATACCACGCAGACACACCCACGCCACAGACACGTATTCAGACATCACACACACTCACTCACACCACACCCAGCCCACAGCCACACACACACTTCACATACGCAGCACACAGATGCACACCCCAGTCACACACACACCACACACACACCTGCCACACCGCCACACGCCACACAAGCCCACAGCTGCGGCCAGCTCAAGGCCCCGTGGCTTCAGAGCCTGACTCACGGTCGGGCAGGTCCCCGCCTCCGCCCCTGCAGCCCGGGGCCGCACCCTGCACTGGGTTCCAGGGTGTCAGGTGCCTGTGACTCCCGCTGGGCCACTCGTGCAGCCAGGCCCAGCGCACGGTACAGGGACAGCCACAGGCCCGGGTGCCCACGTCGGCGGAGGGGGCCACGAGCAGGGGTCTGTCGGACGGCGCCTCGGAAGCCGCCCTCACACCCACGGTCCCGGCAGCCACAGCTCAGACGCCGACAGCAGGGAGGCCGGGGAGGCCGGCGGGCTGGACCTGGGCAGCGGGCTCCCCACGCCAAGCACAGGGCACGAGAGTGGGGACAGACCGCAGCGCAGGGCCCAGGTCCCTGCACGGCCCTCGGGCCCACGAGGGAACAGGCGGCTCCAGCCATTTGACCGGCAGGGTCTGCTGGGCGGCTGAGAGCAAAGAACGGCCACCCAAGGCCTCGGCACCCGTGACCCGACAGTGCCGACCACCGGGCTGCCCTGCCCACCGCAGCAGGCACACGCGCGCCTGCACGCGCACACACATGCACGTGACTGCATGCACACACACGCACACACGCCTGCGCGCGCACACACACGCGTGCCTGCATGAATGCGCGCGCACACAGCAGTGCCCACGTCACAGCACAGGACTCGGAACGCTCCCCCAACTTCTGAGAAAAGGACCGTGGCCTGAGGATGGCCCGGGAGCCCAGCAGGCAGCACCCGCTCCCTGTGCCTAGGAACCGCCAAGCCGCCCATCTGCCTTTCAAGGTGGCACCGGCACACAGAGCCCCCGCCCCCGCTAGCCTGGATGACATCGGCGCTGCAACCGGCTAGAGACTCCGAAGGAGGCGGAGCCAGACGCTGACCGCGGTCAGCCCTGCGGGGCAGCCGGCGCCTGCCCTTCCTGCTCAGACGCCCCCGGCCCGCGTGACGCGGCCCTTCCTTCCTGGAACCAGTGCCGGGGCAGCGCCGAGCCCTCGCCCAGCAGGACGGAGCCGCTCGGACACGGCTCTCCTCTAGCCACCCTGGTGGCGGCCCCTCGAGGGCAGGGCCACACAGAGCAGCAGAGCGTGCGCCCTGCAGCCCCTGAGCCCCAGTAGGACAAAGGTCGCGCTGCCAGGGCTGCCTGGGTCAGCAGGGCAGAGGGACAGACAGCAAGAGGAGACCACCTGACCAGCAGAGCACAAACGCAAGGAAAAGGACCCGAAAAGAGGAAATGGAGGAAGTGGAGGAAAGGCGGGAAGAGCTGCGGGGATGCCCGGTGGGGCGGGGGGCTGGCTGAGGCCGTCAGGCGGGCGGGGTCCGCAGACCACTCTGGGGGGCAACCGCAGCGCTCTCCAGACACTGGGACCTCCCACGGCCCCACCCACGGGCCACCTCCCTGGCTCTAAAGCACCAGCCGCGCTGCTTGGCAGGCAGAGTCAAGGTCAAACCAGCAGGGGCAGTTCAAGGTCAATGCTTGGTACTGGCCATCGCTGAGCTGACGGAGGCCCAGACCAGAAAACAGGCCCGGCTTCACACTCTGACAACAGGGCTCCCAGGAGGCCAGCCCAGGCGCCGGGCAGCCCAGGACGGCCTGGCAGGTGCCACAGGCTCTCACCAAGCTCGGCTCAGGCCAGACAGGCCTGCAAAGGGAGCGCGGCCCCCTCCTCAGCCCCGCCACCCTCGCTCCCACCCCTGCCTCCTCCTTCCACCACAGCCCCAGACACACCGGAAAGGTCTCCCCGGACTTGCTTCACCACCACCGGGCTCGAGGGCCGGCCTCGGAGTCAGCAAGAAACTCCATTGACCCTGGCACGAGCTGGGCTGGCCACGGGCTGGACCACAGGCAAGGACCCCGCACGAGGGCCTTCAGAGGGGGCTCCCGACGGCTCTCGGCTCCTGCGGGACTGCCCCTCCGCCGTGAGCAGGCAGAGCATGAGGCTGCTTCCCCGGCTCGGCGCCCGCGCCTGTCACACTGGTGAAACGGGCCCGTCTCACGGCCTCGCTGGACACCGCTGCGGCCTGAGGACCTGCGTTAAAACTCGGAGCCCAGCCAAGCAGAGCCCAAAAGGCAACAGCACACCTGCCCGTGACCCTGCAGGGGCCCTGCCAGGTCCCCACGGCCCCCACTGCCGTCTAAGAACACAGAAACCCAAGCCCAGGCACAAGCCCTGCGTCGGCTCAGAAGTGTCGCAAGTGGAGCCCAGCCCTGCGGGGTCGGCTGAGAAGCGCGTGGGACTATCTACTCCCGGGCTGCGCCCCTGCCTCTGAGACGGTGGCCGACGGACCCTAAACAGCGGGAGGGTCAGGGCTGGGAAAGCAAAGCCTCAGAGCGAGGGCGGGCGGGTGCCTCAGTCTGAGAGCCAGCCACGCTCACATCGGCAGAGTGACTGTGGCTGCCCGGGAGGGGCCGGCAGGCCGGGAGCCACGTGCCCAGGAAGGCACCAAGGGTCCTCTGGGGACAGAATGGCTGCCGGGGGCCAGTGTGAGGCAGCTCACCCAGAAAAGCTGGGCCGGAACGCTGCGGACAAAGGCAGGGCTTCTGACCTCTGCTCTCAAGTCCCACCTGGTTCCAGCCTCCATGCAGGACGGTCACGGCTAGAGGGCGGTGCCCAAGGCGAGCGGCAGGACCCGCCCTGTGGTGCCCGGGTGCGGGACGGCCCTGGACAGCGGGCTCCGAAGGGTCTGAGGCCTGGGCAGCATCGCCTGCACTGACCTCACCCTCCTTCCTGCCAGCAGCAGGACGCCTCCTCCAACTGCAGCAGTGACCCCCAACTTCTAGAGGGGCACTGAGCTCACTCAGGGTGACCCAGCCGTCCCCTGCAGAGAAGCCGGGGCCTGGAGCCCAGACGTGGAGCAGCTGGCCTGGGGATGCCCCCCCCAAGAGAAAGCGAAAGTGCCAGAGACCTCCCGACTCCAGAACCAAAGTGCGCAAGGAGGGCCCTCAGCCGGAGCACCGCTCTGCGTGCCGGGGCCCTGCCCGCCGGGCCGCCCGCCCGCCAGGACCCACTGTCCTTCCTTCCTCTGAGGCCCCCGCCGAGTCTGGGCCCGGCCTTCTGACCGGCGGCCCTTTGCCCCAGCGCGCAGGAGCAGAGCAGGGCAGAGGTGGCCGGGGAGGAAGCGGGCGCCGCCTCCAGCCCCGGAAGCCTCACCCGGTCGGGCTTCGCGGCCCCAGCCGGTGAACCAGCCCGGGGTGGACCCGCAGGGCCTGAGAACCCCGGAGAGAGCGAGCCCCTCCTCCGTCTCCATAGCTACCTAGGGCGTCCCGCACCGCCCTGCCTCCCCAGCGCCCCACCCCGAGTGGGGGAAAGGTGATTCCGGGCCCCCGCAGGGGCCGGGCCACGGGAGCCCACAGCCCCCGAAGCCTTCGTTCGCCCTGCGCCCTCACAGCTCAGCTTGGCAGGAGTGCGGAGCGGAGAAAGGGGAACTGCAGGAGCCGGCAAAGTGGTGGGGACTGGTGAGGAAGGAGCCGGCGGGGGCCCGGGGAAAGGGGGGACCCACGGGGCGGAGCGCAGCCCCACAGCCCTCCTTCGAGGGGCCGGGTCCCCCTCTTCCAGGCCTCTCCCGGGTCGCCCTTCTGTCCCCGCCACCGCGGCCGCTCCCTTCTCCCGGGCCTCCCTCTCCCTCCCTTCAGGGCCGTCCCTTCCCCCCGGGCCACCGTCCCCCACCCCTCCCGCCCCCGGCCACCCCCGCCAGCCCGCGCAGCCCGGCCTCCGCCTTTGTCCCGCGGGCAGGTGCGCCCGCGCTCACCCGGGCTCGAGCAGTCGGGCTCGCCGCCCTCGGGGGGGCCCGGCGCCTCGGTCTGCTCGGCCCCCTCATCCTGGCCGCCGTCCGCCCGCGCCTCCACGGGCACCACGGTGAAGTTGGTGGGCATGGCGCGCCCGGCGCTCCGACCACTCGGCGCCCCGCTCAGCTCCGCGCGCCCCGGCACAGCTCCGCCCGCTCCCGCCGACGCGGCCGGACTAGGGCGCAGGGGCGGGGTCCGCGCGGCCGCCCCGCCCCGCCCCGCCCACGTGACCGCACCTGCCTCCCCGCGGGCCCAGGAAAAGTTTGCGCGCGGCGGGGCGGGGCGGGGCGAGGAGCCGCCCGCACAGGCGCCCCCCAGCCCGCCCGGGGGCAGCGCGCGCCCCTGACACTCAGTGATGCCCCTCCCCCCGGCGGCTGACTTTCGGTTCCCGCACTGCCCGTGCCCCACTGCCCTAGCCGGCCTCGGCCCGCCCTGTCCCCACCTCCTGATGCCCAAGCCACCCCCCGCCCACGACTGTACCCCCTCAGCCCTCACTGTGCCTCTTACTCTGAGCGTGGGACTGCCCACCCCGGTCGAGACACGGTCTCCCTCCTCGCCCGGCTGAGGCTCACCCAGGGCTCAGGGAAGCACCGCCAGCAGAAGGGAGCCAGGTTAGCAGGGAAAGGGGGGTGCTGCCCTGGGGGCTCCCGGGCAAGGACCAGCCCCATAGACACAAGTCATCAGGGCCCTGCGACAGGATCCCTGCCCCCTGGGGACCCTAGGCTGTCTCTGCGGGCTCCCGGAGCCTCCTCCGGCCCCACTGGGTCACTCTGGGGGGGCCCTGGGAAGGGAAGCAGGGAAGGTGTGCAAGGAGGGGCTCGGACCCCAGCCAGGTTCTCGCTAGGGCCACCTGACTCAGAGCCTCCAAGCTTCTGAAAGATGGAATCTCACAGTAACCGAAAGTCTATCAAAAAGAAGTTAGTAGAAAACGTGGCATCTAGGTGCAGCGAGTCACCCCAAAATGGTTTTACAAGAATGAGACCAAAACATGAGCGATGGGGGCAAAAACGGTCACAACATGCTGGAGCAGAAAAATCAGAAGCTTTGATCCTCTTCAAAAATATGTTTCCATGTGGGCGTGAAGGCCCGGAGGCCCAAGCTTATCTGGTGGAGGGTCACAGGGCCGGGCATTCCCCACCCAGGATCACAGCGCCCTGCTGTGTTCTCCCCGCCCACCGCACCCCTCCCAGGATCACAGGGCCCTGCGCCCCCCTCCCACCATTGTGTTCTTGTCAACAACCGCAGAAAAACAAAATCAGACAGAAAAAGCGCTTCCAGGGGAAGACAGGAGAAGCAGGTGGGGGGCCCAGGCTCCCCGCCATCCAGAGACACTCCGCTGTCGCCTGCCCCCACCCAGCCCAGCCCAGCCCCAGCCTCCGGTGGGTGCAGCTAGCCCGGGCCACCCCCACCGCCCACCTTGAGCAGAAGGAAGCTCTGCGGGGCGGGGGCAGAGGGCGGGGCTGCAGTGGTGCCAGCTGGCTGTCGGCTGCCTCACCAGGTCAGCAGCATGGCAGGTGGAGAGAGGGCCACCCCTGAGGACAGGAAGCTTTCCCGTGTCCTTCCAGGGCAGGGCGGGCTCCGTAGGAAAGAGGGGAGCCTCACTCTGCACGGGGGTCCTCACAGAGCCTCTGCACCCTGCTGTGTGGGGCCAGGACGGCCCCACGCCCTAGCCCACGAGGACCCCGCTCGCCCCGCCTGGAGCGGCCGGGCCCCTTCCCGGGATGCCCCCCCCCCCCTGCCACACCGGTCCCGGCACCCTCCCGGCCGCAGCTGAGTCTTCCGCAAGAGTTGGAGAACTAACAACGGTTTCTGAACAGGGACGGAGACCCCCCTCCCGGCCCCTGCAAATGACCCTGACCTCTGGCCTCAGTGTCCTCATCTGTAAAACCTTCTTTTTTACTCTTAATGGTCACAACACAGCTGGGGACCCGCCCAGCTGCGAGGAGGCTGGCAGCCCTCTGGCCCTGGGCTCTGCCAGGAACTCCTCAGCACAGAGGCGGCAGGCACTCACAGTGGGGTGCTGGGTTCGCAGGAGCCCTCGTCCTCGGTGACCCCATCCAGCGCCCAAGGCCAGGCCCCCAACCCCCAGACTCCCACTGTGACCGCGTGTCTGGGCCCCTCCCCCCGGGCTCCCCCAGTGGTGACCCCAGTCTGGCCCACTCGGAAGCCCCGCGTCCGTCCCCAGGGCCACCGCCCTCTCGGAGGAGGGTGGCCAGGCCACCTGCCCCAGCACCTTACTGGCCTCTGCAGAACAATGTCCTGGCCTCTGAATCACGTCACTGTCACCTGAGAAGCCCACAAAGCCCAGCCGTCACCAGGCGAAAGGGCTAAAGAGCCGGGAGGGCAGGGCCGCCGTAAAGGACGCTGTGCGGAGCTCGCACTTTCCTGCAGGTTCGGAACTTTTCAAAATACAATCATTTTATAACTCGAGGTAAAGCTCCTCATTTCACTATAAATAAAAGAGATCAGCAGCAGGTGGAGCACAGGGAACTGCAGTCAAGAGCCTGCGACGACCGAGTGGAAAAGCGTCCGGGGCAGAGCGGGCTGTGCGTGTGAACCGAATGACGGCGTCTGTCTGAGGTCAGCACAGCTTCGTAAGCTAACTGCACTGCGATTTAAAAACAAGCAAAGTTCCTGGAGATCTCCGGTGGATCGACAGGTTCAAGACGCAGCACTGTCAGCGCCGTGGCTTAGGTCACTGCTGGGGCGCAGGTTCCCGGACCCTGAACTTTCTTATGTCGCAGGTGTGGCCAACAAACAAACAAACAAACAACAAACAAAAAAGTTTCCTTGTTTCAAAGTGACACGCGCCCCATCTGGAGACTTCGTAGTCCCCACACCCCTCCACGGCCCCGGGAGGCACCTGACTGCTGCTGCCTGCTGGCCTGGTCGCCGTACACCTGGTGGCCAGGTGACCACTCCTGGTGCTGGGGTGTCCCGGCTCTCCCGGCCCGCCCCCCGCCCCCACCTCCAGGATCAGATCACACGCAGGGGTGAGAAGCACCTGCCTGGTTGAGGCTGAGGACATGCAGGCGGGACCCCCACCCACTGACGCCCGGAGGCCCTGCCGGGCTTAGGCTCCTGCAGAGAGAAGGAAGCAGTGTCTCAAGGACAGGCCAGGTGGCAAGCAGGGCGCCTCGCTTCCTGACGCCCGAGCCCGGGCCCCTGGCGCAAGGCTGCCCCCGCCGTGCTGCGGGAAAGCCCGTGCCCGTGACGGACACCGCTGAGTTAGAGCCGGCCGAGGCCTCACCTACTTTAAGTCCCAGACCCCCGGCACCACCGTGTCCTCCTCCAGCCCCGCGAGAAAGCTCGTCTCCGGTGAGTGGCGGGCACACAGTAGCTGTCACCCGGGGAGAGTCCACACCCGCCTCCACGTGGGCTCAGACCCTTCCGAGCCGGCCCCTGGCAGCCAGCCCCAGAGCCCCGGGGTGAGCCTGGGGCCGTCGCACCCCCTTTGGGGCACAGGCCGCCTTGGCGGGGTGGGGGGGGCTCGGCGATCCCACCGGGGTTTCCATCGGGCCCTTGACGACGCGGGGGAGCTCCCGCCTGAGGAAGTGCTGGCTGTAACCTGAGGACTGGCCAAGAGCTTCCCAAGGGGGCCGGGCCAGCGAGACAGTGAGTGACTGAGTGACGGCCAGACCCCGCAGGATCCTCGCAGCGACCCGCACAAGGTTCAGGACCCTAACTGGGAGCCAGAGACCAGGGTCAGAGCGCGCTGCTCTGGACACAGCCAAGACTGGGGTCGCCCCGCGGGAGGGGGAGGGGCCTGGGGGGCCCGGACTTGGAAGCGGGAGACGCCGGACAGCTTCACTACAGTGAGCTGGGCCGAAACCCCAAAGACGCCAGCGTTTCTGGGGCTCTTCCGGGGCTCCGGGCGGCCAGCAAGCCTCAGCCTGGTTTGCTGGGCAGGCAGGGTCTGGGGGGGCAGGGGGAGGCGAGCCCAGCTCCGGGGCCCATGGCCTTAGTGGGTCTTCATTCTGTGGCCTGACCTGCGGGGCTATCAGTGAAAAGGCGGCATTTCACAGCAGGGCCGCCAGGCAGGGCCGCCTCCTCTGTGAACCCGAGCGGGAGAGCAAACGCCTTCCGCCCTGACCCGAGGCGCTGCCGCCAGGACGCCCCGGCATCTCAGCCCCGCAGTGCTGGCTGGGGAAGCACCGCCGACAACGCGGTGTTTTTCAAGCAGCTGGGAACCTGGGACCAAAGGCACGGTCGCCGCCATTGCCCTCTCCCCGGCCTTGTCCCGGGGGCCCCAGCCGGAGCCGAGACGCCCGGGGCCTTGCCAGCACCCGACGGGCCTCCCCCGGACCGCCAGCTCCACGGGAGGGCTGGGCGCGGGTACACGGCTCTGCTGGGCGAAGCACGTGTGGGGGGCCACCTCTGCGTCCACCCCTGTCCACGCACAGCTGCCACGCGCCCTCTCACGTGGCCCAGCGCCCGGGGCCTCGCGGCCAGCCCGGCCTCAGCTTCTCGGAGCACACGGGCCCCGGGCGGCTGGCCAGAAACAGCCTCAACTCAGGACGACGGGCTCCGCCGTGTACCTTTCCCACCCAGTCCTCCCTCTGCCATCTCCTGGCCAGCCCCCCACCCACTGGGCTCCCACCACACCCCCAGCCCAGGCCCGACACGCCCAGGGAGCGGGCAAGGCCGGCCCCACCCTTTGCTGGGAGGCTCCAGGCCGAGGACACAGCCGCTCCCTCTGGACGTCCCCACCAAGTTCCAGGGCGGGCAGCACAGCCAGCCCCAGCTCCCTGCGCTGGGGGTGGGGGGGGCAGGGACGCCCAGCTTTGAGCTCTGCAGCTTCTGACTTTCCTTCAGCCCAGCGGCTCCCCGCGGCCGCTCTGTCCTGCCTCCAGAACCCCACCCATCCTGGCCTGGCACTCACGCGGCTGTCCCCAGCCTCGTGGTCCCACTAAAGGCCAGCGGAGCCCCCTGCGCGGCACTGGTGTCAACTCAGGCCTTTCAGCTGATGAGCTGGCCGGGCTCCATCTCACCCCTCAGAGCACCGCGGGTCCCCTGGGCTGCTCACAGGACACCCGTGGGTGTCAGGAGCAGGGCCTGAAGTCAGGGCTGCAAAACACAGATTTACACCAAAAGTGATGGCTGTGCACACCTTTCTGGCCTCAAAACACTCTCTTCACGAAAAGGAAACTAAGCCGTCTTCGGTGACATCAGGCGCTTCTCACCAACGACACTGCCTGGAGCAGGAGATGGGCCCGGGTTCCGGGGCCACACAGCCGCCCCTGGCCTGTCCGGACTCAGGCCACTGAGGACAGATGGGGCGAAGGTGTGAGCAGACTCCAGAGAGGCGGTTGGCGAGCGCGCGGACCACCGAGGCCGGGCACGGGGCATGCCCACCGCGAGAGGGCGGGCACGGGGCTGGCCGCCGCCCCGAACGACGCCCGCGCCCAGCGGCAGGGCGGGCCGACAGGGGGCGCACTTCGGGCGGGATGCCCGCGGTGGTGGGAGGAGCCGGGCTCCTCGTGGGGCCCGGGGGCTGTGCCATCCTGCTCCCCGAGGCTGCCGGGCAGGAGACGAGACGCAGCCAGGCCCAGGGGAGGACGCCCCAGCCTGGGAGGGGCCAGAGCAGGCCGGGGGTCAGGCTCCATCCCCGACCCCTGCAGCCGAGGCTGGACGCAGCCGCAGTCCGTCCCGTCTGGGAGGCGAGTCACCGGGCCTGGAGGACGGAGGTGGCCCAGGGCAGGGCATGAGGGGAGGGAGGCCCCGGCCGGCGGGCGGATGGGGGTGGCCTGCAGGGGCGCGGTTCGGCGCACAGGCCCAAGGGGAGCAGACCCAGGCAGCGCCCTGGACGGCTGCAGCCTGGGGAGCCAGACAGGAGGCCGCAGGTGCTGGGCGCTGTGTGGCCGGGCCTGGAGCACGTCTGCCTTCCTCCGGGCCAGCGTCTGCTCTAGGGTCTGGTCACGTGGGGTCTGGGCCCCGACCCTCAACCCCAGGGCAGCCGAGTGTGGCCTTCAGGGCACCAAACAGCCACCCCAGGGGACCGGCCTACCAGGCGGCACAGGAACCAGGCCCGACATTGCCTTGGGAGCGAGACCCCCGCCACCCCACCCCCAGCCTCACTCTCCTTAATTTCCCATCCTTTCTGGGCTCGGGTCCCGGGACCACAAGCCCTGATGGCCCAGCTCCGCCCACGTCACCGCAAGGGTCACTGGCACTGAGTCGGCCTGCGGTCCGTCACCTGGCTGACCGCAGCGTCCACCTCTGACCCCCCTGCAGGGCAGGCTGAGATTTCGGGGGGTGCAGGCTCAAGCCTCCAAGTGCGGCGCCTACGTCAGCGTGGCAGTGGGGACCATGGGTTGTGGCCCAGGTCACGGCTGCTACGAGGCCCGCCTTCAACACCAGCCTCAGGCACACTGGCTACTCCTTTTGAATTTTCTTTCCCTTTAAGGAAAAAAAATGAGTTCCCATCGTGGTTCGGCAGAAACGAATCCGACTAGTAGCCACGAGGACACAAGTTCAGTCCCTGTTCTCGCTCACTGGGTTAAGGGATCCGGTGTGGCTGTGGCTGTGGTGCAGGCCGGCAGCTGTAGCTCTGACTGGACCCCTAGCCTGGGAACCTCCATATGCCGTGGGAGCGGCCCTAAAAAGCGAATAATAAAAAAATTAAAAGAATTAAACATGGAGCCACTACATGGGGTTGCTGTGGCACCTTGGTGGCCCAAGTGTCAAATGGAAGCCCAGGCCATCGGGGCAGGAAGCACTAGGGCCGCGTCACAGGGCCACGGTCACAGAGAAGGCCGTGGACGGAGCTCGTGGGGGCCACAGCCAGGCCCCCCGTCGAGTCCCCTCCACGAAGCCTCCCTCTGTCCCGCTGGGGGCGGGACACCCCAACCGCTTCTGCCAGATTCAGGTCTGTGTTTGCTCGCATCGGATCTGCAGCTCGTACTGCGCCTCAGTGGGCCCTTCGCCCCACGGTGGTGCGGCCACCAG
Source organism: Catagonus wagneri (assembly GCA_004024745.2). Lineage (NCBI taxonomy): Eukaryota > Metazoa > Chordata > Mammalia > Artiodactyla > Tayassuidae > Catagonus > Catagonus wagneri. The sequence goes on along the minus strand of PVHT021183505.1, from coordinate 340,330 downwards.
CGCCCTCCGCCTCCGGGGCTGTTTCATCTCGCGAAGCTGACCCCCCCGCCGGGACCCCCCTCCAGTGCTCCGCCTCCGGGGGTCTGACTCCCCCAGCCCCGGGCTAAGAGACCGCACAGGGAGCTTGTCCCCTGTGACCAGCTCAGCGTGAATTCTCGAGGGTCTTGCGACCCGGGGCAGGTGTCAGGCCGCCCCTCATTTCAGGCAGAACCGTGTTTCCCGGGCTGGACGGGGTTCGCTGTCGCCCAGCGACGGGCACGCGGCTGCTGCTCTCTCCCCAGTGGACGATTTTTGCTTTCCTACGCGACCGCCCCGAGTGACGGCGGGGACACTTCCCTGGGTACCTGTCCAGGTGAGAACAGGAGCATTCCGAGGGGTGGCAGCTTTCGTGAGGGATGGCAGCGGGCACGCGCACTGCCCCTCGGGAGGGCACGGGCACCCGCCGGACGGCAGGGGGGCCTGACTCCGCCCAGGCTCCTCTGGGCCTCTTCCAGTTCAGAGCGGCACCAGCAGTGCTGAGACCAAGATACTTGACAATCACTTAAATTAAACAGCTGACACCGCCCGGAGATAAGCGGTCACCCTCCCGCCCCGAAGGTGATTGCTACCCTATTATTACCCACGGCACAGATAAGGTGACCTGCCCCCAGGTCACACCGACGGCCTTGAGGCCCAGGGATGGGACCTGCCGCCTGCGGGCGGGGCCGCACACAGCTCTGGGCTGAGACCCCCTGCGCGGCTGGTGGCCGTGGACCCGGAGAGTGCGGGGACCAGGGACATGCCAGAGGCGGCTCTAGACAGTTCTGCCAACCGTTTCCCAAACTGGCTGAACCACGGCGGCAAGTTTTAAACTTCAGCTCTACTTCAGAAAGCGCAGCAAACCCGCCTCTTCCTCTCAGCCTTCTTCTGTTCCCTGAAGGGGGAGGGAGGTATGTTTGATTAACAGCTTCTGGGTTAGATAACCATCTCTCCGGTTAATTACTGCATTCAAACCTTAAATATTTGGCTTGAATCACAGGAGAGGAGAGAGAGTCCTGTGCGTTTATGCATAACTGCGTCTACAGAGAACGGCTTTTTTGTGTAAATACTGCAAGTCATTAATTTCTGTTTTCCCAGGGCGAGTTGAAAATACGTCTTAGCAATGAGTGCTGATGGCCGCGGAGGTAGGTGACGGTCACAACTCGGAGCCCACGGGGTCAGACCGGGCCCCTCCCAGAGACAGCGCCCAGGCCAGACGCCTGCGTGCAAAGCAGCCGTGAGCACAGAGGAAACCCCAGAACCAGACCTTATAATTGCTACCTCGGAGAAACGGGACGCGGGTCACAAACCAAAACCAGGGAGGATGCGTGGCTCCGGGTCCGGGGGCGGTCACAGAGGCCGGGCCGGAGGGGACCAAGGGGTCTTCAAGGGGCACGAGGAAAGCAGCTGCCCACCAGGTTCCCACACCAGCAAACATGGTCGGTAAACGGGAGCAAGACAAAGACGTCTCCATCCAGCAAAGCCCGAGAGGAGACGGGAGGAACCAGGCCCCCACGGAAGCCCGGAACGCAGGCGAACCAAAAAGCTGAGGACGTGGGAAGATGGGTCAGAAGATGGGCCGCAGCGGCCGCGACAGCCGCGGGGTGCAAGCCGAACCCACAAAACGCTGAATACATTTGCAGGTTGAACACAAGCAACAGTGCCTGAGAGGCGGGCGTCCCCGTCCTCGCCCTGCGAGGCAAGTGCTCATTTCCTCCAAAAGCCGAAAATGAGAGGATGCGTGACCCAGCAGCCCACAGCGCAGCACAGCCGCCGGAGAAGGCGGGTGTGCAGCGGAGGCCCGGGCCTGGGGCGCCTCCACCCCAGCCGTCAGCGACACGCCTCAGCCACTGATACTGAGCTGGGACACGGGGACCCACCCTCAAACCAGACAGAGATTCGAACCACGGGTAACAAGTCAGACCTGGCAGATACCAGAACACGCACCAACGACCGCAGACTTGTTCTTTCCAAATTCATAAAGCAGCGAGCACGGCGGGTCCCGTTCCGGACCGCCGAGCAAGTCTCACCGGCTCTCAGAGCGCAATGCCAGAGCAGCACTGCGGACCCCAGGGAAACACGCGGAGGGTCAGCCTGGGAGGCAGAGGGAAGCCCAGCGTCCGAAGCTCAGCCGCACGTCCACGGGCGCGCGTGCTGCAGGAGACACCACCGCGGGCAGCAGAGAGCGCTGCAAACCAAAGGGTGCCGGAAACGCAGCGCGTGGAGCCTGTGACAGCTCACCGTCAGCGCAGCGGGTCAAACTGTGTCCCCAGAAGAGGCACTAACACCCTGCCCCCGCAGCCGTGAGCACAGCCTTTACCTGGAAGCAGGGCCACTGCGGATGCAACAAATTAGGGTCAGTCGGGGGACTAGGATGGGCCTGATCCAACACGACCCGTGGCTCTGAAAGGAGAGGGAGTTCCTGTCGTGCTCGGCGGAAAATAATCTGACTAGTGTCCATGAGGTTGCGGGTTCGATCCCTGGCCTCGCTCAGTGGGTTAAGGATCCGGTGTTGCTGTGAGCTGTGGTGTAGGTTGCAGACGTGGCTCGGATCCTGCGTTGCTGTGGCTGTGGTGTGGGCCCATAGCTGTAGCTCCGATTAGACCCCTGGCCTGGGAACTTCCACAGGCCGCAGGTGCGGCCCTAAAAAGACAAAAAAAAGGGGGGGGGGAGTTGAAGATGCCAGAGGAGAGCTATGGGGCCGGAGGTCAGAGGCGGGGGTGGGGTGATGCAGCCACGGGAGCCGGCGGAGGAGCTGGACAAGTGGCAAAGTCCCCCCACCCCGGAGCCTCCGAAGGGTGTGCGCACTCGACTCAGGGCTCGCAGCTCCCAGACCGGGAGACGGGCATCTGTACCGTTTTAAGCTGCAGTGTGTGGTCATTTGTTAGATCGATTTTAAGAACTCGATCTGCACGGGACAGGGTGGCTTCCTCCACCCCAGATGCCGATGACCTTGATGGGGCGGGTCCAGGGCCTCTGAAGCCGCAGCAAACAATCAGGGGAGCGCCAGAGGCAATGTCTGGGGGAAAGTTACAGCCCAGCCCGGTGGGGTGTAGCCGATGCGACTGAACAGGAAGAGAATAAAAGCCCTCGGCTGGGATCACATTCGCGGATGCCCAGGAGCCCTGTTCCCAGGGCGCTGCTTTATCCCTCTGCCCCGAGACCAGGGAATTCAAAAGAAGGCGTCCCGCTGTCGTCAGAGGCTGGGAATCTGTGCTGCTCACTGTCACCCGACTCCTGGGCCGCGCCTGCAGGCCACGGTCAGCCCGCCTGGGAGGGACCTCTGCACCAGGCCAGCTGTATTTTCCCAGGAAGGAGAGTCGAAAACCCAAGGGACCTTTGAGGTTACTTTCATGAGTTCACTTCTGGGTATGGTTCCAAAAACAGGCTGAAAACCACCTAAAAGTGCATTTGTTTGGTTTGTCCGGTGACTTCTCTGCTGCCCCATCAAGGTGGCCAGCTTTGGCAGCTCCAGAACCTTCCAGAGGTGGGTTGCTCGGGCCAGGAGACCAGCGGGGCCCCTGGGGGAGGCTGGCTACAGGAGGTGCCCCTTGGGGAGTGTCCTATGCGGGCATGCCTTTCGAGGGGCCTCTGCAGGGAAACTTCATGGGGCCCTGAGCCATGACACGGGGGGACCCCCATGGATGGGCAGGGCAATGGGGGGTCGGCCCGAAGTGAGGGAGGGAGGGGCTCAGCTCAGGGTCCAACCCCCCCAGAGCCCGCCTCGGACGCACCCAGACTGAAGTGGGGGCGGCTGGGCACCGAGCTCCCGGCTGTGCTCCCGCCCCCGGGCCAGGGTCCCGCACATAGCGGACAACCCCTCCCCCACCCTGTCTGGAACCAGGGACGTCAGGTGAAAGTGCAGAGCGCGGGGAACCCTCTGCCCGGCCTCCAGGGCCTCCGGCTGGTCCTCCCTGGCCACGCTCTGTGCCTGCGGTGCTGCGGTGGCCTCGCCTAGTGCAGGTGTCACCTGCGTCCCCCTCGACCACTGTCCGTCTATTCCTGACGTCACCTGCAGCGACAGGCACCCCACCGCGCTACAGTCAGCTCCCGGAAAGTGTGGCTGTTGCCAAACGTTAGCAGACTTCAGACAGCCCTGGTGTCAGAACAGGGGCAGCCCAGGGACGGACGAGGCCCCACTGCATTCGAGGGACATCTTTGCTTCTGCAAGCGCAGCCGCTGATTCACACACACTCCATGGCCTGTGCCCCGTGCCGTGTCCTTGGGGACGTCGTGGGGGGCACTCGGCCGTGGTGCTGGCTCTGGGGAGGGACCCCAGTCTGCCCGCGGGGTCTGCATAGGAGGAGGCTCTGGTCAAGGGGAGCACAGAGCTCCCTCCCGCGTGGCGGCTTCAAGGCCGCTCCAAGGCCGCCCCACTCGGGGTGGGAAGGCTGGAGGGCCGGGCGAGGGCTCAGCCACTCAGGGTAGGGTCCGCTCCCGGCTCCAGGCTCCCGGCTCAGGCCCCAGCCTCCGTGGGCTCCCGGGTCACCCTCCAGTCCAGCTCTCCCTGCCATCCAGCCCACCGTGATCCCTCTGCTGGGGCCTGGGGCCGCCTGCGAGCACGGTCCGGCCTCCTCTTGCTGGTGAGGCCGCCGGGGACCCGCAGAGGCAGAGACCGGGCTCGGCTTTCCAGACGCCGGAGGGGCCGCTGTGACCTGAGCCTGGACACGGCGCCTGCCCTCGAACAGGTCTGCCCCCGTCCGTGATCTTCGGGGACATGACGGGAGCAGTCAGGAAACAGTAATTCAACCATAAAACAGTCCCAGTTCCTCCCCGAGGGACACGGAATGAACTGACACACAGCTCTGAGACCTGCAGGAGCCAAGGCCCCTCCCACAGGGAGGGCGAACGCTGCTGATGAAGCTTAGACCACGCTTCCGTTCACGCCCCTCGTGAATATGTACGTTCCTTGATCTTAGACCACGCCCCTGTTCACGCCCCTCGTGAATATGTATGTCCCCAAGTTTAGACCACGCTTCCGTTCACGCCCCTCGTGAATATGTATGTCCCC
>PVHT021183505.1:307138-334301 GCA_004024745.2 Catagonus wagneri | reverse complement strand
AGCTTAGACCACGCCTCCGTTCACGCCCCTCGTGAATATGTATGTCCCCAAGCTTAGACCACGCCTCCGTTCACGCCCCTCGTGAATATGTATGTCCCCAAGCTTAGACCACGCCTCCGTTCACGCCCCTCGTGAATATGTATGTTCCCTGAGCTCAGACCAAGCCAGGGCGACCTCACCACATCCTAGTCACAGCCTTAAGACTGGGAGCGCCCACCTACAGGCACCGGGGCTGCGGGGCCAGGCCGGGCTTGCAGGTCCCGAGGCAGCTGCGCAGCTCTGGCCCTTTCTGCCCTCCAACCCAGCGGCCGTGTACATCGAAGGCAGGGGCCTCACCTTGTGCCGGCCGAGGGGCCTGGGGGGACCCAAGCCTACAGGACCCTGCAGCCCCTGTGCGGGGGAGGCAGCCCTGGCCCTTGTGCAGGTTTAGCCAGGGCCTGCTGAGGAAGGCGGCCCTGGTGTTGGCTGGCTCCGCCCGGGCGTGGGGATTGGTCTGGTGGGCCCTGAGGTCCCTGGGGGCCGTCCTGACCACTGTCTGCACACTGGGCTCATGGGTGTCTGGTCACCCCGAGGGTCACTAGTGTCCCCAGGCCGGTGGACACAGGTGGACGGGATGGAGATGGATGCTGGCATTCCCAGCTGGCTCCACAGCCCCTCCCGGCAGCCCCTGGGCGTGTCCTGTTTACAGGGGATGAGGGCCCGCACAGCCGTGGCTCAGGATCACGGTGCTGCCGGCTTGCTGCCTAGTCCAGGGGGACGAGGGCACTCAGGTCTCCAGGCAACAAGCGGAGGCGCAGGCCCGGGGGAGGGCGCAGGTGGCGGTGGGGGGAGGGGCGGGGAGCCTCCGTCTGGGCGAGGCTCCGGCGCCTGGCTGCACAGAGTCCCTGTGCCGCCGGTACAGCTCAGAGTGACCTCAGGTGGACCAGATGGGGCTCAGGGTGCGGCAGGGCGGGGCCCCGAGGAGGCCGAGCCATGCAGGCCCGCGCAGGTGAACGGGGTGCCCAGGGGCCGGAGTCAGCTCAGGTGCAATGTGCACCTGCGTCCTCGTGCGGCCGCACCCCTGGGCGCGTCTGTGTCCTGATCTCTCCTTCTTTGGACCACGTGGCCGGAGGCCACCCGAGTGACCTCATTCACCCTCAGTGCCCGCTGGAAGGGCCAGCTCCAGTGACAGCACCGTCTCGGGCCCCAGGTTGGCGGCTCCAACAGTGGAGTCTGGGGACACAGCTCACTCCACAGCCTGTTCCTCTCAGCCGTCACAGTGTCACCGACGCCTCCCCGCCGGGCCCCCCCCCACCCCCTTCCTCCTGGACGGAGGCCCCAAGGCCGGGCTTCGCGCTCTGCCTTCCCCTTGCTGCGTCCCCGCACACGGCCGTGAGGCAGAGTTCGGCGGCCACCAAGCACATGCGGCCAGTTGAGCTCAAATTTAAGTTAATTAAAAATTTAAAAAGTTAAACCCGGTTCCTGGGCCGCAGTGACCCCATCTCAAGTGCTCACGGGCACCTGTGGCGGCTGCGGGGACGGCAGCTGCGAGCGGGGCGGCCGTCACAGAGGACAGGCTCACGGGGTGGACGGACGGATGGCAGGCCTCCGGAGCCACGTGGAGAGAGAGACGGCCTGCCCTGCCTCTGAGCCACCGTAACCAGGTGCTCTGGGGACACTCGCGTTCTCCCAGTTGGCCAGTCGGCAGCGCTCTGGGGGCAGGCGGGGGGCTCACTACCTGGGGAGCGGCCCGTCCCGCAGACCGTGGAGCGGGCACAGCCTGGGTCTTGGTCCTGCGGCCTCAGGTCTGAGCCGTGGGCAGCCCCACCCGCAGCCGCACTTGGCCACGGGCGTGCCGCTTAACCTCTGGGCGCAGACGGCCACCGTCACAGACCGAGGACTGACCGCCCCAGGGGAGGGCCCCGGTCTGTGAACCCTGACAAGGAGGAAAGGGCGGCCCCTCCCCTCCTCCCCTCCCCCCGTCTGCCTCCCTGTCTCTCTCGGTCCCTCTGTCTCTGTCCCCCACCCCTGCTGAACATACTGCCCAGAAGACCCGGTAATGGCTTTCCCGCTGACCCCCCTGGACCACTGGCCGTGAGACGCCACCCCACATGGCCCATCCCTCGCACCCCAGACTCTCCTGGTGGCCCCTGCTCTTTGGGCAAGTGTGCAGAGTTCGGCACAGACAAAGCAGCTGGACAACCAGAGGCAGGGACGGACTTTCCGGCCGCTCCCCCGCCGTGGGCTCTGGGTCCTGGGCGCTCACTAGGGGAGGCTGGCCGGGCCGACGAGGGCCTGACCTGTGACCCGCCTGCTCCCGGGGCAGGTCTGGGGGCCGTCCCGGCGGTCCCTCTGGAAGCCAGCCTGCCCCGCGGCCGGGAGGTGAGCCCACGGGGTGCCCGATTTCCGGCATCGCTCCCAAAGGAAGCCCAGGCCCACTCTGAACAGCCGGGTTTGCTGGGTCCCGAGGGAGGAAGCGTGGTTTCTGGAACAGGCCACCCGCCCAGCAGGGCACAGAGAACGGCGGGCGACAGACAGAGCCCAGCACTGGGCCTTCCTCTCGACGACGGGACTCGGAGGTCTGGCCTCCCTGGGGCGTGGGGACAGCCAGCAGGAGGGCAGGCGGGGCTGCAGAGGGCAGCTCTGTCCACAGAGGGGGGGCCTGGGTGGGCAGGAGAGCCTGGGCCCGGGGACAGGAGCTGGTCAGGGGGCAGCGGGTGAGCAGGGCCACTGGACACCCGTACAGACACACACACTGGCACACACCCACACACACACACACCCACAGACAGTAGACACATAAGGACAACAGACACATACATACGGACACACACAGACGCACCAAGACACCGCAGAACAGACCCACTCGAACGTTCAGAGAGAGGCCTGCACTCCACCCCAGGCCCGCCTCCAGCCACAACCTAATAACCCGGCTTCAGAGGACCAGCCCTCTGCCTGTGAGGGGGTGGTGGGGGCGGCCTGTCCCAGTGCAGGGTGGGTGGGAGATGCATGAGCTGCGGGGGTCCCCCGACCCAGGGAACGCCCCCCACCAAGAGCACAGGCGCAGGGGCGGCAGGCTGAGCTCCCTGGAGCCCAGCCTCAGCCTCGTCAGCCCTCCTGGGCCTGCGGACCTGTCCAGATGGGCACCCACAGTGCGCGTCAGGCCCAGACCAGGAGGTCGGCCTCTCCAAGGCCTGGGCTGTGGGCACAGCTGAGAACCCCGGCACAAGGCCTGCTGCGCCCTCACCCGCCTGCCAGCTTCCCACAACCCCCGCCCCAGGCAGCAGCGGCGCCCCCCTTCCTCTGGCCCAGGGCGCTGCCTGACCAGACCGGGTCCCCCGCTCACACTGCCCAGAGGGCCAGGCTGCCAGTGTGGATGGCCTCCTGCAGGCCCTGTCAGCCCAGGAGGAGGTACCCCTCACAGGCAGCCCCCGGGGAAGGACAGCTGCTGTCCACCAGCCTCGGCCATGCTTCCAGAACCTTCCACTCAGTCTGTTTCAGGTGTAGCTTGCCCCAGGCCACAGAGACAGGGACGTGCCCGAAGGGAGTCTGAGCCCTGCGGAGCCAAGCTGACCTCTGCGGAGTGCGGCCCTCGGGATGGGGGGCCCTGGGGAGAAGGAGGGGACCTGGAGCAGCGCCTGCCACATGCAGTGAAGAAGCCACAGGCTGCTCCTGTCCTGGCACAAAACCATGTCAGCTCAATGAAGCTTGACAGACGCAGCTCTAAATCACACCCGCACGCCCTGGACCTGCTCGGCGGAGCGCCAGAACGCGGCTGAGTCCGGGACACAGGGTTAGGACCCTAGGAGCTGGGTTCACGTCCTGCCCAAGGCAGAGAGAAAGGAGACCCCACCACTGGCCAGCACACTCCCCCCCACACAGCCCAACCAAATCCGCAAGCAGCCGAGGGCCCAGACTAGACCAAGCGCTGGAGGTCCCTCGGGTCATAGGCAGCCAGGAGCCCGGGAGGGTCGGACACCCCCACAGCTCGTGCGTCTCCCTTCCCACCCTGCACTGGAAGAGGCCACCCCCCAGGTCCGAGGGCCGTGGGAGAGAGCGCCTCCGCCACGTGGCACGGTGGTGCGGGACAGGCGCGCTGTGCTCCGCTCCCTGGCGCCAGCCCAGGGCGCCCGTAAAAACCCACGTTTGCTTTTTTAAAGTGAGTTGACTTTGCCTTAACAGCAGCGTCAAATAATAAGCCCTTTGTCTCCTACGGTAGGATCCACAGTAAATCATCTGATTGATCCTTAGCTGGCACTGTGCCCCGCAGCTCCCACACCACCGAGCCCGACTCTATCGGCCAACGCCTGTCAGTGGCCGCGGGCTCCGAACACTTTCCATGCCGGGGGCTGGACTGTGGGGGGAGCCTGACGCTGGACAGTTGGCCCGCGAGAAGGGCTGAACAGGTGGCGGGTCCCAGGGCCAGGGTCCCCTTTCTCCCACCCGCAACGTCGAGGGTGCTGGGCGACGGCCACCTCCGAGTCAGCCTGAGGACAGAGACACCGCGAGCCGGCGGAGGGCGACCCCGCGGCCCAGGCCAGCGCGCTGGCACCGAGGGCAGCGAAGCAGCGGGGTCCCAGAGGGCAGGAAGGCACAGGGAGGACTGCAGGGTCAGACCCACGTCTCACCAGGACGGTGCCCTGGAGTCCAGCCAAGAGACAAGGACGAGGCCCACAGAGGCCCCCAATCCTGGGAGGGGTGGGGGCCAGCAAGCCCAGGCTGGGGTCCTCAGGGTGCAGGAGACCGGGGCTCCTCACGGCCGCCGGCCACACCGGGCAGGACTCTGCAGCCCAAGCTCAACTCTCCCTCCGACTCCCCTGGCAGACGGCAGGCTGGCAGACACCAGCGGGAGTCAGCGACCGGCAGGACCACCTGCTCCAGAGACCGAGACGCACCTGTGCCGAGGCTGCGGGAGCGGGAAAGCTCAGCACGGACGGGCGTCCCGCAGCGGCTGCCGGAGGGGCGTGTGGGGAGGGTCCCGTCTGCTTCTGGGGTTGAGACCACAGATCACACACCAGGTGCCACATGCACCCCTCTTGGAGCCCACGAAATGGCTTCTGGGGCCAAGAGGGTGACTCGAGAACCAGAGTGACAAGTGTCCAAGTGTCCAGTCCACCCCCAGGCCCGGAGTTCAGATCAGCTCAGATGGAGACTGGAGCCCCCAGAGCCCATCACGCTGGTCAGAGTTCTCAAGACCAAAGGTGAGTGGCAGGCGGCTCAGTGATTAAAGGCAGGGCTGGGGCGCCGAGGAAGGACACAGCCCAAGGGACTGACCGCAGGGCTCTGCGGTCACACATGAACCCGACGGAAGGAGCCAGCCCTTCCTTGGTGGTCCAAGCCCCTCCCCCCACACCCAACGCAACTGGCAGGGACCCTGCGCTCCCGGAGCAGTGAGGTCGACCGAGCCGGGGCTGTCACCAGCCAATCCCTGCAGACAGTGACCCAGGACCCGCCTCCCTGTTCAAGCCCCAGGACAGGGGACAGTTGATGGGGCGAGGGTGTCATGGCCAAGGTTCCAGGGAGGCTCGCAGCATCAGAAGCACCAGCTCGACACCAGCTCGACCACGCAACGACAGCGCTGTCCCCAAGGCCAGCGTCCAGGCAGCCCTTCCCCCGACCGCGGGCCACCGCCTGCGACCCACGGGCCACCAAAAGGGGCCCTGCGCCCCGGACGCCGCGTCCCCGAGGGGACGGCCCGCACCTACCGTAGCGGCTCGGCTCTCGGCAGTAGCGCAGAATGGGCAGCGCGTCCACTCCCCGCGGCTCCGGAGAGGCTGCAGGGTCCGGGTCGGGGGCCTGGCCGAAGCTGGAGCTCTGGCTGCCGCCGTCCCGGGACTCGAGGCCCGCATCCCCCGCCTCGCTCGCCGCGGGCGTCACCACGAAGCGCTGGGACATGGTGGCTCGAGCCCCAGTCCCAGCCTCCCGGTCCCAGACGCTGCGAAGGCACCGGGACGCAGGCGGGGCCCTGGTGTGGGGGTGGGGAAGGGGCGGGGCCCCGGTGGGTGGGGCCTGGCGGGGCGGGGCGGGGCCGATGCGGGGGCGGGGCCGGGAGGGCGGGGCGGGGCGGGGCCCCCCACGGGTACCGGGGAGGAGGCCGGATGGACCCTGCGCGTCAGGGAACCGGAGGGGCGGGGGCACCTGGGGAAGTCGTCGGGCCGCCAAGTAGAGGCGGGGGCGGGCCTTCAGCAACGTTCCCTGCCCCCCAGGTAACACAGAAGCCTTGATCTGGAAGCCAGAAGCGTCCCTTCCAGAACAGCCTTGGGGTCTCCTTGCAGGACCTTGGAGACACCACCCCAGGGACCGGGACCAGAGCGCCAGGGTCTGCTCTGGGGAGGGGACAGGCCAGGGATGCTGGACGTCTGGCTTCGGCGTGGGGAGGACAACCACCACAGCGCCCCGAGGTGGCCTGGGGATCCCCCAGTTTTCCCACGAAGATCCCGGGCGTGAGGGTGGAGGGTCTGGGGGGGAGCCCCTGGCCGGGCACCGCGCCAGCCAGCTCTGGCCTCTTGGCCACCCTGGCTCCAGCCACTCAGACCCCGATGTCAGGCAGACAGAGCCCTCAGACTTCCGTCCGGGCCGGGGCAGGAGCTGCCGGCTCGGGGGGCCTGAGGCCCAGCGGTTTGTTTTCCTGCCACGTCTCAGGTTGGCGTGGCCACTGCTTCACACGCTTGTGAAGTGCTCCACTCGTTCATTCAGGAGTATTTGCTGGTGCCCAGCAATGCCCAGCCCTGCGGGTGCCTTAAAGAGGCAGGTCTCTGGGGCGGAGATTAAGTGCTCCGATGAAGAGACAAAGAGGGGTCTGAGAGCCATGGTATTTTAAAGCGGGCGTCTGGGGCGGCGCCAGGAGAGGGCGACCTTCAAGCTGTGACTTGAAGGAGGCCCGAGGTTAGGTGTGTACGGCTTCCATTCCCTCATCTCGTGACCCAGGATGGCTGCTCCCGGTCCGGCCATCACGCTCGTATTCCAGCAATGGTGCGGGAAACAGTGGAAGGGCAATCAGCCCCCTTCCCCAGAGGACAACCCAGAAGTTGCACCCAGCGCCTTTGCCGGAGCTCAGTCATGTGACCACTCCTTCCTTTAAGGCGGCGGGAAACATGGCTCCCCAGCTGGGGACTCTGCTGACGCGGCTGGGGTAGAGGCACCCCGGACACAGGAGGAGCCGTCAAGCCGCCTTTCCTGCTTCCGCCCTTTCGCTGCTGCCCCCTCCATTCACAGGGCAGCAGAGGAACCCAGCCGGGCCCACGTTCCCTCACCTGGGACACACCTGGCCGCCCCGTCCCATCCCTGCACGGGCTTCTCAGGCTCCCCCGGAAGCTCAGAGGCCTTCCTGGCAGGAGGGGCCTCCGCAGGTCCCAGGGTCCCCATGACGCATGGGGCCCACAGTTCTGCACCCCCATTGGTCTAGGCTTCCTGGATCACTTTTGCCCAAGATGAACATTTGAATCATTGTGGGACGTTTTCCAGGTAGCTTTATGTTTCGGTTGAAAAGGCGCCAACTAAACGCAAGTGCGCCGAGAAAGCCGTCGCAGCGTCCGGTCCTGCCGCCGCTGGCGCCAGCGCGCCCTTCCACGTAAGCGAATGCGAATGTGTCACGTTTTCTTGCTGCCGCTGTAATGGATCTTGCAACTGCGCCGAAATGTAAAAATGAAAACAAAACAAACGCTGTTGGCTGTTGCGTGTTTATTCTGAACTCTAAATTCTATTATTCACTTGTTTTTCCAGTTCAACCTCTGGGGTTTTAAGGGGAATTTTTTTACCTGTAAAGAATGATAGCTTTGTCTTTCTCCTTGTGTTTATCTTTTCTGTTTTCTTTCCTCTTTCCATTCTTGTTTTGAAATTTTCTAGAAATTTTCAGGGAAAAGTGAAATAAAACTTTTGCCAGAGCAACTCACCTGGTCAGAACGGACGTGGGAACAGCCCTGGTGGTCGTCACCAGTCACCAGAAGCCCCCAGAGCTGGGAAGGACCACCCAGCCCAGGCCCCACACCCTTAAGACCTGGAGGCAGCCGTGGGCGGCTCGAGTGCGGAGGCTGCGGGCGAGGTGGGGGATGTGGCTTCTGCCCTCAGTCCAGGGCTCCTCAGGTAAGGGGCCCTTCTGGCCACTGCCCGGGGACAGCCGGCGTCCCTCAAGCCCGAACCCTCCATGTCAGGCCGTCCTGGCCTCTGGAAGCCTCTGGGGCCCTGCTGGCCTTGGCCAGGGCGCCGCAGACGAGGGGGCAGCTGCACTCACCAGGGCCTCAGCGCCACGCGGGCACTGGCGCGGGGCCTAACCCGGGAGGCCCTCGGTCAGCGCCCCCCGTCCCGGCGGCGTGGGGCTGCCCCCGCAGAAGCCCGTGTGGCCTCACCTCCCGGTCCCACAGCAGCAAGAGCGAAAGGATGGAAAACACCTGTTTCTTCCTCAAAATGCCCCAAACAGAAAAACGCAGTCCGCTCCTTGTCAGCGCTCTCGTGCCTGGAGAGCAGAAGGCGACAGGGCCGGGCCTGGGGCGGAGAACTCGCCGCAGGGAGCACAGGGGTCTTGGAGGGCGCGCGGAGCCCGGGGTCCTGCCACCCGCTCACGGCCTCCTCCCTCCAGCTGTCTCCGGCCTGGTCCGAACACTCAGGAGGGCAAAACTGTCTGCATTGTCTTGTCAAGTGGAGGAAACGCCAGAGCCTGGAGGTTTCCTCTGCCCCGGCTTTGGCCCGTCCCTCAGGCGCTCCTTCCTGTGCGTCTTCTCCGTGTCGCTGTTTTATACATAGCCTGTGACCCAAATTTTCATCTCGTCACTAACAACCTGCTTAGAGCCTCTAACTTTAAAAATGTGTTGTCGGAGTTCCCATCGTGGCTCAGTGGTTAATGAACCCGGCTAGTATCCAGAAGGACACAGGTCCCATCCCTGGCCTCGCTCAGTGGGTTAAGGATCCGGCATTGCCGTGAGCTGTGGGGTAGGTCACAGACGCGGCTCGGATCCCGCGTTGCCGAGGCTGTGGTGCAGGCCGGCGGCTGTAGCTCCGATTCACCCCACAGCCTGGGAACCTGCATGTGCCGCGGGTGCGGACTTGACAAGGCAGAAAAAGTCTCAGGCGGCACCTGCATGCACGCAGTCTGACTCCCCAAAGGCCAGGCCTCAGGCCGCACTCGTGGCCTCGCGCAGCTTCTTCGGGACCCGAAGCCACAGCTTCAGAGACACGTGGTCAGGAGACAGTGAGCAGCGGGTGGGCCTGCGTGTGACTGTGTGGGGCGGCTCCGGGCACCCATGAGGGCCGCTGTGCAGTCAGTCAGCTGAAAGTGTCCCCGGGGTCTGGCGGTCACTCTGGGGGCCCCGGCTGCACAGGCCTCTTCAGCAGGAATGGTCGCCCCGGCTCCTCCTGCGTGGCCCTGCCGGGCTGTCCGCAGGGTCAGGGCCAAGGAGGGCCCCACGCAGTCTGCGGTCCACACACCCCGGGGGACACCCCCCAGGGGTCACCCCCCGGGGGTCCGACACCCTCACAGAGCTGCTCGCACGGGGCGGGACCCGAGACCAGTGTGATCAGAGCAGATGAGTCGACGGCTTGGGTGGTGGCAGGACTGGCCCAGGTGCCACCAGAGAGCCTGTGCCTCGGGGGGCCCTTTGGAGCCGCGCTTGATGACCCTACTACACGCACGCACTCACACGCGCACACACGCGCACGCATGCACACACGCACACGCGCACACACACGCACACGGCACCTCGGGGCTTCCTTCCGTGGCCAGGGAGCCCCCGGGGGTGGCCCGGGGAGGCCCGAGGCCGCAGCTGATCAGTCATCTCAGGGCTCAGGGCCCCACAACCTCCCGGGGCTGGGAGACCCCGCGGGGGGCTCATCACAAACCTGGAGGCTGCACCCCTCCCCACCCTGGTCCGCAGGTCCCGTGAGGACCTCGAGGAGACCGGCGTCTCGGGAACGTCTCCCCACCGCTCACCCGGAGCGGGGTCAGGGGGAAGCGTCCAGGGGCGAGCAGCGGATGGAGCCGGGGCGGGCGCGGGCGAGCGGGACACGGAGCCGGAGCCGGAGAGCGGGAGGGACAGAGAGGCGGAGGGCGGGGCCCCTCTGGGCTCCCCACGCCCCCGCCTGACCTCTGGGCCGCAGGGAGGGGCGGGGGAGGTTCTCGGCCTGTTCCGGGCTCTCACACCAAGCAGGGAGTGATTCGCCTGAAGACCGAGGGTGACAGGGAGCTCAGGCGGTCACCGACTCCGAGAGGTGCTTCCTGACTGGGGGAGCCTCGCCGTGCCAAGAAGGGCGCCCCAGCCTTCCTGGGCGCGCAGAGCTGGACTCCACACATGGAGGCCATAGAGGGGCCTCCCAGCGTCCACAGGACAAGCCGAGGGGGAGCTCGTTTCCTCTGGTGTCACTCTCCCACTTTCAGAATGTCCTCCTCGGCTCTGACCCACCCCACGGCCCGCTGGACGGGACCCACCAGCCCCACGCCCCTCTTGGGCCGGGCAGTTGCTTGCGTCGCTCGGTTCTCCCCGTGGACGCTTCTGTGTGTTTCCTGCTTCGTCCCATCAGGACAGCGCGCAGTGCCCCTGACCATCGGAGATTAACACGGACGACGGGTGGGTGGACAAAGAGGGGCGCGTGGGTGACGGGTGGCGGTGGTGGCTGGGTGGGGGGACGGGGACGGGGACGTGGGGGAGGGACAGCGGGCGGAGGGCGACGAGTGTGGGATGATGGTGGGCGGCTGGCGAAAGCTGGACGGACGCAGGAATGGTGAGTGGACACACGGATGATGAGACAAGAGTAAAAGCCTGCAGCTCTCCTTACAGGGCAACCGGGTCTCAGCAAGTGTAAGTTTTCAGTCTTCCTTTCTTCTGGAAAGTGCTGGAATGGCTGTTGTTTGCCCTGGACCCTCATGGCTGTTGGGTTGGAGTTCCACATCTCTACCTTGACCTGAGCTGAGGTGGGAGAGTTTCAGTGCAGACGGGACAAGAAAAAGGGAGGGGGCCAGGCACGTGGCGGGACTGGTCCCAGGGATGGCAGTGTCATCACCGAGCAGGGCTGGATGGAGCCAAAGCAAGGGGCTGGGGCGACCACACAGGAGGGGCCGGCCGCGGGCGCGGGCGTGGCCTCCCTGGCCTGAGTGTCCCTGGCCGCCGCTCCTGTCACTCTGCCCTGCGGGGAGGGAGGGGGAAGCCTCTCTGAAAGGACGCCAGCCCAGCGCTGCAGGCCACCCCCTTGCTTTCTGTCGGGTGCAGGTGTGGGCAGCTGAGCCGCGGGCGTGGGGCAGGGGTGGGGTGAGGCTCTGGGGAAAGGGTCACTTCTGGAACCATTTCCACAGGACCAGGCAGGGAGGTCCCAGTCGGAGTGGCAGTTTCTTCCTCGGGCCCATGGCAGGGTGTGGGGACCCTGGGCCTGGGCGCGGGGTCCGTCTGCCTGTTTTCCTGCGGCCAGTGCCGGGGGAGGGGGCGGCCCTGGTCCTCACCTGGGCTTGTTCGGCGGCGGGGTTCGGCGCCGTGGGGTCTAGTGAGCCTCAGATGGGCTCGCCCTGGTTCTAGAATCCATCTTGGGGGCTGCCAGGGTCAGGAGGCCCAGAAGCCCCACGGTGGACCTGCGGTGTCTGCCCCGCCTGGGAACCAGGCCCCCCCCGGGCCCGCTGCTCCAGGGTCACCCCGTCAGCCCTCAGCTGTGGGCCCCTTCCCGCACGGAGCCTGCCCCACTTTTCACGGATAAACACGAAACCTGGGCCGGTGGACAGGCCGCCTGGCTCCCCTGGGAGGTCAGGTTTCCTGGGCCGGGCGTCCAGTCTGCTCCAGCGGACCCTGGCCCTGAGCCTCCCCGGGCACCTCCCGCGGCTCGGGGCAGGGGGCGCACGGGACCTGTGGCCCTCAAGTCTCAAGGGACCGCAGGCTCCCGAGGGTCGGAATCCCACGCTGCCCGGACTAACTGCCCACAGGTGGGTAGTCTGAGCCCCAAAGTGTTCGCGCCCCACAGACGCCTCTGTGAGAAGGTCGGGACCAGCACACCCGGTCCAGGAAAGCTTCCCCTCCTCCCCACCCCACCCTGTCCCCCACCCCGTCCCCCGTCCCTCCATCCACTCACCCCCCAGCCCCCGTCCCTCCATCAGAGGCTGCCCTTCAGGCACGTGAAGGTCAGGACAAGCGCTCCAGAGCCGGGCTCTCGGGCTTGGAGCCTCCCGGCCTGAGGCAGCACGTGCGCATTTCTCAAAATCCCAAAGTGTGAGCGTGGCTGTGAGACTTAAATGAAAAGCTCTTGTCATCCCAGCACTGCGAGCACCGAGGGCAGCAGGAGGCAGCGGGGGGGGGGGGGCCGGGGCAGTGGGTGAGGGACCCCCCCCAAACGGGGCCCATCTCCCCTGAGGCCAGCTCTTCATGAATTCTCCGGAGGTGCATTTTTATGATGGAATTAGTAGATAAACGACACTTTTGTGGATGTGGCTTTACTTTTGCTGAGTTTGGCTTAAGAGAAGAAGCTCACACTGGAAACAGAAATAAGCACCGGAAGTGCACTGTGTTCAGGGCAGCCGGGCTCCTGTCGTGCCCCTCCCGTCTTTAACTTGGATCCACATGCATCCATTCGGGAGCAGAGAGGGCTGTGGAAGCCAGCGGCCACCTCTTGAGCGTCCTTTGCCACCCCTGGTGCCCGGCGACCAAGGTGCGGCGGCTGGAGTCGAAGCTCAGCCGCGGATGGGGACACTGCCTGGACCCTGGGACGTTTCTGTGAACTCAGGATCCCCGGGCACAACCTTTGAAAATCACTTGAGCGGGTCCTGGAGAGAGCAGGTGCCGGGGTGAGGTCACTGCCTGCGGCACGTGGGGGACAAGACACCACGGGCTGGACGCCCCCCTTGGAGGACAGGGCTGTGAATCGAGTGCTCCGGGCTGAAATTGCCTACCCGTGGAGAAGCATGTCACAGCTGTCATGGCGTCACCTCTGTCCTCCAAACTCCGGTCCCCTCGGCCCCCGGGACCTGAGTGTGTTTGGAGAAGCGGGGGCTTCAAAGAGGGCACCGCAAGAGGGAGGGCGAGAAGCCAGGAACCTGCCGGAAGCCCTGCGTACGCGGGGACGATGGGCTGTGAGCCCCCAGACAGCCCTGCCCGGGGTCTGCGAGGCCGAGGAGACTCTTGCAGAGCCTGCTGACCTCACGGACCCAGAGACCACAGGCAAAGGAGCAGATGCGCGAGCCTGGACGGCCAGGCCAGGTAACAGGATGTCAGCCGGGTGCCAAAAATGCCACGTGTGTGCTGAAGTCACCTCTGAGCCCAAAGCAGCTGGGTGGGCTGGACCTCGAGAGGACAGGCATGGGAACCGAGAACAGAGGGAGCCCTTCAGCTTCTGGGGGGGGGGGTCGGGCAGCAGTGGCTGCAGGTCATTTCTTTTTTTTTTAATAATGATTATTTTTTCCACTGTAGCTGGTTTACAGTGTTCTGTCAATTTTCTGCTGTACAGCAAGGTGACCCGGTCACACATACATGCACACATTCTTTTTTCTCACATTATCATGCTCCATCATAAGTGACTGGAGGTCATTTTAAGAAGCTCTCCAATAGGAGTTCCCGTCGGGGCTCAGCGGTAAGGAACCCGCCTAGTATCGATGAGGACGCTGGTTCGATCCTTGGCCCCGCTCAGTGGCTTAAGGATCTTGTGTGGCTGTGGTGTAGGCCGGCAGCTGCAGCTCCGACTGGACCCCTAGCCGGGGCACTTCCATATGCCGCGGGTGAGACCCTAAAAAAAAAAGATCTCCAGTGACTTTGGAACAAGAGCTGGGGCCGCTTGTTAAAGAATGCGCATTTTAAACTTGAATGAGACTTTGGCCAAGACTCTTCTTTCCAGGGAGCTGAGAACTTGCGCCCCCAGGGGGCGCTGCTCCCGCTGGAGTGGGGGCAGCCTGTGCCAGCTCGGAACCGCCTTTCTCCCGGTCTCCACGGCCCACGGAGGCCGGGGTCTGCAGGGGGAGGTGGGGATGGGGCTTTCATCAGCTGGCTTGCAAAGTTAATGCGTGGGGTGTTCAGAGGCCGGGTCAGTGTGCATGTGCACGCGTGTATAGGGGCACACGTGTGTGCGTGGGCGCACGCGCATCTGCGTCCCTCTGGATGCCAGCTGTGCAGGATCTCCTTTCCTCTGGGTGACTGTGCTCCCTGCTGGCGTATCCAGACATTACAGCCAGCCACGTCTCCTGGGGGCTTGACCAGGACAGGTCTGACAGGGAATGTCCCCTCCCAACCCCCCAAACTTGCCTCCCTGTGCACCTGCCAGGAGAGGGTGGGCCTCCCTGAGGCTCTGGCTGCTCCCTGGCTGCCGGGTTTCCCCCAGCAGCGCACCCAGGTTGGGTCCGCAGCGGGCAGCAGCACCTGCACCTCCAAGGTGTTTCTGAGTCTGTCACCAGCCGGGGTAGCACTCGTCACTGCCTAGCAGAGCATGAAATAAATATAAATTTGAACAGTTTATTTATTTGCTTATCTTTTGGCCATATTCACGGCAAACAGAAGTTCCCGGGGCCAGGGACCGAACCCGCGCCACGGCAGGAACAGCGCTGGATTCTCAGCGCACTGCGCCACAAGGGAACTTCTAGACAAACGGTTCAGGAAGCACTTCCCCAGATGGGGAGTAGGGTTTTTTTTCTTTATTTTTCTTTTGCTTTTTAGGGCCGCACCCACGGCATATGGAGGTTCCCAGGCTAGGTGTCGAATGGGAGCTACAGCTGCCGGCCTACACCACAGCCACAGCAAGGCCAGATCTGAACCACCTCTGCGACCTACACCACAGCTCATGGCAACACCAGATCCTTAACCCACTGAGAGAGGCAGGATCAACCCTGCAACCTCATGGTTCCTGGTTGGATTTGTTTGCTCTGCGCCACGACGGGAGCTCCGAGTGGGCTTTAATGGCCCGTCTCACCTGAGGCCTTCTTACTGTTCCGCCTGGAGGAGAGGAGCAGGAGTGAGGGGCTCCGGGTCCAACCTGCCCTGGGTGGTCTGCCTTCCCTGGGGTCAGCTGCTCTTGGCAGACCAGCCACGGTCCACGCACGGCCTGGGAGCCCAAGGCCATCCACCCCTCATCCTTTGCTGGGAGTGTTTCTGGGTTAGAAACGCTGTGTGAGATTCTTCTGAATAAGCACCTGTTTTTCCGTGTGTCTTTTTGGCCACACCTACATCATGTGGCAGTCCCTGAACCGGGGACTGAACCTGTGTCACAGCAGCGACCTGGATCCTTAGCCCACTGCACCACAAGGGAGCTCCTGCCAGAAGGGGCCTGATGCTGTGAGAAGGCGTCAGAGACAAGGAGGCCAGTGAACCCCGCAAGCAGCACCTGGCCTCTGAGGACGATCCCTCATCTCCGAGACGGCAGAGCCCTGTTTCCGTGCGCCGCGCCCGAGCGGTAGTGGTGCTGGGTGCTGGTTACTCAGCACCGGGAGGCCTGGCTGTGCCCGGTGGGGCCTGGGTCAAGAGAGGCCAGGCGTCCAGTCCATTGAGTCTCCTCCCTGCTTCTGGGGACCTGAGTCCCCGCAGGAAGGGCGGGGGCTGGGAAGAGCCCTCCACCTTCCTGCTGGGCCTCTGGGGCCATCAGCATCTGGAGAGCTCTGTCTGTAAGGCACCTCCTAGGCCACCTGGTTGTCAATTTCACGGTGGCCTTCCTTCCAGGTCGCCCATCAGCCAAAGCAGCAGCCGGGGCCCAAGGACTGGCATGCGGTCCCTCTGACTCCTTCTCCTTCCACGCAGGGGCACGACCCGCCAGCGGGAAGGCTGTGTTCTGCCTCCAGGAGGCCCTCCGTCCTGCCTCCTTCGAGAGCACCTGCGTGGCCCTGCAGCGGCCCCCTCCCCTCTCCCCGTGACCCCTCCCCTTTCCGCGTGGCCCCTCTCCTCTCCGTGTGGCCCTTCCCCTCTCCGTGTGGCCCCTCCCCTCTCCGTGTGGCCCCTCCCCTCTCCGTGTGGCCCCTCCCCTCTCCGTGTGGCCCCTCCCCTCTCCCCGTGCCCCCTCCCCTCTCCACGTGGCCCCTCCCCTCTCCGTGTGGCCCCTCCCCTCTCCGCGTGGCCCCTCCCCTCTCCGCGTGGCCCCTCCCCTCTCCACATTGTATCGCGCCCAAGCTACCCTATGGCACGGTTTCCAGAAACAGGGGCTGTCCAGCTCCTGGCTGAGACCCCCGAGGGCGCACAGCCTCCTGTCCTCTGCTTCCTCCTGGTGAGGGCAAGCTGCAGACCAGCCCAGGTCCAAGGCGAGCACCGTGTGCCCTGGGGGGGGGGCACCCAGGACACCAACGGCGGTTCACCCCTGACACCCACGGCCCTGACGGAAGTGGCGGTGTCACCGGCCAGATGTCCAGACCAGAAGCCACCTTGCAGCTCCTGCCTCTAGGTCCACTCGGGGTGTTAAAGCCCAGCCCGCTCCGTTCGGCTCTCTGGGTGACTCCAGGCAGGCGGCCCGCTGACCTGGGTCACCCACAGACCCCGCAGGCGGCAGAGCTTGGACCTGCTGACAGGACGTAAACGGAAAGACAGTGCTTCTGTGATCCCTTCTTTGCTGAATGCAGATGCCTTTTTTTTTTTTTTAGGGCTGCTCCCACTGCATATGGAGGTTCCCAGGCTAGGGATCGAATGGGAGCTGCAGCTGATGGCCTACACCACAGCCACAGCCATGCCAGATCCTTAACCCACCAAGCAAGGCCAGGATCCGAACCCACATCCCCATGGATACTAGTAAGGTTCCTTACCGCGGAGCCACAATCGGGAACTCAGGCAGATGGCGTTTTAACTGAATCAGAGAACCTTCTGGAATACTCTGTCCCACCCTTCCTTTGCAAAACTGCCCCTGAGGGTGCCCCCCCACCTGCTGGAGGGGGTGGGGGTGGGCGGAACTTGCTGGCTCATTGGTTTCTCTTCTCAGGGCACAGTTTTTGTCCTGTTCCTGTCACTGGGGTCCTGGGATCTGACACCCCAGAGCCAGAAGGGGCGCGAGGCCCCCTGCGTGGGCAGGGAAGGCCCCCGAAGGCACCAGTGCACCTCCAGTCAGCTCTCTGGGAATCTGGGCCACTCGGTGGTCCTGGAGCGGCCTTTTCACCCTGCACCCCGACCCCGGCCCACGGGACCACGGTGCATCCCGGGCCCTCCCAGGGCGGGGCCACTAACGGGCCTGCAGGACTCCCGGGGGGCCGTGCCACCTGGACCCGCACTCAGCTCCCCCCACAGCACGCAGGCCAGGGGCTTTCCTGTGGTCCCGGTTGCCGAGCTTCCACTCAGCAGGAGGGGGGCAGGCTTTGTCTGTCCTTCCCTCGGGGCCTCTGCCAGCGTCCCGGGTCCCGGCAGAGGGGGCAGGGCAGCTCGGCCAGACGTGTTCCCCCGGCCAGGCCCATCTTCAATTTCCAGGCCACCCTGCTTGCCAGCAAGGGCTCTACCCCTCCCCCCGTGGGAAACAGGAAGGCCCCCGGGGGGGGGACCCTCCCATCCACACCCACCACCGCTCCTTCCCTGGGAACCCCCGTCCCAGGCCTGGGAGGCGGTGGAGCTGGGGCCCCGGGCCACCTGCCCGGCCTCTGAGCAGAGCGGTGATGGGGTCCTGGGCTGGGTGTCCCGCAGTCCAGCAGAGGACAGCCCCACGAGCACTCAGACGCTGGCAGGCGGGCTGGCACCCAGGCAGCCGATGGGGCGCCTCTGGAGGGCGCGGGGTGGGGGCCTGCGCTCCCTGAAGACACCCTGCACAGAGCACGCCCGCCCCCAGTGCGCTGGGTCTGGGGGCCCAGGGGCTCACGCCCTCCGCCCCACCTCCCAGAACAATGACCCCGCAAGGACAGCCGGGCTCCTCCGAGCTTTCCCACCAGGGCAGGCGGCTCAGAGCAGAGCCTCCTTCGAGACCAGCCACCCCGCCAGCCAGGAAGAAATCCCACGGCCTCCTGCCCCTCTTCCTGCCTCAACTGGTGGTCCCTTTGCTGCACCCCCTGGTCCCCCCCACACACCTTGCCGTGCACGCTGAGGGCGGGGGCTGGGGGCCCGCCTGCAAGGGGCTTGTCCTGTCGGCACTTCGGACAGGAGTGTGGGGCCGGGGGCAGGTGGACTGGACCTGGCGTCTTCCTGGACAGAGGTCTTGCCCTCTGGGAGGTGTGAGAACTAGCGCACGTCTTTCTATCAGCGGAAGCCTCGGTCGCTCCATTTTGTTCCTGCTTCGTCTGAGACGCCCTCCTCCACCCTCCCCTCTCTCCCTCTTGTCCCAGGAACAATTTGTTTCAAATTAGCCAACCGAGAAGAAAGTGCGCCCTGACCCGACCAGTGAGAAGGGGACAGGTGCACCACCTGCGTTAGCGACAAATACGGGGGTCTTGTCTTCCGTGCGTGTGCTTTTTGAGAACTCGCGTCCTTGTGCAGAAGCAAAGCGCCTCTTCGAGGTCTCTCCGTGTTCACGCGTCTCACTTTCTGACACTGACGATCCGAGCCAGAGTCATTTTCCCCAGCAGCGGCAGAGGTCCGGGGCCATCGGCGCCAAGGTTTGCAGCTTTCCTGAGCTGTGCACGGCAGGCAAGGCTGCGGTCTGAGCCGTGGTGGTGACACGGGGTCTGTGACGGGGCCAGGCCTCGCCCTGGGCCGGGGTGGCCAGAGGGAAAGGACACGGGGCCCACCCCAGGCAGAGTCCCCTGGCCAGGGGGTGCAGGCCACACCTGTCCCTGTGTTGGAGAGAGGGAGGGGGCAGGGGCGGGGCGCTGGGGCTCCTGACCCCAGAGTGAGGTGGTCCTTCCTGCTCAGGTGGGCTGAGCACATGGGGAAGGGGTTTCCCAGAGGCTGCTCCTCTCCCAGCCCCGCGGACTTCAGAGTGGGGGCCGTCCTGCGCCCCCCGGCCACCCGACCCTGCCTTTCCCCAGCCCAGCCCGTGCGGCCCCTCCTCCTTCCTCCGACATCCGACCTCCGACCTGGCCCCTCCTCTGAAGACTCTGCCCCGGCTCCTGGATGCTTTGGCCGGCCTCTCGCGTGCTCAGTGCTGACTCAGGCACTGCCCACCCCCATGACCTTGCTCTCTGAACCTTGGTCACTGTCCAAGACCACACCCAGGCCCGTGTCAGATCCAGCCGCAGCCCGTGTCCAGCCCAGAGCTCCAGCTCCAGGCACCAGTGCCCGGGCTGACCCCAGCCCAGCCTGGCTGAGCCTGCAGCCCTGGCCCCTCTGGTCCCAGGGCCGGCCAGCCCCGCCGTGCTCACCAAGACCCTTGACCTGGCCCTGAGCCCTCACTTGTCCTCCTGCTCTAGAGCCTTCTCTCCAGCACCACCTCCAAGGTTCGGGGGTGGAGTCCACCCTGGGGCCGCTCCCCTGTCTCCGCCCCCCCTCGCCCCGCCCCTCCGCTTCTCCCCCCCCCATAGGCAGCCTGCAGGTGGGCTGACAGCATACTTCAAGTTTTGAAAATGCTCTGTTCACAACTTCTTTACCTTTCTTACTCCTTCCGCTCGGTTCTCTCTTAAGACCCACTCCTGACGTCCAAGTCCCCGGGGGCGGTCCTCCGGTGGCTGTGGTGGGTCACCTCCCACACCTGTGTGCCCGGCGGCCACACCTGGGGTGGGGCTGGCACTCGGGCGGGTCTCCGCCGCCCAGCCTCCCGTGTTCCTCTCTGAGAGTCCCTGAGGGGCGCTCCTCCCAAATTCACCCCGGCTGGGCTGCTGTGCTCCCTCCTGAGCGGGGTCTGGCTCCGCCCCGGCCACGCACACCCCCGCAACAGCCAGCACTGACTCAGCTCTGGGGACGCGGGGGCCGCCAGCCCGCCGGCCTGCACTGCTGGCCTGATCTCCGCCCCCCTCTCGGCCGACTCCCCTGGCCATCCTTGAAAGTGGGGGCCCCGGGGCTCCCCCCGCTCCTGCCCCCCCAGTGGCCTGTGCCCAGTGGCACCTCACGGAGCAGGTGCTGGGGAAGTGCCTAGTCCGCCCCTGACACGCCGGCTGCTGTGCTGAAGGCCATCAGTGACCACTCTGCCAGGCGGGCCATGGGTGACAGAGCAGCACAAACGCCAGCCCCTTTGTTCAGCTGTGAAGGAGGCTTCCATCACCGCGGCCTCCGGGGAGCTCTGTCGTGGGGCCACGGGACCACGTGCAGAAATGGTTCCAAAACCGTTGTTGGTGAACCTTGTGTTTCGTTCTCAAGATAAAAAGTTCCCCCCAAACTGCATTCCCTTCCCAGCACCTGAGCTGAGGTACAGCTGCCCCAGCGCCCATGCTGCCTGTCAGAGGTCAGCAGTGTGCCTCCAGCCAGATGTCCCCTCAACGAGGACACCTGGTCCTGTGCAGCTGCTCGGGCCAGGCCTGGGCGCCCTCCACGCGGACCCCCGGCCCCTGCTCTGTGCACCTAAGTTCTCCTCAGTAGTTACGTGAGGAGCCGCCCTGGGGTCTCAGCCAGCACCCCCCCCAAGAAGGCAGAGCTCGTTGCGCAGGCCTGGGGAAGGGCTCTGAGCGCTGGGGGGTGGGGGCGCTGCAGGAAGCAGCTGACTTGAGGGGTAGCAGCTGCGGTGGCCCGAAGGCTCTGGGACTGGTCCGGGATGAGCTGGGGAGAGACAGGAAGACAGCTCAGGGGCCAGAAGATCTGGGGACAAGGGACCCGGCCGCGGAAGGGGGGGTGCCCTGGGGGTGTCCCATGGGGACCCTCGAAAGGGCCACAGGTGTACAGGTAGAGCTCCCTGCAGTCCCAGCCCCCCAGGCCCCTCCCGCTCCCGCAAGGCTCTCCCCCAGGGACACTGGGGGGGGGGGCTCTTGGAAAAGTACTGGCCTGGGGCGCCATCGAGAGCGCATTTCCTCAGGTTGATGGTTAACCCCCAGCAGCCTGAAAACAATTGACCGGTTTCTGGGAATGCCTGAGCGGGGCAGCCCAGCGGCTTGCGGCAGTGACTGCAGGCCGCCCTCTGCCCCCGCCGCTCTCATAAACGCAGGCTTCGCTGCGGAGGGGGGCGGCTGCTGCTCTGCTCCGAAGCCCTGGGGTCAAGTGGAAGACGTGACCCCTGTTACACTCTCTCCAGACCCCGGACGCCTGCACCCACGATCTGCCCAGGTCTCCAGGCTGCGGAGGGCAGAGCTGGGACCTTCTCATCTGCAGAGGGGCTGTCGCTGACGCCTGCTGCAGCCTCTAGGAAAGGCCGGCGAAGTCCTTGCCCCGCGTAGGGGCACAGGCGGGGGGAGGGCGGCAGAGGGACCCGGGGCGGCAGCAGGGGTCCCGCTCCACCCGCAGCCTGGCTGGGGGCTCAGCTTCCTCGTCTGTGCGGGAGGCACCAGGTGGGCAGAGGCCCCATCCAATCCATCTCCCCCCAGCTCCCCACACGCTTGACACAGCATCCTCTCCGAGTTTCATCTGAGCGGAGTTCCAGGAGCCGACGGAAGATGTGGAACCCCCCCAGAGCGCCTATAAATTCCTCCTCGAAATTCTGCTCAGCAGCCTGCGGCTTCCCGGGCGCTTGACGGGGGTCACTGCCCGGCTTGGCTGCGTTAAGTCTCAGAGTCCAGCCGGCCACAACGCCACACAGGACAGACTCCTGCCGCTCGTCTCAGCCCTCAGTCCCGTGCGGCTTGTGGCCTCTCCGTGCCCCCATAGCGCCTTGACTGGTGACCGTCCCCTCCGAGGGCCATGGCCATTCGGCTCCTGAACGCCTCTCGGCAGCTCGCCCACTTCCTCACGCTGCTGCCCGGGGCTCACTCCGGTTCCTCAGCAGCCATCCTGGCCCTGACCGTCCAGCCTGGCCTCCACTTCCATGCCCCTTGTGCCTCCCGTGGTCCCCGAGTCAAGCTTCTCTCCTCCGTGTGGGTGTCGGTCCTGTCAGGTCAAGCTGTCCTCCGGCTGGGGTGTCCTCAAGCGTCCCCTGGCGGCCGTTCTGCACCCCTCGCCTCTGGGTGCGTCCAATCAGTGGACGGGTCTCCCCGTGGGTCTGGGCCCCAGGTTGAACCGAAGCTCAGAGACTCTGGCCGGGCTGCTGGCTGCGGGCGGAGGGAGGGGCCCGGGGGAGCCCACTGCAGACCCTGCCCTCGGGGAGGGCGCCTGAGAGGAGGTGGGTCTGCATGTGGCCCCCAGACCTGGACAGAGGGGCGCAGCAATGCGTAATTGTGGCCGTTAACCAAGAGAACCCTGACTGAAATGGAGTGGGGGCCTGGCGGCTAGGGGGCTGCCGTGCGGGTGCCAGCAGGAAGTGACTGCGACAGCAGGAGCCTCTCCCTGCCTGGCGACAGCGCAGCCAATGAAAAGCCCGTTTCTTCCAATGGGCTCTTGGGTCGTAGCCCCTCCCAGCCCCGGCTGGTGCCCAGGACTCTGCCACTCTCTGCTGTTCCTGAGGAAACCCGTTTCGCTGGTGAAAACAACTGACTTTTACCGTCTTAGGTTAACATAATACAAATCTACCAATCGCTAAGGGACATGAAAAATGTTAGTCCAGCCAGAATTCAGACACACAGACGGATACCACCAGACCCTGGTTCCGACTTTAACTGGCCCAAAGTGAAACGACACCCAGTGCCTCAGGGGGCAGGAAAAACAGAGGCTCCTGTGTCAAGGCCCTTCCACTCCTCATATCCTTCAACCCAATTAACCACTTAAGAAAAACTAACCACTTCTAGAAAAATCTGCCCAGAAGTTCCGGATGAGGGGAGCAGACTTTTGAACAAAGATTTTTATTGAAGCAGTGTTAAAAATAACTAAAATGTGGAGCAACAGAACTGTCCAATAATATAAAAGTGGGTAATACGGGTAATAAAAATACAAATACACCCCTGCTGGGGACTAGTGGGCAGAGTGAGCTTTACAATGCGGAAAAACACAATATGTTAACTGGAAACGGCAAAATGATACCAATTATAAATACATATCATAATATATATGTAATATGTGAGTATATGCACACACACGCACACACACACACATACACACGTCAGGAGAAAATGCTGTTAGCCTTTTTACAACCACCTGTGGATGGTGAAAGCATGAACGCTTTTTTTTTTAGGGCTGCACCTGAGGCATAGCGAAGTTCCAGACTAGGGGCTGAATTAGAGCTGCAGCTGCCGGCCTACACCACAGCCACAGCAACACCAGATCCGAGCCATATCTGCGACCTATGACACAACTCACGGCAGCGCTAGACACTTAACCCACTGAGGGGGCCAGGGATTCAACCTGAGGCCTCACGGACACAGTCAGATTCCTCCGGGCTGAGCCTCAGTGGGACTCCATGAACGCCTTTACCCTTCTCTTTGTTCTGCATTTTTCAAAGCTACAAAGTTACAGAAAAGCATTACTTTTATAACCACAAGTTACAAAACTATAAATGTGCACCTTTTGACATTTGATGTGACAAAACTTCCTTAGCCCCTTTAGCCAACGCCTTGTCTGTGTTTTCCAACCACGCAAGATGAGCAGGAAGGCTCTGTGCTGTGGCTGGGCTCCACGGCCAGCCTCCCCTCGCCGGGCCCCCGGCACGGCCACCGCGGCTCCTCCACGGCTTCCCGCGGGGCTCCAGCGGCCCTCTAATCACCAGAAGGGCAGAATCTCAGCACATCCAGCTAACCTCAGGGCTATTTCCTCTAAGACCCAGCCTGGCCTTCCTGATAACCCAGCAGTAAACAAACAGACAGGAATGAGACTCAGGGGGACTCTGGCCTCGCGCTGGGCCAGGGCGAGCCAGACTGCGAAGCCAGCATCCCTGGGCGCCAGCGGCTCTGGGGCAGGTGGCCTGGGGAGCCCCACAGCTGGTGAGCAGGGCACCTGGGCGCGGCCCTTCCGGGAGGCGCGGGCGGGACGGCCGGGCACCGTCCCTCTGGCCCTGGCCCCCCTCTCCTGCAGAGACGGTGTCCTCCTCCTCTTCCCCGTGAGAAAGAGCAGAGACGGCCGAGGGCGGCACTGACCTGTGAGCTCAACTCTGGGCCCAGGAGTCAGGGAATCTGTGGGGGCACAGACAGGACAAAGAAGCACCAGAGGCCCCGTGACTTCCGAGGCCGCGACTCCAGTAACTCGGACCCTAGCAACAGGCTCCTCCACGCGCACGCACCACCCGGGGCAAAGGTCAAGGAGATCGGGACCGTCCAGGCCCCCACCTGCCGCTCCATCTGGAGGCTTCGGAGGCCCGGGTGTGGCCGGATGACAGCAGGCGCATCAGCAAGTCTGTCACAGCCCCGCCATCGTCCCGGGTTCAGGGCGCCGTCCTGCCGGCACAGGAAGGCAGATTCCCCTCCTGCTCATTGGACAGGCAGGCGTCCTGGCAACAGGTATGCGAGAAAACGCTGAACCTGACCACCTGCGCTATTGATAGAGAAGACGCAAAATCGACCGAGGACCCGATCCGCTCGGTAAAGGCATCAACAAGCCATCTCAGCCATTTCAACCACATTCAAAAGCACTTATGAATTAGCACAGCTTAAAATTAATCCTGATTTGGAGTTCCCGCAGTGGCTCAGCAGAAACGAATCCAACTAGGAACCATGAGGTTGCGGGTTCGATCCCTGGCCTCGCTCAGTGGGTTAAGGATCAGTCGTTGCTGTGGCTGTGGTGAAGGCCGGCAGCTGTAGCTCCAACTGGATCCCTAGCCTGGGAACCTCCATACGCTGCGGGTACGACCCTAAAAAGCAAAAAAAAAAAAAAAAAAAAAATCCTAATTTTCAGTGACAGTGCCACTAGCAGTCTGTGTTACTTTACGTAGGCGGGGGATGGAGTGGTTCGCGGTCCACGCCTGTTCTGGAGCCGGGAGGCGCCTGTGGCCCCGCTGTTCCCACCTGACCACCGACCACTAGAAGGCCGTTGGGATCTGGACTGACTCATGCGGAAGGAAAAAGCTGTAAAACCCTAAATTAATTTGAGGCAAACTGAATGCAGGGGTATAAATAATTGTGCAATGTGGACAATTTGGGCTTATTCTGAGACTGTAACATTATTTCAGTTAAAAATCAGGGTTCCCGCTATGGCACAATGGGATTGGCAGTGTCCCTGCTGCCCGAGGACGCAGGTTCTACTCCCCAGCCCGGCACCGGGGGTTAAAGGATCTGGTGTTACTGCAGCTGCCGCGTAAGTTCCAGCTGTGGCTTGGACCTGATCCCTGGCCCAGGAACTTCCACGTGCCACAGGGTAGACAAAAACCAAAACCAAACAGACAAAAAGTTAAAAATCAAGCTTTCTTTTCACCACGTTAGGGTATCAAAGGAAAAGCAGTCTATAATCAACTCTTAAAACAAGAGGCTCCTCAAGGGTCGGGAGGGGTGTTCGCTGAAGGCCTGGGTTCCTTTTCGGGGGTGACAGCCTCGATTGCAGAGGCGGTGGTAAAGTGGTGGGAAAGGATTAAATTAAAACTGTCATTTTCATTTGGCATAATTTTGTATCGAAACTGAAAAAGCAATCGTTCAACATGTGAGAGAAAGATTCTGATATAAACATTGTGTTGTTCTGAGACCAGAAACACACAGTGAGAAGACAACCATTAAAAACGATATTATTTGCAGGAGTGCCCCCCAAAAGTCAAACGGCTAACAGTGAGTGTGATGAAAGATCTTCAAGCCCTCCACGCAAGAAACTCTGAGGCGTGACCGAGGGCTGCTGAGAGCCCGCTGAAGCTGGTCTGCAGACCCGTCTGTGCCTTGAATGCGTGTGAACCACACCCCAGCAGGTCTTCCATAACGTGCGAGCTCATTCAGAGATGGACGCGTCTGGAGAGCATAGCTGAACACAGAGCGGCGCGGAAACCCGGGACGAGGCCGTGTGCCCTTGGAAGCAGGCGGACGGAGAGAGCAAAGGACCAGAACAGAAGGTGAAGACACAGACCACAGTCCCAGCGGTAGGCCCTCGCGAAGGCAGCCCTGGGGAAGTGGAGACGGCGACACTGAGCGCGCGGCGCCCCCAGGAATGGGGACTGACAGCCGCCTCGCGGACCGGGAGAAGCAGCTCTGAGCGGACAGCTGACGTGCTGGAATCAGGGCAGCGACGCTTCCAGCTTAAACGGGAAGGCTGCGGCCTCGCTGTGGGCAGAGCTCCGTCAGAGGAGAGATGGCGGGACACGCCGGAGTGAAGAGTTTCTACTCTTCCAAGATCTGGGGGGCGCAGCAGACGAGCGGGGCCCGGAGCACACGGAAGCGGTCAGCGTCCCGGAGCCAAGGACGGTGGAAGGGCGCTTCGCGGGAGGACGGCGAGGTCGGCAGCCGCAGCACTGCCTCTGGTGGGCACAGTGGGCACAGGGCAAAAGGCTGTGACGGTGACACGTGCAGTGTACCCGGGCAGCCGGCAGGTAACCGGCTCAATCCCCTTGGACGTGGTTTGGCTTCATCTCCTCAGGTGGGGCCCGGGCACGCCTGGGAGGCGCCACCCATCCGTGGGGTGGGCCCCGCCACGAGTGTGCGGGAGGCGAGGATGGGCTCAGAGCGGCTCCCGAGGCACAGCGCGGCCCGGGCGCTGCCCCGCGGCGGGGGCCCTGCTGCGTGAACGGTCCCTGCCCCCCCGGGAGGCTGGCCGAGGCTGGGGCGGGGCGCGGAGGTGCAGACCGGTGCCCTGGGGCAGCCGGCCTAGCCGTGCTTTCGGGGCTGCAGGTGGACGGCCGGTGCCTGTGAGGGAGCAGGGCCTCTGGGCTCTGGAACGTTCTGCTTCTGGATCTGGGCGACTGTTACAGGGGTGTGTCCGCGCTGTGAAAATCCACCAAACTGTGAACCTGACTGAGTCACAAAAAGATGCACACGTCCCCTTGCGATTATCACAGCACTGCTGGCGATGGAGCAGGGTCGGGCGGCGCTGAGCTGAGCTGAGCGGGGCCTCTGCAGGGAGTCCCGGGGCCCACATCAAGAGTAACGTTTGAAAGAAAAAATTAACCAAAAGTTAATGAAATAAATAAAATGTAAATTTAGTTTAAAATGTTAATTTAACGAAAGGAAAATTCTCCAGATATAACATGAAATAAAAGTCACGCCCAGACAGCGACGTTTCCAGCCGCCCCTGCGTGTGCAGCCCTCACACGGGTGGAACTGCGGCCCGCGAGAAGGCCGCCGCGGAAACGAGGACTTTCCTCACTGAGCACGTGTTTGCTTTGGCGAGGGGACAGGGTGGTGGGTGAGGGGACCAGGCCGGAAGGCGCCGCAAGCAAGCCGGGGCCCAAGGCCTGAAGGACGGGAGGCGCGGAGGGGCCTTGCCTGGGGGCGGGGGCGAGGTGACAGCCCCGCAGGAGCTGCAGGAGGCCTCCAGACGCCTTTGCCTAGAGAGGCCGGAGCTGGCAGGGGCGTC
The DNA here is from genome assembly GCA_004024745.2 of Catagonus wagneri. Lineage (NCBI taxonomy): Eukaryota > Metazoa > Chordata > Mammalia > Artiodactyla > Tayassuidae > Catagonus > Catagonus wagneri. The sequence continues at coordinate 307,182 of PVHT021183505.1, read as the reverse complement.
CAGCAGGAGGGCCCTGAAGAGGAGAGCGAGTCTGCCTGGGCCCC